>CM067217.1:71926718-72418857 GCA_034190945.1 Octodonta nipae
TTAGTAAGGATACACATTAAGCAAAACATGTCCTTTGCTTACATCGTTTTTTATCGTAATAAAACAAAGTATGCGTTTACCAGACGTACGTTTAAAGACAAATGGTCCAGAGGGTAAGGCGCACGGTTTGCGCATCCGAAGTTCTGAGGTACAAACCGGGAACAATTTAAATTTTTTTAAAATGTTGGTCTGTTGAATATATAGATATATAATTATTGTTTTGTATAAATGTTAGGTGTTTGTAATAATTTTAGCTAAGAACAAAACGAACTTTTCTTTGACATCTTGTCTTCAAATACTTATTTAGATGAACAAGACTACTTACGAACACTTATTCAATATCTAAATTTATATGTGTTATATATTCAATTTAAGAATTAAATTAAGATTTATGCTTGACGCGTAACAAAATAGTGACAATTATTTTAATTCACCTGATATTTATATCCATTACTAAGAGTGACAAAAATAAAACAGTGAGATAACAAGAAAGCGAAGAAGAAGCTCTTCCATCGTTCAGTCTCATATAATTGCCGCTGTTTTTTTAAATCTCGTACGTATTTGCTAATTTGATTCTTTTGGTTTTTGGTCTTGGGGGGTCTACTGAAAGTATGTCAGAAAACCAGTTCGAATGGGGCAACGCCATGAGCTGAGTTATTCTAAACAATGTTAGCATAAGGGAGTACGTTTAAAGGGTGCTTATCGGTATTCTCGGATTTATAAATGCGAATCAATGGCGTACCACAATATTGAAAGTAAAACCTAATAGCACCAACAACAAATTTGGCGGAGTTGTCTGCCAAAGTATAGGCTTGTTAGACTATTTTGTCAATTCGTCTCTTATCTTCAAAATGTTGTTTTTGTTAGGAATTTCTAAGATGTCGATGTTAATGCTTTCGAACGGTATTTCGGGTCTTTCTGTTATGACCAGGGTATCATCTAAGTTTTTTCGACAAGTTTGTTGATAGATTTCTCAAATTTTTATGAAGTTCTCAACGTCCAGTAATTGCCGGCCAAATATACCTTTTTGACACTGCGTATGGTTTCGTTGATGCCGGAGTGCAAGTTGTTTTTTATCTGTTATGGGTATTGTTCGAATGTGTATTTCGTCTTTTGTGATGATTTCGCAAATCTTATAATTGATTTCTCTTTCACATAAAATTAAGGAAAGCATTTCTCAAAACCGGAAGATCAAGGTTGTTTTCTCCACAGTACGTTTTATATAAAGAAAAAACGTTCTGATTTTTAAAAATAGATGCAAAAAAGGACTTCGTTTACGACATTAGGATCGTTGGATCTGGGACTATGAGTATTATCTCCTGCTAACAGAATTATTAATTTATTTATTTATTCTTATTACAAATACCAAATAGTTAATTACATGTGAAGGGTTATACAGCACAAAAGTTGACAATAATATGCGCCTAAGTTCACTAAATATCATGTTAAATAGGTCAGGAACTATGTCATTGGACAGCATATCATTGCAGACACTGAGTGTATAAGTGAAAGATGAAGGGCTTCCGGTGATAACGTAGAAGAGATTAACTGAGGGCAGTCTTATGCTAATTTTTCTGCTATTTAGTATGTATATAAAGACAACAGCATGGGTCTCTCTCCTGGTACTCAAAGAACAGAGATATATGTCATTCGTTTTGATATACAGGTAGCGCAGAAAACGTTTTTGTCCTTTTCAATTTCATTGCTGTGGTTGTAACTATTTGGTGACCAAATGTTATAGCATACTCAAGATTATGCCCCATCATAAATGTATAAATTCTTATGGTTGCTTTTACACTCAAATGTTGGCTATTACGTATGACAAATCCAAAAACTTTGTATGCTTTGTTTATCCGTAGCTGAAATGGGTATTGAAGTTGGAGTTATCTTGAAAGACCACCCCCAGACCTTTAACCTCCTTACACCTTTTAACCTTACAATTTCCAATTAATAATCTTCAATTGCTATATTGACTTTTCGGGAGAAGGAAATAACACAACATTTTTGTGTAATAACACAACATTTTTCAGTTCAAGTCTTTTTGAAGTGCAATAACATCGTTTATGTCATTAATAGATTTAATAGATAATTTGAAATCATCAGCAAATTACACCCCAGGCAGGTCCGCAGGCTGTCTGGTAAGTCATTAATAAAAATCAAAAACAAGAGAGGACCCAAGATGTTACCCTGGGGTACTCCTGGGATGGCAATATAATGATGGGAGAAGACAGAACTTATCTTTACCTTTTGGGCTCATGTGAGTAAGTATGAAGTTATAAATGACAATACTTCACTTGAGAAATCAAGAACCCACAGTTTTATTATCAAGACTCTGAAATCCCCCTTCTCTTATGCATTTGCAATCAGTATATATGACATCAAGCTGTTGTTTGTTTAGAATTGCCTCCAACACATATTTAGAGAAGATGCAGAGTTTTGTAAGTGTTGCCTTATCTATATATAAATAGGCTAAGACAAAATGATTAGGTACCATTTTCTCCTTTGTCTCTCAACCGATTTTCTTCATTTTTATTTTGTTTAGTAGCTAGTGACGACCTTCAGTGCAGAATGCTAATATTAATTTATAATAATGGTTCATTCATTAAATAAAATATAATAAAATTCATTATTTACGTCATAATGTCAACGCCAAACAACTGAATGTGCCGCGTTCCGCCACCGCCAGACTCAAAACTTTGAGTAATTATATATAGAGGGACCAATGCTGTTTATACTTAGAGCATGTACTACTGGAAGTGGCATGCAAGAGTTGTTATTGTTTACTGGTAAAGTAATCGTTGTATATTATAATTATACAGGGCGATTTCAGATATGTTCAAAATAATTTTTTTCGTGGGTGGCACATAAGCAGTTGTATATATAGGGTGTTTAAAATACAGAGTAGAGTGCAATTATAACTAAAAAAATAATTATATAGGGAAGCCCATTAGCGGTTGAATTTACAGGGCTCTTGGAATAGAAGGTGCAGTATAATTAGTTATACAGGGTGGTGCAAAAAATATTATACAGAGATGTATATACAGGGGGCGGACATGGAAATGCAACATTTTGTAACCCATAAGCAGTTGTATATATAGGGAAGATGAAATATAGGGTGAGAGGAATTATAGATATACAGGATGATGATAAAAAATGTTAGAAACGGAAATGATTTATAGAGTAGCCCACGAAGAGTTCCATATATATGATGATTGAAATATAGGTCAGAGTAGAATTATAGTTACAGAAGATAGTTAAAAATTTCATAAAAAAAAGAGTAAATACCGTGGCTCATAGGCAGTGGCATATACAGAATGGTTTACCGGGTGGTTCAAAAATGTTAAAAAATATTATGCGTGGTCCATGAGCAGTTGCATATACAGGGTGGTGGAAATATATAATGAGATGGAATTATTATAATGAGGATTTTAATAAATGTTTGAGAATTGAGTGCAATTATAGCTATACAGACAGGTTAGAAAAAATAAATATGTATGGTAGCCCATTAGCGGTTGCGTTGTTGTCATATTAAATTAAGAATTACGAATTTGAACACAAATAATGTCCTATGAATTATATTTGAAAAAAAACTTGAATTTCTTTACTTATTTGTAGAAGCGAGATTTAAGACCGACATCTAGGATTTTCGAGGAAACTATCACACAGGGGTTCCTAATCTGGATCCTTTCCCTGTAATTGCTGTTCTCCCTAAAGTTCTAGGATAGAATGTCAAGATAAAATTGCAGGTTATTTAACCTGCCAGAGATATTGACGAATTTCGACCACTGGGCGACAGCTAGTTAGGAAGAAAACGATGTTGATACTTTGAAATTTGGCTATGTGTGCAAGTATGAAGTTATATATAATTTTTTTAAATTTTATTAACCAGGCTGTTTAATAAAATGATAGGTCGATAGTCATGAATAATTTCCCTCCGTCCATTTTTGAAGATTGAGATTACAACAGCTTCTTTAAACTTATCAGGAAACCATCGCTGCTTTAGAGCTAGATTAAAGATATATTTTATAGGAGTAACCAACAGATCGGCACACTCCTTATAGATATATGGTGGTATATCATCGGGGCAATTGTTTTTTAATGATGGAAAGAATGTCATTATCAGCTATTTCAGAAAAACTAACACCACCCCTATAATAAAGATCATGCTGCTCGATCGTATTTGGTTCAAACTTTGTTCAGCGGTCAAGTTGCTAGCGAAAACGTTGATTTTAAAGGTTCGAAATCAGTGACTTCTTCAAACATATTTTTGTATATATCGTAATGAAATTTCTAAATGTTGGATGATTAGGAAAAGATTAAAATTAAAATGTTTTTAAATTGCCTTGTCTAGAAGTTAGAATTATTAGAAAATTAGATTTTACTATAGTCGATTAAAGAAGCATTTTTTACCGTACAATAAATGTTTTGAGTTCTTCGTTTCGGTTTTTTGTTCACATTCTGGGGTATTATATCATTTTCATTGTTCAAGAGTAAGATTGTAACAGGTACTCTCTTCGAGGTGTCATTCCTTTGTACGCAAGACAATATATATAATATATTATATATAATATATATTGTTTCTCGAACACTTCTTTATGTATTTGATACATTTCGTTAAATTTGAAGACGCGAGATGTGAGACCGACATCTAGGACATTCAATTGTGGGAAGCGCAACTGATTAAGGTTCCCTGACCAGAAACAATATATATTATATATAATATATAATTTATATTGTCTTGCGTACAAAGGAATGACACCTCGAAGAGAGTATTCAATATCTCTGACAGGTGAAGTAACCTGAAAATTTTATCGTGACATTCTGTCCTAGGAGTTAAGGGAGAACAGCAATTGCACGGAACGGCTCCAGATTCGGAACCTCTGTGTGCTAATTCTCTCGAAAATCCTAGATGTCGGTCTTACATCTCGCGTCTTCAAATTGTAATAGGTGTTAGCTTAGTTTTTGCCTGAAATTCATCAACGTGAATTTTAATACGTGATAAATAATTGGGGTTTTTGTTAATTTTACCCAGTTTGTAAATAATCTCATACTCATACTCTTCGAGTTTAAGTCTCCATGGGGATAACCGACTTCCGGGGTCTTTTATCAAGAACAGCTACGATAATAGGAGGTGCCAGTGATTTGTCACGAGTTGAATCTTTTGGTCATAGATTATCGGTCTCCAGTATTTTACGGCCCAAAGAATAGTTCTTTCTCAAATGTAAAATCTCTGGTCTCGGCTTGAAAAATCGTTCTAAAAGCATATCCAATCGTTAAATCTTTATCTATAAGCTCTTGGATAATACAGCGCCTACTGCAAAGGTATTGGTGTCGGTAGTTAGAATAAATGTTTCGTCGCAATTCGAATAGATGAGTATGGGTGTCGAAGTAAAAGTACGTTTAAGGATGAGACGCATTCTGCGTTGAAATTAAACGGTTCATCTTTTAGTAAAAGTTTAGTCAAGAGTGTCGATATTTTAGCAAAATTGGGACTAAACCTTCAATAACAACCGACACGTCCCAATAATGGCTTAGCGGTTCTGTGATTGAGGAAAAGTTAAGATACAGTTTACCTTGGTTGGGTTTTACACTGTCTTTAGTTATTCGGTGTCCCAAAATAAGCGACGTTCTTTCGGAGAAACTTGCATGTGTGAGGCTGTATTTCAAGGTTTGTCTTCCTAAGCCATTTGACATCAGTTAGTCATGCTAAGTGTTCGTGAATGGTGGGTGAATAAACGATTACGTCGTCCATGTGCATCTTTCGTTCTGGATGCCTGCCAGAATATTGTCCATCGCATTTTGAATTTAGAGGGGGAATTTTTAAACACAAAAGGTTTCCTAAAAATTCATAATGACCTTTTCTTACGGTAAAAGCGGTTTTTTAATGTCCTTGGACTCAATTTCGATTTGGTGGAAAATACCGGCATTTGCAAAGTTGGTCTAGCCGATCGGATGTTGGGTAACGGATATTTGTCGTTTATTACTTCGTTAGTTTTCTATAGTCCACGGCTACGACCTATTTTTGTTTTTGAAACTTGTGTACAAACTTCTTCTTTATGAATTTGGGAACATCGGTATGATTTAGTGTGTATGGGTTTCGCGCTATTTATGTTAATGGCATATTTCATTTCTTTCGTGAAACTGAAATGGTCGCCTTCTAAATAGAAAATATCAAAGGAGAAGTCAAGAAGGACTTGTAAATCTCCGTCTGTAAATGTTAGGAATACTTGCCAACGAGATTTCGTCGTAATGATTTTCAGAGAAATTTTTCATAGTGTCAAAATTTGCAGTTTTTAGCGTTTAAAGATTGATGTGAAAAATTCTCTTTAGTCGTTAACTTGCACTAGAGCATTAGGGAGTCTTACATTTTCTAAAACACCAGTGGTAAGAATAGCTTCTGTGATGTGTAGTCGCATTCAATCTTGAAAATGCTGAGTTTCGCGATTCAGTAGTGATCCTATTTGAAATTCTTGGTTGTTGTCTTTGTGTTGATATGTTTTCATGGCTTACTTTCATAAGCCGAATAGTTTTGAAGTTGGTCATGAGAAGTTTTTGTAAAAGTCAGTCATATAATTGTGTGTTTTAGGGCTCATTCGACCACGTAAAGAAAAATATTTTGTCGTTATACAAGGAAAATCAAGAAAGTCATATTTTGTTTTGTGTCTCTACTACTTTTAGTTTAAAGAATATTACAAAATGTTAAAGGGAAATGTTTATTGACACATAGTGATCATCAAATCTTCATTGTTACGTTTTGGTTCTTCAGGGCCATCTTCAACGTCTTTGTTACAATATCGATAAAGCATTGAAAGTCCTATGCATTGGTATATCTTTTGTTAAATATTATAGGACGTTTTGGAAGAAAAATCTATCATCAGTGTAAAAAAATTTTCATGACAAGAAAATCTGTGAATTTTTTACTTGTTTTTCTTCCATGGTAAAGCGATGAAAATGGAATAATAAAAAATACCAAATTTCAAGTTTTGGTTTTTGTCATTTAAGTAAAAACTGATAAAACCTTAAAAATCAAGATTTTTCGCTCATAACGTGTAAACTTTATGTTGTATTGGTAATATGTGACTACAGAAATTCTCGGTAATAACAACAATATCTATGTAATACAATCGACAATTTTTTGTGTTGATTTGAAAATTACGATAACCATAATTTTTGATATAATTCTTCAATGGAAAAACATTAAGGGTTTAATTTTTTATAACTGAATAGCTCTATACTTGCCAAATTAACGTAAACAGTTTCCCGATAAAATATTCATTATTTTAGCAACAATTCAATTTACAACAAAATAAGTATAATATTGCATTATTGATTTTACAGCAGGGAAGAGTCTATGACATATATTCTGGATTATCAAATTTACTGTCGCACAGTCCTTCAAAATGGCTTCGAAAAAAATATTTTTTAAAACTAAAAAATACTTATAGACTAGACTTGCATGACTTCGCCTCACAAGACCGGTTACCCGGTTTCAATGTTTTTTTGCGATTTTCACAGCCTTAAAATAATATTTTACAACAAACAATAGCTGATTTTTTTTTTATTTTTTAGATTTTTCCAGTTACGTCGCTTTACCAAGCAAGAAAAATGGGATACAAATATTTAGTAGACTATTTAGGCTAGTAGCAGGACCGTACTATTTATTTACACTGTTGATTATTTTTCTCCCAAAACGTCGTATAAAACTTAACATATCATACTGTATTTGTCTTTTAATGCTTTACCAATATTGTAACAAGAATGTACAGGTGTGTATTTAAAAAAATAGTTGATGGTTCAGAAGAAAATTCCATGACGCCTTGATGAATAAAAGTATGTAAAAAACTTTTTCCTTTACCATTTTAAACATATTTTTTAAAAATTGGTAAAAAGTGTTAGAGGCAAAAAAAATACACAACTATTTCTCCATTTCATTGAATTTGTCTCTTACTATTTAATAGCAATCTTATCCCTTCTTATACGAGACACCGAGTCTATCGCTCTCACTCTAGAATATTTCCGTATATCGTTATTGTACCGAAGTGAACAGGAACTTTTCGATACTTTTTCACCATCAATCGTGCGTTCAGAAAATAGACTTTGTTGCTATTCGATTAGTTCGGAATGACAGTTTTTATTGTGGGTGATTAATTTCAAGGATTCATTTTAATAGCGTTAAAATTAAAGGATAATACTATCTTATGGAGATATTACAATCCAATTGAACGAAACACATTATATTTTTTTAAATCGAAATCTTTCATCAGTTGGGCTTCTTTTCATGTAATATCTGTCGACTGTCATTACACATTTCTTAAGTATTATGAACCTTGTTGGCAGGGATCAATACTAAGAACTTGTTTGTACTATGAGCTGAAGTTGAACTGCTTTTATAAGATTTAGATCGTTTTGTAACTCATGGATTTTATCGAGTATTGGTTCTTGTAATTTGATTTTAGTTTCTTGCACCATTGTTTAGGGTTGCTAAATCGGGTTTCAGGATAGCATCATTACCATACCAATTCATGTTTGCATTTCATTAATAATGGTTTGATTGGCTGTCTTTAATTGACATCTGTATGGTGATTGAAGTTTCCTTATAGGGTTGTGTTACTTGATTCTCTGCAATTCGTTTCTAACTTGGTTACGTTAGAAATGATGGCGATATAATTAGCGTCGACCACTTATTGAAATGTTATTGGAAATTTCAGTGGTAGAGTGCTACAAGTTGTTGGATTTTCTAGTTTCAACATTTGGAACATACCAGTTGAGCGATAATGTACTGAATGTAGTTTTGTACAAAGATGTGCATTGGAAAAATTCATAATAAGAAAATTGCTTATGGAAATAATAATAATAATAAACTTGTTGGTCTCGGTACATTTTGTTTAAGAAGAATTTTATTTTCATCCAGTATTTTTATTTCTTCGTTTTCAACGGCTTTCGCTGTGGAGAATTTTCGATTTATTTTAGTTATGTTAGCCCAAGTTGGTTTTTTGTAAGCTTCACAATCTGTTGGGTTACTTAGGGATTCTTGTGATAAGAAATTATTTTTTGTTTGTTAGACATCAGTTGTTTGTTTGTTTGTTTGTAACCTCTTGTAAAGTCTTTATATTCTTGCATATCGTTAGACATTAACTGATGACTGAGATCTAAAGATATTTAATGTTGAGGTGCCCATTAATATCAATTGTTTTTTGGTATGTTACGTAAAGAATTGTGTTGTCATGAACTAAAATTGAAAAATGTGACTTAAAATATCAAGTTTATCACTATTTTAAATTTTAATGATATCAGTTATTCAATGGAGGTGCATTTTTACTTATCGGGTTATTAAAATTCACTATTGCTCTATCTACTGCGATAGTGCTTCATGAATTTCAGTATTTTGCAAATTTTGTTTTGAAATTATAATTATATTATTATATTATTATAATTATTTTTATCTACAGGTATTTTAGTGAATTGAGAAATGCGAACTGAAGTGTAATTCGAAATAAAACTTCTGGTTCTAATTTTGATATTTAATTGTAATTGTTTCATTTGAAATAGTTATGGTTGAATTTTGAAACTTTAACATTGCGTTTTGTATTTTCAAGTTGTCGCGGGCAATTAAGCTCTCGAAGCATTAATGAAATTTAAAAATGCAACGTTTTAATTTGCCACCGCCTTTGAATTCTTTGAGCATTGGAATTACTACGCTGTAGCCATGATTCGAGCTTTGATGCAGTTGAAATTACAAAGGATTCGTATTTTGTTTTGTTGTGATAAAGTTGTGAAGCAAGCAGGGTTAATAACATATTTTGTCAAACCTGTATGGGTATTTTCATTTGGAAGTAATGAATTTGTAAATAGGGTATTTCTTTTATGACATTTCCAATGTGAGACTCTAAGTTAAATAGGTTTCGCGAAAATTATAGACATTTTCTTGATATAAGTCAGTTACCTTCTCTGTTGTTTCTTGAGACGTTGAGGCTAATGAAATGTATTCATAGTCATGAAGTGCGTCTTGAGATTCGCAAAAGCTAAATATTGTTGAATATTAGTTTGAAGCTGGTAGACAATGTAACTCGTTCCTCGAAATTTCCTTGGACCATCGTCTTCAAATGATTGATCTGGCAACATTTTAATAGCTTTGGATCTGCTATCGTCATCAGCTGAATGATGGATTCAGATTACCCGTCGTATTTATACCCTTAACCGGTCACCCTCATTGTGTCTCTTAATCCCACGTCTGGTCCAATCGGCGTCGCTTTATCTTGGGCTTGGTTGTCGGTGATACATAGCGGCAGTAGCTCAAGAAAAAGTTTCCAAACGTTTTTAATTTGGACGCTGAACTAGCTGATTATATTCTCATTAGAGCTTATGTACGCTGTCTCTATGAATTTTCTTTTATACCAGTGCTCTTCCTTGTGAATTACCCTTGCCTGGTCCCAGTTGATGTTATGGTGTTCGGTCCATGCATGATTAGCCAACCCAATTATTCTTGAATTTTTCTTTATTACTTACACCAGAGTATTTCGCTTTGGATTTATTTCTATTTTTAAAATTATTATTATTGTAATTATTTCTCTAGTTAAAGCTACTGTATATGCTCATTGGGGTTGGTTTGGGTAATGGAATGTTGGAGTTGGTTTGCTGAATACTTGTTTATTTAGAAATATGTTTTGTAATTGGTGGATTAGTATGTGGAATAGGTTCTCTTGGAAATTCATTTTGATTTTTTTAGTTATTGTTGACCATATTGATTTAACTGATAAGGTCTATTCAGATTAAGACGTCGAAAATTAAAAAAACTAGTGTTGAACTTTATAACATATCTTCTCGGTAGATTTATGCCGAGTTTTCATTTAATTTGAAAACTCAAAAAATGGTTTCTTAATGAGATTGGGATTAGAGAAGGCATAGAGAGAAACTGTTTATAATATATATATATATATATATATATATATATATATATATATATATATATATATATATATATATACCAAGCTTTACACGCATTTTGCATGCAAAATTATGTCTAGGTGGCTGTAAAAATAGGGGCAAAATTTTTTACTTTCCTATTTATTTTTGACAAAACTATAGCTTTTTTTAAAACAGCTATAAGACTTTTTGAATTTTTTTTACCAAAACTGCCATTCCTCAAAGTATTTGCACTCAAACCGTTTACACCCTACATATAAAAATGAAATGAAAAGGGTGCGATATATTTTTTTGTTTCGTTCGTTATAGTTCAAGGTAGGTTTAGAATTAAAAACATTAGAAAAAAAAACTGAAAAATTCAAAAATCGAAAAAGAATAATTTATTAATTTTGAGTGCAAGTCACCACTGTCACCGCTTAACCATCTTACATCTATAAATACAGTGTAGAACAGCCAAATGGAATAAATTCGATAACGCATAAAGGAGGGCGTGTTGGGAAAAACGCTTCGACATGTCGATTTGTATTTTTAAATGCGCATTTTTTCAACAACAAAAAATTATATATGGTGTGTCATGTGACAATACCTACTTCCTTTTTGTAGAAAATTGTAGACATAATTTATATATAATGTCCTAGACCTATCTTCAACTGTTTCGGAAATATTAAGTGTTTTCATAGTTATTGCAAAAATTAATATTAAACAAAGAAAATTATTTTATTTCACAAATTCGCTACATTATACTAAAAACATAATAAGTAATACTGATTATTTCTTAATAATACAAAAAAATGCATTTTACTTTCCTTTAATGCTCGAAAAATTTATGTGTGGCTATCGTTGAACAGTTCGCCTGCTTTTCGACCAGAATTATGTAGATTTTCTTGAAACTCAAGCATAATATCCAATTTCGTATTGTCACTTACAGGATTGGCGGCTACTTTTTGTTAACTGTCTTACATGACTAAGTGCGCGAAACTGCTTTTCTATTTTGCTAATTGTTCCTTGGGATACAGGCGGCAAATTCGGAAAATTTTCGTGAAAGCGAGAAACTTCCATTTGTGTCCGTATGTTAGTTCCATAACCAATCATTTGTAAAATGGTTATTTTGTACATTTCTGTTAAATAAACCAATATTCTGAGATTATTACGTACAGTTAACGAAATTCAAACGACAATAGCTCTGTACCAAAGAAGAAATAATACACAGGAACTTGCATTTAAAATAAGAAAGTTGGTATTGGCCACTGTCACATGACCCACTCTATATATTTTTTTGTTGAAAAAATGTGCATTTAAAATCGACGTGTCCAAGAGTTTTTCCCTACAAGCCCTCCTTTATTCATTGCCGAATTTATTTCATTTGGCTGTTCCACACTATGTACCTTACAAGCAAACTATGTTAAGTCACAAAACATAGTTTTGAGATTTCAAAGATATTTATTAAAGAGAAGTTACTCAACTATTTTTAAACCTATGGTTTTAAATTTGGCATAAGAGTAGCTTATTTGGTTACATAATAAATTGTGGAAGATTTTTTTTCCATAAATAAGTTTTTTTTTCTAAGTGACATCATAGTTTGCTTCTTAGAAAAAAAAATGGTTTACAGGAGTTAACTTGGATTACAATAGATAAAGCCATGTCATGTCAAGTCCAAACAAAGGTATTTATTATTCTTAAAAAATAAAACATTTAACGAAAAAATGTAGAAGAGTATTGCCAGTTGCATCTTAAAACGAATCTAATAAGCCAAGGACGTTTATTTCGACTAACCTATCTGTCTTTTACATAAAACTGGTTAAGCCCAACAAACTATGTATATCATATTTAAAAGCTTATAGCTCTATGTTAATCGAGATCTACGTCTGGTACATCCAGGGAGTAATAGTTACTCACTGGGTACATCACAGGCGGGAGACCTGCGTAAAATGAATAGAAAGAACTATTGGGGTATCAATTTCAACAGTTTTTGTAAATGCTCTTTTTTATTTATTTTAAGATGTTTGTAATTTGTGACAAAGATTCAGTTACATTCTGAAATAAAATGAAATTAAATAAAATGAAATGTTTATTTCGGTTTTCCGGGTGTTTTTGTTTTAGTCATGACGTGAAAAATCATCCTTGAATTTGATTTTAAAATATATAATTCCTGGTGCATCTTGCCTTACTTGAAAGTCTACAACTTCTGAAATAAGAATAATTTCCCCCTAATCAGTTGCATGACTTCCTTCAAATAAGCTTTTAAAATCCAAAAAGTCTTTGGTTTCTATCCTCTGTACATGAAAAGACTATTTTAGACCAACTAATATAACAAGTTGGTGCCAATCCCATTGCGTAATTATTTTCAACTGAGGAATTTTTTTTCCGTTCCCTTTCAATTAAAAAATGATCGCCATCTATGTTGGTGTGGCCTTTAGCTACAAATTTATGCTTAATAACATTAAGGTTTCCACTCTTTTCAAGAATAAAAAAATAACACATAATCACCTGTGTGTTTCTGTTTTGTGATGGGCAATTATCTGACCATATTGATAATTCATTTACTTTCTCAGAAATTTCATAATCTTCAGACAATTTTAACAGATAGATGCCATTTCATTTCCTCCTCGTCCAGAAATCTGTTAACATCATAAAATAGGTTTCTTCCAGGGTTGAATCGTGTATCACTAAATTGTGAGTTCAGAAGTTCCGAGGTTGGTAAACACTTTTGTAAATCTATCAAGACTATTTTTGCTGTGTTGTTTTCTCGTGAACGTTTCTTGTCTTCAGCTTTCATTTTATATCTATTTCCTGCATCTTGCAAAAGATCATCATACTCTATCTGTATTGAGGATCTAAGATCCTGCGTTTTAGCCTCTTGCCATTTTTGAATATCTCACCATGAAGCCATTCTTTAGCAATATTGTCTGGCCCGTCTCCGACTCCTCGCAATGCTCTTTATAGAGTCCATACATCTTGGCAATGTTTAGATGATTTCCAAGAAACATTTTTTTTATTTTTCCGGCGAGTAATGCGAGTCATAGACAGGAAACTAAACTAAGATGTGCAGCCCCAAACTGCGATTATGTGACTTAACCTCGTTTCGCTCAAGGCTAACTTCGGACTTAACTTGATTTAAAACCAGCTATTTTCGCTGTTTGTACAGATATCGCCAATTGGGAGCAATTAACATGAAAAGTTTAGTAACTTAACACATTTAACTGAAATTTGACAATTTCGGACTTAATATAGTTTGCTTCTAGGGTACAGATATACTGAAAAATTGAAATATTAAATGGAGGTCGATATTGTTTTAAGTAGAATTTAATATCTTCGAAATAGAAAGTAATACAGTAATCATCTTGCGAAAATTCTGTTTTCCGATAGGGGTTTGTTGGGTAGTTTTTAAGAAAATATCCCAATTTGCGGAAATCTAAAATAATACACATATGCGATTAATGATTTTAATTGTTTAAATTAATAGAGAATCAATATAAAATTTTAGAAATGTTTTATTACTGAATAGCGGGATGGCTTTCAGTAATTATTAGGGAACCGAAAATAATGCAGGTGTACCAGATATTTATTAGATGAGAATAGATAAACTGACTTTGTATTTTAATGAATGAGGAATTTTGCGAATATTGAATTTATGGTAACTGAAAAGTGTTGAATATCTGAGTAATCGTAGGTGAATATTAAGAAAATAGAAAACGTGGAAATATATAAACGTGACAAAAATTTATGAAATGAATTTTTTTTTCAAAATAGACAAACATATTATAATCTTAGAAAATGGCGACTGTTTGCCAAACCTTCAAAATATTAAAAATATTAATAACGCCAAAAATATTGTCATGTCATGTCATGTCAGTGATATCGATAACGAGAAAACTGTAATACCTATCAAATATCAAAAATCTGAAACACATTAACTATGTGTTGCGCTCCATGTTAAATACCAAAATAAAGTATTTTTAGAGGCCGTTGTACTCATATAATGTATGGGATGTGAGAATTAGGAAATGAAAAATTATTCAAGTATGTTAACCACGCCCATTTTGTCTAGCCCGTGCGAATCAGGGTCAGCTAGTTTATAATAAATTTGTTTAGAGTATGGTCATAATTGGGCTTATTCTGTTGTTGGTTATATTATGTACAAAAAATAATAAATAAAAAACAATAACATGCATATTATTATTCTAATTTTGTTAATAAGTTAATGGATCCAAGGGTAAGTATTTGATTTTTGCATAATAAATACTAGTTATTGTTGTTATATCACTTTGTGTGTGAAAATCTAACGAGCTTTTTTTTAATTATTTAAATTCTCTGTTAAGAAATTTATCATACATACCGTTCATAAAGTTAGAGTCATTTTGTAGAATTTGCTTCTAAAAAAGTTTCCAAGTACTTACATTCTTTATAAGTTACAGTGTGTAGTGTAAGTTTGCCAACAGCGTATTATGATATAATGGGACGGATATATTAATATTTTCCCTGAATCCGTAAACGCAACATCTTAATTTAAATTTTTACAAATTATTTTTTTCCATAAAGTAGATTGCTTACTGATTCCCTTTGATATAATGCTTAAATGACCTTTGCAAGACTTTTCAAAAACCGTAAAAAGTGATTACTACCAATAATCATTGTACACATATCTCTAGCTTAGTTTTCAGTTATACGGAGAACAAAGTCGTTTTAGTGGTTTTATCTTGAAAATGAACTCCAAATGACCTCATTTGATTTGCTAATGACTTTTATTTAGAAATCTCCAACAAAGAAATTTCATCATAAAACATATTCATATGGGAGACTAACAGTTTCTACATGCAAAAATATCATCTTTTTATAAAACACCTCTTAAGCGAATTTTCAAGATCAAATTACGGTCAACAGGTCAAATAAAATTCCATAGCATTGTTCTGTTTGCAAATAACTGAAGATTGGAAATCATGTAACTAATATATCATAGTGCAGCGTTAAAAACTATTGTAATTTAAAATATATTAAAATTATAGTGTTATATGAGTAGATTTGTAAATTCTGTTTATAAACATTTCCAAAAATTTAAGGGATGATTACGAAACCATGTGATGCCTGACAGAACAATAGTTTCTTATTTGAACGATAATAAAACATTTAAAAAATTACCAGCTTTGTGGGAAACGGGTTGGTAGATAAACCGCTAGCTCTCTAATTAAAACATGAATGTTTCTAGATTATAAGTTCCATTTCCTAACAATTTTTATGTCTGGGGTATAAAATACTTACTCTGGAAAATTTTGGTTTTGGTTCTAGTGTTGAAACATTCGCGAATTCGCAAGGATGCAACATTTGTTCTTTTAAAGGTTTCCGTATAGAATTGTCAATTCTTAATGCTTGACCTGAAATCCAAATATTTAAAGATCTGATTTATTTTATCTATTATCGCTCCTTCCTTTTTAAAAAGCAATTTTTTTTTCAGCTTTCAATTCAACTTATTCAGAATGTATATACACATCACATGCTAATTAGTTGTAAGCCTTTAATAACAATATAATCAAAGTAATAACAGTTATAATGTGGAATAAATATATCTAATCTAAAATTACAGTTTTTTTTGTTAATTATTTTGATTTGCTTAGGCCAAGTGCGGGCCAGTATTGGAGTGACAATCCCTTCCTAGACTAGCAATTTTTTACTAATTTCTAAGTCTCTGTTCGGGAAAATGAAGACAATGAATTTTCAAATCTCCAGAATGTTTATAAATGCCTGATCATGTAACTATATTAAACATTTCTAGAAATCGTATCTACCCAACTGGCACCTTAAGGGTTCGTTTCCCTATGTTCAAATCGTAAATTATCTGGCTTCCAAGGCTAGAGCGTTTGTTTAGACTGAATATTGCAAGATCCAGTATAGGTAAATAGTAGGGTACAAATTTATGTAAACAGAATTTTTATAACATTTTTGGCCCTTATTTACATATGAACTTGAACAGTTGCCATATTTTCGATTTATTACTATTTAATAAAGGAGTTTGGTTTGTACTCAACACTATAATAATAGCACTTTAAGAAAGAATTTTTAGCTTTATTGCAAAATTAATTATTCGTTATTGTGATATATAATTCAAAATAGGCGAAAGCTTAACATAGGTTCATCCCGGTGGATAAATTTTAACTCTAATTCCTGCTGCCTTCTGTATTACAATTTTATTTAAAATTAGAACCTTAGTTTTATATCAATGACAACTCGAAAGATATCCTTATTTCAACTAGTCTTTGTCGTTTTCGAATTGAGTTGGTACATCATTTTCACTGTGAATCAGTTTCAATAAATAAATAGATAGATCGATATACGAGAAGTTAGCTTAAGTATGAGCATAATGAAATATTACACTATGTAGTCCTTGAGTTATGAACATCTCGAGTTCCTAAATTTATTCGTCTTTTGTGCTCCATGTACATATAAAGGTACAAATATG
Source organism: Octodonta nipae (assembly GCA_034190945.1). Taxonomy (NCBI): domain Eukaryota; kingdom Metazoa; phylum Arthropoda; class Insecta; order Coleoptera; family Chrysomelidae; genus Octodonta; species Octodonta nipae. The sequence continues at coordinate 71,944,093 of CM067217.1, forward strand.
TTGTTTGTTCTTGACAAACAAAAGCATGAGATCTTGCCGCTCTCTAAAAGCAGAAAATGTCTAACAAACATTGAATAACAATATGACGGAACGTTGGGCACACAACGATTAGTTGACTTGGAAGGGGGGGGGGGTGATGAAACTTTACAAGACGAAATTCCAGAAATGATGGATTGTTACAGTTCTGCATGGATCAATATTGTATTCACAAGGTTTTACAAACAAAAACCTTTAATTTCTCTGATATTGTGAAAATGTAATTGACAAGAGTATTTTATCACGTCCTTAAGTATATTTGTATTGTAATTTGATGTTGGCAGGCCTTTCTAATAATCTTACTTTTCGGATTAATCACAAGTAATACCTACTGCTGCTTCCAAGAGTACTGTGAAGATGACGGGCAACATGAATGACAAAACAGAAAAAGTAGTGAATGGGATCAAAAGGGAAGGTAACATTGAAAGCCTCGTCAACGCTAAATTGAAAGATTTCTTGGTATAACGAATGTTATATATTCTATATATCGCTATTCAGAGCGATCAGTCACAGGGTGTTTAACATAAGAGATGAAATCGTAAAGCGAGTTGACAAAAGTAATAATAATAAAGTCCAATGAATTCATCATATCACATTAGAAAGCGTTTGTCTGGCTGAACTAGAACCTAACCAGTAGGTGAAATCGAACCCCACGGTACGAGTTAAGTACGTAAAACTGAATAAGAAGAAGATAAAAAATTATGAGGGGAGAGCCCGATAACCCGGATCGGAACACACTCCACCCAAGACGAATAAATTGATGATGACCCCAGTGACAATGGCCGAGATTACAATTACAGAAGGGAATTGAGAGCGGCAATAAATTGAGAGTCACATCCATTCACAAATATTTAGCAAATGTTATATCGAAATTATGAACAATCATCAAATTATACCACACTGGCTGCTCAAAAACTGATGATAACACCCAGGCTAAAAGCTAATGTCCTATAACGTGCTTAACAACCATTTATAAAAACCTGACTACCTTAATCGCAAGTAGGATAAATGTATAAAACGCCAAATTTAATTATTCACCTCTTGTCAAAAGTAATAAAAAATTGGATAGTACACATTAGATTAAACACAACAACATCTATGTTAGAAATAAAAAACATAAGAATATGAAAAGGAATTTTCCAAGGAGACTCCTTATCGCCACTGCTTTTCTGCATGCACTCATTCCTCTTCCAAATCAGATATCAGTTAAAGAACACGTATGTTATATATGTACGATTTGAAAGTCAAATCCAAAAACCGTGGAGAGTCTACAAATCAACTGAGGATTATTAAAAATTTCAGTGAATATGTATCCATAGAATTTGGGCTACAAAATTGCGCCAAAGTTGATTTCGCTAAAGGAAAGTTGTATTACAAACAAAATATTATACGTATTAGACGCGTATAACACAAGAACTTGAAAAGAATAATGTTTACAAGTACCTCGAAATTGAGGAAGGAAACGGAACTCACGATACGGAAATGGAAGACAAAACCATAAGAGAACAGAAGGGTAAGAACAATACTGAAAAAAGAATCAAGTTCGAGAAACAAATTTTTGGCAGTAACCAGTTTCGCGGTTGCTGTTCTTCAATATAGTAAAGGAATTGTTTAAAAGGACGAATGAAAAAGTAAGAAAGTTGGATACAAAAAGAATTAAATTACATTTCGCTAAAGAAACTGAAGGACAAATTTTTAACATGAAATAGGGAAGATTGAAGAAATATTAAGAAGGCTACCAGAAACAGAGACAATAGCGGCAACTGATCCTTTGAAAATCAGAACGCAATAGCGAGTAACATACATTGGAAAATGTGTAAAAATTAGTGTCTTGACAGAAATGAGAAATGGTACCATCATAAGCCAAGAACTCTTGTCGGCTCTCCAGATGTGACCATATTGTGAGACATGTAAGTTCAGGCAGGTCGAACTATTTTTGCCCATCAGGCTAATACTATCATAAATGAGAAAAAAAAACTAACGTTTGTTTTACCATCGATGTGGCAAAATCTTATTTAAAACGAGGGCGATAAGAGATATCTAGTAGGGTTTAGTGAATTTTCCCCTAAAGAGGGAGTATTCGGGCTTATGCTTAAAGTAGTAGAAGAGTTCTCTACTGGCATCCAGATCAAAATTTGGCCTAGACAAATGCCGAATTATTAATATAGTAAAAGGCACAATACAGCAAGGGCCCTACAAAATGAGAGATGACACATCAATCGAATAATAATAATGAATAATGGAATAAAGCAGGCTCAACTACTTGATCACTCCACAAAGAAAAGAACATAGCAACAGGGTTTTAAAGAAGGGTAAGATATAGCAAAAGCTGTAAAATAGCCAGGGTTTGTGACTTAAAATCACGAGAAGAGAATGAGACTTGCGAACTGACAATCAAAGACCGGACGTTGATTAAACTGAAACATGTTGCAAATCTGAGTACAATACGTCCATTATTAACTGTTGCAGCAGAAGGTATGGCCTTAACACAGTTTGATGTATCAACTGCATTTCTTTATGGAAAGCTTAATGAAACCATTTTATAAGGCAACCTGAAGATTTTGAGGATGGAACTGATAGAGTAAGCAGACTAAAGCGTAGTCTGTATGGTTAGAAACAATTCCCACGATGTTGGAACAAGTGTTTCGGACTATTGCTTATAGAGCAATTGGTTTCAAATTTGGTAGGCTCATCCATGTCTACACATTAATAAGAAAAATGCCAAAAACGTTCTCATAGTATTACATGTAGATTATGAACTTATGGTCGCAAATGATCAACTGTAAATTGAAGAGCTAAAAAATATATAAAAGACTGTTAAAGAAATTTCATGGTTTCTAGGGCTTGAAATGGAACGTTACAGTGGCAGAAACAGTTAGTCATGAAGCGTATGCCAGAAGAATACAACGTTTTTGGTATCATGAAAGTAAACTAGTGACAATTCCTATAGCAAAGGAAGATTAAACTAGAGCAGAAAACATGACGCCACCAAAGAAATTTCGGTCAAGATTTGTCGACAATCCATCAGCGGAGGATTTTGTTGGTGTGGACAGTGATGCACTGGTCTCGATCAATATCGGGGTATGTGATACAGAAGGGGCTATCTCATAGCGCAGTCAGAGGTGACTGTTTTCAGGAATAGTAGGATCAAAAGAAGTTCTTGTACTCCAAATGGATAACAGAGCAGCTGTTAAACTGGCCTACAACCCTGAAAATTATCGACGCACTAAACATATAGAAATAAAACATTACTTTTTGAGAGGAAAACGTATTCGAATGAAAGCTCAGTATTGAACAGATATCAACTGAATAACAAGTTTCTGATATTCTGACCAAGCCGCTACATAAATTGAGATAGGTGGCATTGTGTCAACAAATGGAACTGTCTTAGGGAATTGAATAACATCAAAATAATTGAATATAATGAGGTTTACTAAATTGTTCAAGATATTTTGTTATAAAATTTGTCGACAATTAATGCCATTAGTTTAAATGTTAAAATAAATAATTTAAAAAGTACAATATGAATTCGTGCAGGAGAGCCGTTATTACAGACTGCTTAAATATTCAACGAATTCACAAACCATACAGTTCAAATTGTCATTCACTTTCAAACTTATGGACCTCTCTATGAAAACAACAAAGAATATTTCAATTTAAACAATCGATCCATCTCTTAATAACAAACCACACCCAATAAGTGAAACTAAATATGTCCATCTGTAATAGTTGATTGAAAGGAAGTAGGTATCTTCCTTCAGATTGCCATAGGTTTCATAATTTATTAACTAAATTTAATTTCAAACTATATTATTATATTTATTTTCTTCCTTTTATGGTCATATTTACAAATGGTTAGTTACTTCATAACGTTTTGTTCTATATTTCTTATTAAAATTTCTGGCAATAGCATTTCTTTTACCCATTATGTCTTTTTAAACATGTTTAATTTCTTTCATAGAATAATTTATGATTATGTTATCATTTTAGTTTATGTGAAAATTTGAAATTATCAGATTATTATAAAGGAGTTAGCTGTTAACTGACTAATAAATTAATGGGAAAAACACTTACCTGCTCTTAAATTATTTAAATGTTAATTTTAAATAATAACAAAATTATGTTTCTAACAATTTTTCACAAAATAGAATTTTGAAGGCCTTGTAAATTAATCGCGACTCCCCCGGACCAATCAAAGTTCAGAAGGAAACAAATATCCCTACGGGAGATGATTTTATTAAATCTGGAGACTCCGCCACAATGTTTGTTTATTACGATATAAATAAAACCTGTTTTAAATGGATGTCTTAGTTGGGGAGGGAATATCTTTATCAAATATCAAGTCATCGGGCTTATAGTTTCAGAGATTCCGTGATGAGTCAGTGGGTGGTATTTCGCTTACGTACAGGGTAGCAGGTATTTTTGTGCTAAAAATAAAAATTGATTTTATAATGGTGTATGTAGGTAGTTGGTTCCTGTCAAATTGCAATTCAACGCGAGCAATCCAGAATCGTTTATTTAATATTGATCTTACTACACAGTTAATTTGTTCAAGACAAACTAAACTTCTTAGAAATTTATACGATAATTACTTGATTATATTTGAAATATGCTAACCCAAGATATTAAAATGTTATGTCCTACACTGTAACAAACTATGAATATTCTACAGAAAATTGTAGCTAAAGTTTAGATTTTTAAAGCTACAATTCTTACTCTAAAGTGTGGTGTTATTTCCCAAAAAAAGAAATAAAATTATTAATTACTTCATATAAAATGGTTAAACCTTAAAAACGATTAGAAACACTCTAAGTATCTTACACCGAAGTCCCTCTAAGTTAATATCATCTATATAGTTACAGAATTTTAGAATTTTAAATGCGGAAATCACTGTCTCATTGTTACAGTATTTTTTTTATTAGCTCTTATTTGTATTTAGGTACCTTTCTTTGGCCTAAGGCCAAGTTAATTAGATGAATTATAATTCCGTTGCGAGACCAAAATGTTGTGTTTTACCTTATTGAGGTCCTAAAATATCAAACTTATACTAATTTTACACCTTCTTAAGTCACTTTCTCATGACAAATCAATAGGTTCTGATTAGTATTAATAATTAACTCTCCATAAAATTATAACAAGATCTGCGGCATGAAAACTATCGACTTTTCCACTACGCTATACCTCAAATGAATTATTACTCTAAATCAGTATACGATAAAGCAAGTGTCGCATCGCTCTGCTTTACTGATGCGCTGAACCTCTAGCGTGTTTAACATCCTCGGAATATTGCAGAAATAAATTAATAGGATGTTAAGTATCACGGAAATCTTTAGTGAAATTATTATTCTGTCCTAAACATAGCGCTTCCTGTATCTTCTTCAGAACTAGAAACCCGATTGTAAGGGATTGTAATATTCCAATAACATAATCACATTTTTTTATAACAGTAGTTATGTTGCTTGATGCTTAAAAACATTGCGCTTTCTGTCCCTTTACGGTGAATTAACACAAAGAAAAGTTACGAATTGGTCACTGAGATGTGATTGCTGGGAGCATAATTTCAGGAGTTTATGCAGGAATAGGTATTGTATGTCGCTTGAGAAAACAAATTACCCTTGCATACGAATGCCAACAATATGAGACTAATTTTGAACATTTAGTGCATCAGCTCATTTAAAAGATATGTGCATTTTTGGGCCATAAATCACTGCGAGTCGAAGCACTAGTTTTTATCTAATCAGATATCCACAAACCTATAAATTTAAGAAACCGAAAGCTTCATTCATGAATCAGATACAAAACCGATCCAACATTAACTGTAAACAAATAATGAGTGAAAAAAAGACAGAGCACCATAAGTTGCTTGCTGGCACCAATGTAAAGCTTTGACTTGTTATCGTGTAATATCCAGTAGCGTAACGTAGAAATATTAAACATTTTTAATTGTAATCCAACAGCTATTACATATTTTAAATTCAATAAATACAAAATCATTTTTAAAAATTTTAGTGTAAAACAAGAAATATGTTGATAAAATCAATATATACAGACGGATTTTCGGTGTTGCTGCTGATTACAGGTTTGAGGGACGATTTTCGAAATTTAAACTGAAAAATCCAATATACAGTAGTAGTATTTATTAACAAATATTCTGCTACATAAATATGTATATATCTAATTAACATTATTTCATTTATTTCATACTAAACTATTACAATTAAATCTGTTATTTAAATATAATTAGTTTTTACATATGCCACATTTTTTGCTAAATACATAAAGACTATTAATAGATGTTATATACAAATTACATCTTTATGTAATTTGTTGTAAAGAACCAGGTCAACACAAAATAGCGACTTCTTAGTACCAGATTTCCTTACAGGATATATATAGATATATATATCTATATATATGTTCGAAGACGTTCTGGTGTTGTACTAATGAATGTCACCTACCAGCGTTATTCTTTTAGACATATACTTAGAAAACACATTCTAAACTATCTTATAAATGACAAGCATATTGCTGTAAATTAGTGTTTTTGGTTTACACTCATAATTAAAGGCAATTGAGTATATCTCTAACTCTGGTATATTTGTCAACTTCCAGTATAATGTTTTTGTAACTCTTGTTTGTATGTCTCCCAACTATAACATAAAATAGAGGGAGAGTGGAACTATAATTGATTTATATACTGTTATGCTAGCATGTTAAAGTTTATAAAAACCAGGTTAATTACTATATTCTGATCTGCGATTTTCCTCCATTTTAATACATGTTATAACCACTAGAGTGTTATGTCGAAAAATCGATTGGTTATCCATTATTATATTAAATGATCCAAAAACTATTTAATAATGAATACTTTCACAATTTCAAGCAATGATAATGTATTTACGAGATGAAATTCTTCACATTTTTATGTGTTGATTACTTTCTGCACAGGCACTATTACTGACGTTTCCCATAATTCGGATACTTTACACTCGTCTATTGAAGCATTTATAATTTTAAATATTTATTTTTCAAAATTTTGAACTTATATAATGAAGCTCTTTTGCGTTGTTAACTTTAACAGCAAACTATCTGCAAAATGAGTTAAAATGTAGCCCATAGATCACTAAATCCCAAATGACAATAGAATTGGAGTTGTAGGTATTTATCTATAGAGTCTACTTTAATAGTTGTTTTACAGTCGCTAATTACCAGTCAATCTGGTCTTAGAGCATATACTTCAATGCACAAATCGTGGGGGAATTTTCAGGACATAACAACATATGTTTAGGGAAATCTGAGAAGGTTTCTCGTGGTAGATTGTTTAGCCTACGTGGCTGCAAATGATCGATGAAATGTTTCCCAATTAAATTTCACAGTACGGTAAAAACAGAAATAATATTTTTATAAAACACTCAATTACTGTAGTGGCGGATCCAGGATTGTCATTTTTTGTGATTTTGATCTCGTTTGAGGGGGCTTGCGTCACTGAAGGTAGATTTTGGCACAATAATCACTAAAAAAGCATACAACTCAGATGATTTGGTGGGGGCTCAGCCCCTTAACCCACCAATTCATATTAAATTTAATTAAGAATTTAGCCTTATTAGTTAGACTATTAATTAATAATAATTTGTTAATTGTTGAGACGAATCTGTAAATTAATTTTAACTTATTTTTCACTATAAAGCCGGTATAATCATCGTTTGGGATTAAAATAGACATGAAAAATTGCTTTATGAATTTCAATGGTACTTAATATAAAATTTTATTATTTGAAATTTTTCTATAGATCCTCTAAAAATAGATATCTCCTAAAAGGGATGCAATCCTTGTTATAAAGCTATGGACTATTATATTAATTTTTAATAAATATACTTGTGAAATACAGCATTATATGTACGCCCTTGAGCCATAAACACGTAAACATATGTTTTGGCTTTCTCATCCTTGAAAAAGCCCCTTACAAGTGTGGACGAAACCTCGTAAAACTTTGTTTATATGCTGGTTCGGATATACAAATAATATTAATTCGAAGAAAAAAAAATCACGCGGTCCAAATCCGAAAAAAGCAGAAACAGCTACGACTCTGGCCGCGAAAACGTACGTGATCATCCAATAAACTGTAATAATATTGAGATGATCTTTCACATAGCAATGATTATCATACCACAAAAATCATAGTGATTTTCGCCAGCATTAGTGTCACCCGAATGTGCACCAAGGGAAGGTTGCTAGATCGGACTTAGCACATCATGTAGCCGTAAAAATTTTCTGTGTTGAAAGATCCTATCTAGCTGTAATTTAATGTCTTGACCTGATGTTAACTTCAGCAAGGATTCACAGGGTACTTGATATTATTTTGATGCCGGGTATAGCCGAAAAACTTCAAAATGCTGGTGATATGAGTGCATGATGACAGCTTGACCTGATAAATACCGACGATTCTGTCTTGTAAGTCACCCAGATTATGAACAGAAGAATCAGAGATATCATCACGATGTAACCTCCATTGACCATTTCTTACAAGATTTTCTACCTCAACTCTGGCTTGAATTACATTAGGAATTTGTGATTTTAACAACATTTGTTGGGTAATTTCAACAGTTGCTCCTACTAGTGTATATCGTATGTATTTTTGATTATACCATGCAGGTAGGGAAATTTAAAGCATAACTTCAGCGAGCTATAACTTTCAATCGTAAATTTTTAGGGCTTGACGGGCACTTTTAAATCTACAAAGCTACAAAACCCACATAGTTTCAAACGGTTTGACAGAAACCCAGTTTACATAAAGGTTGCGGAGGTGTCCTATGTTACATTCTATATCATTCTCAACACAAAATGTGCTGAACAACCTATCATCCAGAGAATTACTTCTGATCTTGTTAATTGTTTTTATTATATCATGTAGGCTATTACTAAGGTTTTTTGCAATAAATGTAAGTAAAACTTAATACAAGCAATCATGCAAGTAATACACTACTAGAATAATATAACCAGCTGTGAGGTCAATAATTAAAGTTAACACAACGGTGTACCATAAGGGATGGGAATATTACTTGCGTTATTCTGATAAAAAATAAACCCAGACTATTGTACAACCATTGCCGGAACATAGTACGCAGCTAAGGGCACATATTTTTATAAGAAATATATTTTTCTTACAAGTAGTTTTCTAATACGACACATATATCGGTTTTTGCGACTTTTAGTTCTTGACAAATGGCTTCGTCTTTTATGAAGTGAACTTAAGCTTAAAGTAACGATTGGTTCTTACAGTCGAGTTGCAAAAAAAACTCAGTAGCCTTCAAAATTCAGTTACAGAAATCTCAATAGCATGGAATATTTATCCATTCGTTACCTGGTATTAGTTACCAGGATTGTATTACTAATATCAGATCAGGTTACACGGCACGCACAACTTCACTCAGAGCTGCCAGTATCAATTTCCCTCAAATGGTGATTTCTATTAAGTTTCAGTTGCCATTTGATACTGGCGCATGTGCACTAAGCGCATATTTCGTGGCTAATTTGTTGCTATATTGTGACATCAATTACGATTTTGTTGCTAGCGTAGTTTCCAAAGAACGGTGGCTAATAAAGTTAAAGAAATGAAAATGGCTATCAAAATGAAATAAATGCCTGATTTTGTAGCTAATTTGTTGCTTAAAGATGGCACAAAGAGTATTTCTATAAAAGCATCCCCTAACAGCCAGACCGACTCTATTTCACCCAAAAATGCCAAAATCGTTAAAGTGAATATATTGTAAAATATGTATATGCGGGGACCCTGTTGCTAATTTGTTACATCAAATACCATTTGGTTGGTCAAGCTGTTTCCGAGAAATGGTGGCTAATGTACGTTAACTCTTGCTGGAAAATCGCTAAACCATTATTCCCTACTTGCAACAAAATAGTAATTTTGTTGCAACTTGACGACGATTCGCGAGTCACGGTGGCTTAGGTAGCTAAAGTCTTAAGATACATTATCCCAGGTGGTTTTTTTAAGACGACAAAATAGCTGGCAAATTAAACAGGCTTGGTTTTACACCTTATTTTGTAACGGCAATCAAAATTTAGTTAATTATTATTAATTCAAATTACGCCAAACAAGTCACCAGCCCTCCCATATGCCAAATTAAAAAATAGACAACGATATTTGATTTGTTGAATTTTGTGACAGCCGTGAAAATGCTGGTAATGCATTGTAAGTAATAAATTTGGCCTACCATGTCGACAACCCCACCAAAAATTTGAGACCATGCTACTTGACTCTTTCAATTTTTTACGAGTTTGTAACGGCAATGAATATTTTGTAAATTAAATGTTAATAACAAATTAGACCAAACATGTCTTATCAGAATCAACCCTAATGTTAACACTTATTAATCTACATCTATACTATTATAAAATTGTAAGCTTGTCTGTTTGTTTGTTCGATCATCACGTAAGAACTACTGAACTGATTTTGCTGAATCTTTTTTTGTTGCAAAGACTATAGTTTGACTTATAATCTTGTTGTATACAATTGTAACCATTATTATGTACTTTAATTTTTTAAGTTTTCAGTAAGTACCTACTTATTTAGTTTTTCTTTATATCTGATATACATAATAAAAAAATCGTTCAATGTTTTTTTGGAATAGTTATCATGGCTAACTACGTTAAATGTGAAAATAAGAGAGAAAAGCACCCATAACTCCATTATTTTTATGAATAACTATATCGAGTATATATCGTTGAAAAGCTCTAAAAATGTCTGATTTTTTGAGGTCATAGCCAACTATGGTTTCCATTCAAAAAAAGATAAGTTTGTATCATATCTCGAAAACAAGAGCTGTCACGCAAACGAGGACATGTCAATTATATTCGGAATACAATTCCCTTCAATTTTGATATTTACACTTTTTTATAAAATCAAAAACAAAGGAGCTAGAGGGATTTAACTAAATCGACAGATTTCGTTTGTTCAAAATATCTAGTAAGCCATGACTTTTTACAAAAATTCGAAAGTGTCATTAAATTGGGCCAGTTAAACTGCAAATCTTTCCCAATTTAACCATTGTTCTATCTCCGCTAGTTTCCGAGATCCCCATACCGAACATAAAAAAAACTCACCCTGTATATGGTGCCGTATAAGCAGTTGCAGTTTTGGTAAAAGAATGTTATTCTGGGTGGCCGATAAGTAGTTGCATATGCAAGGTGGTTGAGATAGAGTGTGGAGTAGATTTATAGTTAAAGCTTGGATAATATTTTTTTGGTAGGATATAACATGAGCTGTTACAAATATGCAATATCTGAAACATGGATCGAGGTAAAGTTATAGTTCATACAGTGTGATTAAAACAATGTTAGAAAAAGCTGCATATAAGGTGTGGTTGAAATACAAGGTGGAGACAAATTAAACTTTCAAGGGTGGTTTACAAATGGTTATATAGCGTAATCCATAAGCAATTGCATGTATAAGATTGTGAGTGGGCCAGAGTTATAGTTAAGTGTTTAAAAATTTTATATTTGGTGGCCCCTAAGCAGATGCACATACACGGTGGTTGAAATATTTTGTAGAGTAAAATTAGGGTTATACAGGGTGGTTCAAAAATAATTTATAATGTTTGAAAAATGGCAGCGGTGTATACAGGATGGTTTTAATATGATGGAACTAGAGTTCGTTATACAAAGCGGTTAAAAAGAAGCAGTTGCAGTTTGGGTGAGGGTTTAAATAAAAATTTGGTATTAGGGTGCAAAACTGTGTTTTTATCTTTGTGACACCAAAGGTTCTACAGGCATTTCCATTAGTATGGATAAAAAAAGTTAAAAAATGGTTATATAGGGTAGACTATAAACAATTGCATCCTAATATGGAATATCTGAAATATTGGGAGAAGCAAGATTATAGTTTTAGAGTGTGTTTAAAACAATGTTAGAAAAAGCTGCACATAAATGTTGATTAAAATATAGAGTAAAGGGAAATTTTACTTTAAAAGGTGGTTCAAAAAATGTCAACATAGCTGAAATATACGGTAGAGAAGAGTTATAGTCAGGTGTTCAAAAAGTTATATTGTGTGACAAATAAACAGCAGCATGTACTGGATGGTTACAATATAGGGTGAAGTAGACTTACAGTTATTCAAGGTGATTTAACAAATTTTCGAAAAAAATTGTTATATAGGACGGCCCATAAGTACTTGCAGTTTGGGTGAAATATATTCGGGATTGGTGGATTTGTAGTTAAGTAGGGTGGTTGAAACCAGTTAGAACATTTTTTATTTAGGATAACCCATATGTTTCATAAGGTATTTCTTTTTGCGAAGGCTTGAGAAATCGCGGGTAACGGCTACTAAATATATAAATGAGTAATTCCTTAATGAGGGTGTCTCAGCTGTGATAAATGAAATCATTTGCAGTATAGGAATTTTGTCAAAGATTATTAAATAGTACAAACTGGTTAATTATTTATTGGTAAACTGATAATCTTTATCGCGGTGTTTTAAATATTTGAAATAAATAGTTCAAAATTCATTAAGTATATTTTTTAGTGATTGCGCTTATGAAGACCTAGGAACATGCTTTACCTAATTGTGATGGCTTTTGATATTACTTGTTATTGGAGAAGAGTTTAAACAAACGTTTAATTTATCTTCAAAAGTATAGAAAATTCCTTCGAGTTACAGATTTAGCGGCACCGGACATGTTTGGTCGAACTAATTAACAAAATTTTCATGACTATTTCAAAATTGTACAAAATTCAACGAATCAGATAGCGTTGTAAATTTTTTGATTTGGTATATGGAGAGACTTGTAATCGATAACGTAATCAAATAATCGATTCCCTTATTCCAGCCCTATCTTCCGACACGATAATAAATAACTCTTCATCGAGACTTGTACAAAATTCAATTATATGTTGTTACAAAATTCCTATGCATTCAATTTCTTGTTGGCGATATGGAGCTACTGAGGAAATGGATATCATTAATTGATTGATAGTAACAAACTTTTTCACACGTTATAATCATTCATGTTTTCTAATATAAGTTGGCAATTAAAATTTCGGATCATAAATAATCAAGATGAAATCACATTATTCATTCACCTGATTAGGATAGTATATTCAAAGTTATCGAAATGTTGTGAAATCAGCTCAGATTATATACGACCTTCAGTTATTTTGAGATACACTTTTAGACGAACAAACTTCAAATTTTATTCTCACAGATGTTCTAAGAAAAAAAATACAATATGCCCAATGTTTCCTGCGCGGAAGAATACTCAAAAACGAATAAAATCACATCTTTGTTCTAGTTTATGCTTCTCAGCAGAAGTCCAAGAAGTAACGTATAACAAAAACAATTATTGATTGACAAGGACTCAAGAGTTTGAGTTGAAACGTCGGCACAATATATAAAAACACCATATTCATTTCACATATCTATACACAGGTTGACCCTATTGACGAGATTTCTTGCTTTCAGAACAGCTGTGACAATTTGTAAGAGAACACCAGTAATTCTGGCAAATTTTATAAATTTCTCCAACTTTACATTGACAATAATTACTTACTTACTTTTTAAGACATCTGATACAGAAATGAATCATGGAGAGAAAAAATTCATTAAATTTTTGTATAAGATTTTTGTGTATTTGTGAAATTAAAAAAACTGACTTCTAAACGTTGTTTGTGACATATTCTTGATTACTTTTATGTTTTTTGGGCAATAACACTACAATCGAAATAAAACGAGGTATATTGAAGGAAAACCAAACGTTTCAAAGTCAAAGTATTTGTCGGTAATCAGATACGATTAAGGAAGAAATTATTAATGGTAACCTCCTTTTGAACAACCCAGTACCGGGATAGTTCATAAGGTTTTCCCTTATGACGTTAATGGGATCACTGAAACAATAGAATTCTTTGATCGCATTTTTGGCGAATGCGCTGTCTTATACCAAAGTCGTACCTAGGAACGCCACTTACAAATTCTAATGACAACTCTTTCAAATTCTTCTAATTTGACAGCTGTTTAACTATAATACATGATCTCTAGAATTTTTGTGCTACCTGTATATCTAAAATCAACAAATTTTCTAATGTCAATTTAAATGACATAAATCAAATTTTCATTTTGCAATTTACATCAATAAATATAAAGCCATGGACAACGAAGTCAGAATAGACTTTGAAGCGTTTGGTTATCCTTCAATATACGTCGTTTTATTTCGATTGTAGTGTTATTGTTCAAAAAAAACATAAAAGTAATTAAAAAAACTGTCAAGCAGTGCAAAGATATAGAAAAATTATCTTTTTAATACACAACAAAAATTAAAAGTTTTATTTCCACTATTTTTGAATAAGAGAAATTGTAGCTTTCGGTTTATTTTATCGATACAAAAATGCCTGATCAGTTATTATAAAAATTCTGATTTATTTAGACTCTAGATATAATGATAATATAATAGAATAAATATTGTTCATAGAATATTAACTTTAAAAATTTCACATTTTCACGAAAAAATGTGCATCAGTCTCATATATTATTTTATACTTAACAAATTTCCTTAAGAAAGTTTTTCTGTGCAACCTACGACAAGAAAAAAAATTATATGTTGAATAGAACCAATTTATGCAAAAACAGGTTCAGTTTTCATTGTGCAAAAAAGATCGCTTAATTTAACCCTACAAGTATCAAAAGATTTTCTATATGCTGTTTCAACACAAGATTAACAAATAAAAATGTTTAAATGATCTACCAGGTTTTCAATCCGAATTGTTCTGGATAGCAGATAAAATTATATTTCAGTAACCTTATATTTTTTTTAAGTATAAATTTCGTTATCTTTTCATAGAACCACTTAATATATAATATAGATTAATTTTGATTCATTATAGATAGTTACCAGGAAAAGATTTTTGCTGAAAGTAAATAAAATTTTATATGACTGATGGCATCTATTTTGATAATATCAGTTTGTTTATATTCAAATTATATTCGAAGATATAGTTTGATAATGTTAAACACGTTTTTACACATTCTTCTTGTGAAGACGTTAATGAAAATATAACCCTCTCAACACGTTTTTATGCAACACATTTTTCCTTACATACAATAATACTTTTATGAGAATTATAGATACTTAACTAAAATATCTATCT
This sequence comes from Octodonta nipae, assembly GCA_034190945.1. NCBI lineage: Eukaryota > Metazoa > Arthropoda > Insecta > Coleoptera > Chrysomelidae > Octodonta > Octodonta nipae. The sequence continues at coordinate 71,959,280 of CM067217.1, forward strand.
TTTCTCATACTCTTTATTTTTAATACTTTTAAATATAAATACATAATTATTTTTCTATCCTGAATATACTATAAACTGCAATTAATATTATTCATTTTTCTTATTTTTGCATCTTTTTTTTCTGCAAAGTTTTAGGCAATAATGCACATTAATTTACTCTAAGTTTAAAAGAATCTTCGAATTAATATAAATTACTTTGAAAACTTGATTCAGTGTCAACTGTTTTTCCGAATTAAATAAATGTAAGTAAAATATACTCAAGTTATTTTTTATTATTATTATTATTTTGATTTTAGGGGTACTTCTGGGGGGAAAAACTAAAAAAATCAAACGCATCATGTAATATATCAAATGAAACGTCTCATTCTGAGGAACACAAATATATATTTTTTTATATTTAAAAACATTATTTAAAAAGACGAAAATATACCAAAATTTACCCATTCCCCCTCCCCCTTATCTCCGAAACTATATAACGTAAAGTTTTGAAAAAAATTAGAGGTATAGGTCCTGACCCTGAACCTCGAAGTTTTCTTGGACTTCCATCGTCTTGAAGTGGTTCATCTCACAACGTTTCAATAGCTGTGTATCTGCTATTGTCATCAGGTGAATGATTCACCTGATGACGATTTGGTCCCCAACTAATAGAATTAAACGGAAAATCAATTATTACAAAAAACCCCATAGTAATTTTAGGGACAAATAAATTATACAATTAAATGGAAAACAAAGATTCAATTTTCAAACGCATCATGTAATATATCATATAAAATGCTCATAATGTGAATTACAAATTTATCATATTTTTAAATCATTTGTTTAAAAGATATTAACAAAAATATTAAACATCGACTTAATTCCCACTTTAGAAACTACACTATTTAAATTTTGAAAAATATATTTTATTTGTATTTTTTAATAATTTGAGTAACAGATTTAATAATTTATAATTTAAAACTTGACCTATTTTGCCCTTTATCTTCCAATCTACAGAGCCTCAAAACTCAGACAGTAGATTATAAAAGACTTCTATGAAAGTTTATTAGTAAAATAAAATTCTAATGTTAATTTTTGGGGGCCAAATTAGAAAATTAAATACCTATGTATTCTGATAAAAATCAAGCGAATCCTAAAGCAGATAAAAAAGTCTATGTGTGGCAAATCAAAATGTATATTTTTTAGAAACATAAAACGCTTCCTTGAAAAGATATAAGGGTAAATATAAGAAAAAGCACTCATTCCCTGCTTGTCTGAAACTGGAATATTAGAATCTTGAAGGTGATACGGAACCCTAAGTATGCGAGTCCAACTCGCACTTGACCAAATTATTTCACTAAATAATATATATATTTTTTAAGCATCTCTGAACGATAATGTCATATTTGCAAATCTTTGCAGAAGTATATCTCTAATTCAAATATTTATCAAATAAAAAAGTGTGCTTATATAATTTTTATTTTATTAATGAACAACTATTAGCAAATTATTCAGTTTATTGCTTTATTACACTTTTAACAATACTTTTAACCTTGAAAGGAATTCGCGAAGCACAAAGCAAATACTTTTTAAGTTAGCTTGTTCCATATAGTGCTATGATAGGATAATAGTCGCAATAGGACAATAAAGTTGGTTGATGGTGGAGGCCATTACTTTGTGATATACTATCATTATGATTGTAGAAAAACGAATTACTTTGTTTTATATCACTAATTTATTTATTTTTTAATAAATAAACATAAAAACCGTGACTAGTTTCGACAATACTATGTCATTTTCAAACGGAAACAAATTCATGAATGACATTCATGAATGAATGATATAAAACAAAGTAATTCGTTTTTCTACAATCACAATAAAGTTGGCTATTAAGTTATTGCCGACGTTTCACTTTTATTGATTGAAAGCTCGTTCAGGTCTTGCATTTATCAATTACTTGCCAGTCTGAAAAATACGGTCTCTTCAATCGTGGGGTTGTTGCACTGAATTTACTTTGACGTGTTCTTATCACATATAAAACAAATTATTATATTTTACGAAGTTCACTCACCAAACAATCACTCACCAAACAATCGTTCAAGAATTTCTATATGCGCTACCTATCAGTCTTAAAAAAATTCTGTAATGTTTTGTTTTTTACCCTGGCAACTGATTGATAAAGCTTACAATTAATAAAAGCGAAACGTCTGCAAGCATTTAATAGCCAGCTTTATTGTCCTATTCCGACTATTCTCCTATTATATTTATATTAAGTACACGGCGGACTTCTGGAAAAAGTTCTGCACAAAATTCATAAATCAAACAATTTTCTTTTTTGCGAAAATAACGAAACACGTCAGGCAATTAATTGTTTACGCTGATGACATATGTAGAAAAAACGAAAATGAATATTTGTCAAAGTGATGACGTCATCGAGTTTCTTTTCACGGTGTAAGGTATAATTCACTTCACGCTATTCGATAGAAGACGTCTTTCTGCAAATAACAACGTAATAACTTTTTAGGGAGAAATAAATTTAAACAGCCTACAAGTCTTTTCCGTACGCACCTTGTGAAAACGTTTTTCTGCAAATAACAACGTAATAACTTTTTAGAGCAAAATAAATTTCAACAGCATACAAGTCTTACTCTTTTCTAGGTGTCATTTGAAAATCCTAGATGTCGGTTCTTACATCATCTCGCGTCTTCAAATACAAGTCTTTTCCGTACGCACCTTTAGAAGATCCTGATTTCTTTGTTTTAATAATTTGTTTTCGATCAATTTGTTCTTGTAATAAGAAGTAAGGGTTAATGTCTAAGTGTTTATTGGGAAATAACACCACACTTTAAAGGAAATTGCTGTATATTCCAAACGTTTCGGGGTCTAGATCAGACCCCGTTGTCAATGGCTAAGAAACTACGGATTAAAAAGGTACAATTCCAAGATGTAAATTTAAATATTTGACAATGTTTATTATTTGATTTTTGACGTAAATATTTCCTTTAAAGTGTGGTGTTATTTCCCAATAACACTTAGACATTGAAAAAGATGCCACAAGTATCCTTCAGAAAACAAGTAAGGGTTAAGTTTTTAATCGGTTGTTTTTTAGTACTAATATAAAATAATTTACTAATGATAACTTCTTGATTAATAACTACATACAAATTATTTTACCTAGATCGTACTATATCGAGGACTTACTTGCGGAGCTTCCTCAGAAGTTTGAAGCAACAGGTAATTGTTAAAGATGCCAAACGGTCTGGTCGACCAACAGTTAATGATGACAAAAAAACGTTATATTTTCACAAATGGTAGTAAACTCTGTTTCCTCTACAGCTAAAGTAACATAGGTACATAGGTTATTGGCAAAAAACAAATTTTATCCATTCAAATTGAAAATGCTGCACCAGTTTTCAGATCACGTTCCCGACAGAAGACAGGAATTCTGTTTTTCTCTTAATGGAAGTGTGAACACAGGAAATGTACATCTTCATTGAAAAATACAGGGCACTTTGATACACATTTGAGCGAGTACGGCAATAATTTACTAATAGGATGCATTTATATCAGCAGAACAGCAGAATTCATGTATTCAATTACAGTGAAACTATGAAGTAATAATTTTAGTATTTATTTAATATATTCTTCAAAATTGCCATAAGGTACTACTTTAACTTAGTGTCCCGTTGACTTTATTACTGTTACTTTAAGTATATAAGATTCCTAAAATGTCGTATGTAATGTATTTACTTTTAGTAACTTTATTGTTGTTGATAATTATATTCTGTTGATTACTTTATAATTTCAATTTATTTTATTTCCTAATATGTGCATCAAAGTAAATTTTAGTGCTAAGCTTACTAATGGCTCTTATTTCACTTATGTAGAATTGTACATTTTTGACTCTCATTACCTGATGTGTTTTTACTTTTCCTTAAAACTCTCCAATTCCCCCAGTCTCCCCAACTATTAGATTATTTACCAACTTAATCACCTACTAATGAGATATACTCAAACTTATAGTTATTTATGACAACAACTTTGTTAATGTGATGTCCAGTACATACCGTTTATAGTACCTATTCATTTTACAATTTTTTTGATTTGTATTATAAACGAAAGAATTGATGTCAAAAAAATATATCATGGCTTTTCTATAGAGACAAAAATATATTGTTCTTCTCTTTGATTTAAAAATGTACAAGATATTGTTCTGTTTTTCAGAAAATATCGCTGCTATGAACGGACACACTTAATATTTTCTCCTTTGTTGTAGGTGTCATGGGTGAGGCATAGAGACGTACACCTCTTAACAGTTGGACGCTATACATATACAAGCGACCAACGGTTTAGAGCCATACATCAGCCGCATTCCGAAGACTGGACACTTCAGCTCAAATATCCACAACATAGAGATTCTGGAGTTTATGAATGTCAGATCTCATCAACGCCACATATCTCTCATTTTATTCATCTCACAGTGATTGGTAAATAAGACAATCATTTTAACTAAGACATTATTTATACTTTATGTTTTTATTTATAAAATTTATATCAGAATTAAGAACAAATGATAACAATTTTATAAAATTTCAAAGTATTGAGAATATCGGGACAAATGATTGAATGAAGTAGTGACTTTTAGTTGTTTTTCTTCAGAATTACATTATAATAAGAAACGAACCCGCAAAACAACATAGCCCTTTTTCTTTTAACAAACTTTGACAGCATGGCTTATACTTTATTCATTTTCAAAAAGTTTATACTTACTTCTTTTTACAAATCAGCTACGTATATCCGGCATACACATACAGCACAACATTTTCGATAAGGTTGTTGTCGATTTTTGTGGAGTCCTGTCTTCACATTTTCTCTGGAGGAACGAACTTTAAATTCGGAGAACATTTAAAAAAAATAATGAATTAAAACTCGTATTCTAGATAATTCATTGTTTCAAAATCAGAGGCATAAATTAATAGATTTGTAAAGAAATTAGTAAGATACAAATGAGTTGAATATTAGGCAAAAATGAAAGGATCGATACCAAAATATATAAAATAAAAACAGAGAAAGAGAGTCATTTATCTGACTTGCGATGTTTACATTAAGAGTAAAATCCTCTAAATTCATTGTGTAAATTTTGGGATACTAAATTTTGATTTTTATTAATCATTGAATTCCTGTTCTTTCTTCTAAGAATAGTCGTGTACAATATCACATTTGTAATATGGTTCAAAATTAGATTAGATATTGTATTAGTCTTGAAAATCTGTATTCATTGATCATTGAGATAACTTTAATTTTTTTTCCACGGTGTTTTCTGTTGCTGCTACTTTGAAGACTAAACCCGAGTTTTGAAATGATTTAAAGCTATCGGTTTGTATTGTATTGTTTTGAAATGTTAATTTGGACTAATGTTGGTCTTTCTTTACTTGAACATTCAAGTTTTCTAAAATTATTTTGACTGTATCATTTTTATTGAATTCTTGAAATTAAAATATTTATTACAATTTTTACAAACTGGTAATTTCAAATGTACATATTTATTCATCAAACCTTACTTTATGTGGAGCCACGCACAGAAGAAGTCATGTTCTTTCTTGTTTGCTTCTAGCTACAAATGCAAACAAAATTGTTATTATTTTAAATTTTGATTTATTCCATAATGTATGTTTTTATTTTGTATATACAACTTTTTCATAACTATTTTTAAAATTTCTGCTGGTTCCTAGATTCTCTTCTTCAGGTTCAGTTCTTTTCCGAAAAATGAGTGAAGTCTCAGAAATATGTCTACAATCATTGTCGGAAAACTTGATGATTATTTTCAATTTGGAAATGATTTAAAAATTACTCATAAAGTTGTAGAGTAATTTCAAGTTCGTAGCGCTGGTAAATGAGATTTCCAATTCAGTTGTACCTGATGAGATGTTGGTGTGTCGAGCAGTACTAATTACTTGAAATATATTTTTTATTCACTTACTTAATCAATACTGACCAATCTAAATTTTCATTACTCACTAAGTCTCGAACTGATATCACCCTCCAAATTACTTTAATGTTTTCGTTTCATACGTTCCTTTTTGCCCCCACTTGTACATCTAATGCACAGTTGTCAGTTGTGTTTTCCTCACGGTAGAGGAACAGTTAAAACTATTTGCATAAACCGATTTGCAGTGATCTAACTGCTATAACTTTGGTTCTATCCTTTTTAACATTTCTGTGAAACTAGAGCCAAAACTGATTCGCTAGAATGCAATTTGGTTCCACCAGAAAACTTCATAATCATATGTTAAATTGTTTTGTTTTTGTTTAGTTAAAATTTTGTAGATATCAATAAATTTCTTATTTATGTGGTTCCTTAGTGGTACTTAAGTGATTCTTACAAACCTGATCACAATTTTTATTAAATGTACACTTAAACATGTAAAATAGTAAATACATAACCTAAAATGTCATTTAAGAAAGATACAGAAAATCAAAAACAACTGGTTGAAGATTTTTCAAACAATGAAGTAACTAAGGGCTCATTTGTGACGTCATTGGTATTAACCAAAACCGCTAGAATGTATTTGGTTCACACCATTTAGAAACAATTCTAGCTGTAGATCGCTGCAAATCGGCTCTAATATCGAAACAATCATTTTGTTGGTACAGCTGACACGTGCATCAGCAATAAAATCAACTGGGATTGCGTCACGATGCAATTGTTCTGTTCATTAACAGATTTCTGTAAATATCATATTTTCATTATAATTTATATACCTAAAAACTACCCTCTCCTTTTATGTCAAATTTTCATCATTAACTTCTAATAGCTGGCTTGTTTAAAATAAAATTCTATTGTTTTACATCTTCTCTACGTAAAAGATTTACATACATCTGGAGCTTCAGTAGCAATGGCCATAAAATTCTTCCACTGATATACTATGCGAAGGTCATACAAGATATACAGGGTGTTTCTAAAATAGGGTTACGCTGTGTATAGAATTCATTAAAATTGGACAAAAAGTCCCTATTAACATGTGCACTAAAAGGCATCCTTAGGAAGTTATATGCCCTAAAACGGGCTCAAATAAAACTGTTTTTTTTCTGTAATTAACAAAATGGACGAAAATTCATAGAAAAAATTGTAGAGTCCTATTTAGGTGCTAAGATTTTATAACTCTTCAGATAAAATTGTAAAAAAATTGAAATAAAAAAATTACGTGCCGTAAACCCCCTTCACCAAACTAAATAGGACACTTATAAATTGCATGTCGAAAACGAAGTAGCACATGTTATTTAACTTAAAAAGTTATGAAAGACTCACACATTTTTTTCCATTTATTTTCGACCGTTTTGTCAATAACAGAAAAAAAAACTGTTTTTTTTTTGAGTTCTTTTAAGTGCATATACTTACTAAGGGTGTGTTTTAGAAACATCCTGTATAATAATAATAATTGTTATGACCAACAAAAATTTAAAAACGCGCTGCTTACGTGCTCTATTAGCGGGCAACATTTTCTTAAAAGTAATAGAACTCCCACTGCCCTAGCCATTAATTAATTTATCAATATAATATATAGTTACCTACGGAGAGTGCACTTGTCTATTCCTAAAAGAATGTTTAAAATCTGTTCAGTACTTCTAGAGATTATCCCGACAAACAAACATTACCTATTAGGAAATTAGTGTAGTTATAGAAATAGCTAACTGAGTTTGTGTCATCATGAAACTGTCGAGTTAATCATGTCCTGTCACAATCTACCATTCAAAAAGCTATCTCGCACATTCTCCGGTGTGTAAACTGAGGCCCTAGTTAAAAACTTTACGCTTCAATCTATAAAAAAGATATAGCAATGCGACAAGAAATCTCTCCAAAATTTAAGTACTTACTACTTTGAGATATTTAGTTACAACAGGTTCACTAGCATCGATATTTCAGCTCAAGTAAGACCTTTTTAGGGTTCCGTATATACAATATACGGATACCCTTATAATATCACTCCGGATTTCTGCCTCTGTCACATCACATCAATTTTCTCCTAAACTACCGGACGGAAAAACTAAAAAAATCGACAGTTCCCCCGACTGATCTCCGAAACTACTGAGCCTAAAATTTTGAAAAAAAAAAATAGGAAATATAGAACGTTGCCCGAACTTTACAGAAAAAATAAGTAGGAAGCATTAATATTAATTTTGGGGGGCAAATTATAGAATTAAATGAAAATTTAAAAATAAAAATTTTTTCAAACGCATCATGTAATACATCAAATGAAAGGTCCCATTCTGAGGAATACAAATATATTTTTTTCATATTTAAAAATAGATATTAACGAAAATATACCAAAATTTACCCATTCCCCACCCCCCTTATCTCTAAAACTAAAAATTGTAAACTTTTTCAAAAAATTAGAGGTATAGGGTCCGAACTGAAGTTTACTGGAAAAATAGGGAGAAACCTCTACTTTTAATTTTGGGGGCAAATTACAGAATTAAATGGAAAATATAAAATTAAAATTGTTTCTAAAAGTTATTAACAAAAATATTATTTGTTTTCCATTTCCTTCCTTTATCTCCGAAACCATAAGTTGTAAACTTTTGAAAAAAATAGAGGTATTGCGCCTTACCTGAACTTTACTGGAAAAATAAGGATAACCCCCTAATATTTAGTTTAGGGGGCAAATCATAGAATTGAATTGAAAATAAAAAAATATAATTGTTTCTAACAGATCAAGTAATATATCAAATCACAGGGCTCATTATGAAATATATATATTTTTAATTTGTTTAAAATGAATATTTTAAAATATATTTAAAAAAATACCCAATCCCCTATTTATGCCCCAAACTATAAGACCTATTTTTTTGTTTAAAAGAAATCCCTAATATTAATATTGGGGGCCAAATTATAGAATTAAACGGAAAATTAAAAAATATATTTTTAAGGCATCACGCAATACATCAAATGAAAGGGCTCATTATGGGAAATATAAATATGTATTTTTCATATTTTTAAAATTAATTGTTTACAGGATATTAAAATAAATATATAAAAAATTCTCATTTCTCGCTTTATTTCCGAAACCATACTACATAAAATTTTGAAAATAGTTGAGAGTACTGGGGCTCACTTGAAATGTATAAGAAAAAATATTAGAAAACCCCCATAGTAATTTTAGGGACAAATTATACAATTAAATGGAAAATAAAAAGTCAATTTTCAAAGGTATCATGTAATATATCAGATAAAAGGCTCATTATGTGAATTACAAATATATCATATTTTTAAATTAATTGTTTAAAAATATGATCAAATCTAAGCGAATTCTCTCTCTCTCTCTCTCTCTCTCTCGCATAAAAGAAAATGATTATTATTCTCGTTTATTTATACCCCATAGTTGTCTTAACTTTTATTTTTAATTCGATGCCCATTTTTTCCCTCTCTTACCAAAATATTCATATTTTCTCACTAAATTTTGCTTTATATATTTTACATATATTTCCTCTTTGCTTCTTCGGTCCATCCTTGTTCTTATTTTTAGGGTTCCGTATGTATATACAATACACGGATACCTTTATAATATCACTCCGGATTTCTGCCTCTGTCACATCACAGCAATATTCTTCTAAACTACTTGACAGAAGAGGTTGAAATTTGGTATCAATATGTAGTTTGGTGACCCGATCAGCAGTACATATCGTAAAAGAAGAAATTTTGATTTTAGGGGTACTTCTGGGGGAAAAACTAAAAAAATTTACCGCCCCCCCCTGATCAACGACACTACTGAGCCTAAAATTTTGAAAAAATAGGAAATATAGAACGTTGCCTGAACTTTACAGGAAAAATAAGGAGAAACCATTAATATTAATTTTTGAGGGGCAAATTATAGAATTAGATGAAAATTTAAAAACAAAAAAAAATTTAAACGCATCATGTAATACATCAAATAAAAAGTCCCATTCTGAGGAACACAAATATATTTTTTTCATATTTTTAAAAAAATAGTTCAAAAAATATACCAAAATTTACCCATTCCCCCTATTTTTTTTCAAAACGTAAACTTTTGAAAAAAAAATTAGAATTATAGGGTCTGACCTGAAGTTTATTTGAAAAATAAGGAGGAACCACTACTATTAATTTTTGGGGGGCAAATTACAGATATAATGGAAAATATAAAATTGAAAATGTTTCTAACCCATCATGTTATATATCAAATGAAAGGGCTCATTATGACGAAAACAAATAAATTTCTTTCATATTTTTAAAATAAATTACTCTCTCCGAAACCATAAGCTGGAAAATTTTGAAAAAAAATGGAGGTATAGCCCCTCACCTGAGTTTTACTGAAAAAATAAGGAGAAACCCCTAATATTCATTTTGGAGGGCAAATTATAGAATTAAATGGAAAATAAGAAATTATAATTGTTTCTAACGAATCATGTAATATATCAAATCATTATGACGAATACAAATGTATTTTTAATTTTTTTTAAATGAATATTTTAAAATATATTAAAAAAATATTTAAAAAAATTACCTATTCCCACCGTTATTCCCCAAACTTTAAGACCTAAATTTTTATGTTTACTGGAAAAATATGAAGAAATCCCTAATATTAATATTGGGGGCCAAATTATAGAATTAAACAGAAAATATTTTTTTAAGCATCATGCAATACATCAAATGAAAGGGCTCATTATGAAGAATACAAATAATTTTCATATTTTTAAAATTAATTGTTTACAAGATATTAACATAAAGATATAAAAAATTTCATTTCTGGGTTTATTTCCGAAACCATAATACGTAAAATTTTGAAAATAATTAGGGGTACTGGGGCTCACTTGAAATTATAAGAAAAATTATTAGAAAACCCTCATAGTAATTTTAGGGACAAATTATACAAATAAATGAAATATAAAAATTCAGTTTTCAAAGGCATCATGTAATATATCAGATAAAGGCTCATTATGTGAATTACAAATATATCATATTTTTAAATTATTTGTTTAACAGATATTAACAAAAATATTAAACATCGACTTAATTTCCATTAAGAAACTACACTATTTAAATTTTGAAAAATATATTTTATTTATATTTTTTTAATAATTTATAATTTAATACTTGACCTATTATAATCTATATTATTATATTTAGACTGGCCGCCAGTGTTAACCCTCCAGGAGGCAGGAGGTGGGTACAGTGGGGAAGGTTGATCCACGACCTATCCGGCGAATCCCAATAGCTCATAGCGTAAATCCAGCTACTAGTCACCGGAGGGATTGTACCGGGGACAAGGCCAGTTGGGCTAGCTGGTAAGGCGATGAATAAGATCCTCACGTCACGTCACAAAGCTGCGTATCATTTTGCGGCTAGCCTAAAAATGGTTAGTTACCAGTTCTCACAAAACTTGATGTATTTGCAGCACCCAAAAGAGTCTTGAACCTAGTAAAGATAAACAATAACGCAACAACAAAAAAGTGAGACTATCTATATAGGAATGAAAAAGACTAGAAACCACAAAGAAATATAGAGGGATAGGAAAAGGAGTGGCGTTAGTTATCGACAAAAATGAGAAGACAGAATCAAAGAATAGTAACAGTGACAATCCATCCAGTACATGTTTTGTGAGAAGAAAAATTCCAACACGAGAGTTTATGATAAATTATAAAAATCTCTGAATTACTATAACGCAACGGAACATATTATTTGGATTGGAGATTTTAGTGTAGATTATTTAAATATTTTAAAAGATCTGCATCAAGTGGTCTAAAAGTGTGGCAATGCAATTTTCTGGAACTATATCACAAGTATAATTGATTGTCTCTGGTTCTTCCAATTTATTCTATATTTACCCATTAGCAGCTTCAAGTGATCTGAGTTCTATTTATCAAATAATTTGGTCAAGTGCGAGTCGGACTCGCATACTAAGGGTTCCGTACAACCTTCAAGATTCTAATATTCTAGTTTCAGACAAGCATGGAATGAGTGCATTTTCTTATATTTACCCTAATATCTTTTAAAGAAAGCATTTTAAATGTATAAAGAATATACACTATCATTTTCCACACATAGACTTTTTATTTTATCTGCGTCAGAATTCACTTGAATTTTATAAGAATACATATATATTTAATTTTCTAATTTGGCCCCAAAAATTAACATTAGAGTTTTATTTTACTAATAAACTTTCAGGGAAGCCTTTTATAATCTACTGTCTAAGGCTTTGTAGATTGGAAGATAAAGGGCAAAATAGGTCAAGTTTTAAATTATAAATTATTAAATCTGTTATTGAAGTTATTTAAAAATACAAATAAAATATATTTTTCAAAATTTAAATAGTGTAGTTTCTAAAGTGGGAATTAAAACGATGTTTAATATTTTTGTTAATATCTTTTAAACAATTAATTTAAAAATATGATATATTTGTAATTCACATAATGAGCCTTTTATCTGATATATTACATGATACCTTTGAAAATTGACTTTTTATTTTCCATTTTCAAAGGTATCATGTAATATATCAGATAAAAGGCTCATTATGTGAATTACAAATATATCATAGTTTTAAATTAATTGTTTAAAAGATATTAACAAAAAAATTAAAAATCGTTTTAATTCCCACTTTAGAAACTACACTATTTAAATTTTGAAAAATATATTTTATTTGTATTTTTAAATAACTTCAATAACAGATTTAATAATTTATAATTTAAAACTTGACCTATTTTGCACTTTATCTACCAATCTACAAAGCCTTAGACAGTAGATTATAAAAGGCTTCCCTGAAAGTTTATTAGTAAAATAAAACTCTAATGTTAATTTTTGGGGCCAAATTAGAAAATTAAATATATATGTATTCTTATAAAATTCAAGTGAATTCTGACGCAGATAAAATAAAAAGTCTATGTGTGGAAAATGATAGTGTATATTCTTTATACATTTAAAATGCTTTCTTTAAAAGATATTAGGGTAAATATAAGAAAATGCACTCATTCCATGCTTGTCTGAAACTAGAATATTAGAATCTTGTAGGTGGTACGGAACCCTTAGTATGCGAGTCCGACTCGCACTTGATCAAATTATTTGATAAATAGAACTCAGATCACTTGAGGCTGCTAATGGGTGAATATAGAATAAATTGGAAGAACCAGAGACAATCAATTATACTTGTGATATAGTTCCAGAAAATTGCATTGCCACACTTTTAGACCACTTGATGCAGATCTTTTAAAATATTTAAATAATCTACACTAAAATCTCCAATCCAAATAATATGTTCCGTTGCGTTATAGTAATTCAGAGATTTTTATAATTTATCATAAACTCTCGTGTTGGAATTTTTCTTCTCACAAAACATGTACTGGATGGATTGTCACTGTTACTATTCTTTGATTCTGTCTTCTCATTTTTGTCGATAACTAACGCGACTCCTTTTCCTATCCCTCTATATTTCTTTGTGGTTTCTAGTCTTTTTCATTCCTATATAGATAGTCTCACTTTTTTGTTGTTGCGTTATTGTTTATCTTTACTAGGTTCAAGACTCTTTTGGGTGCTGCAAATACATCAAGTTTTGTGAGAGCTGGCTAGCTGGCTAGCCGCAAAATGATAAGCAGCTTTGTGACGTGACGTGAGGATCTTATTCATCGCCTTACCAGCTAGCCCAACTGGCCTTGTCCCAGGTACAATCCCTCCGGTGACTAGTAGCTGGATTTACGCTATGAGCTATTGGGATTCGCCGGATAGGTCGTGGATCAACCTTCCCCACTGTACCCACCTCCTGCCTCCTGGAGGGTTAACACTGGCGGCCAGTCTAAATATAATAATATAGATTATAATAGGTCAAGTATTAAATTATAAATTATTAAATCTGTTATTCAAATTATTTGAAAATATAAATAAAATATATTTTTCAAAATTTAAATAGTGTAGTTTCTTAATGGAAATTAAGTCGATGTTTAATATTTTTGTTAATATCTGTTAAACAAATAATTTAAAAATATGATATATTTGTAATTCACATAATGAGCCTTTATCTGATATATTACATGATGCCTTTGAAAACTGAATTTTTATATTTCATTTATTTGTATAATTTGTCCCTAAAATTACTATGAGGGTTTTCTAATAATTTTTCTTATAATTTCAAGTGAGCCCCAGTACCCCTAATTATTTTCAAAATTTTACGTATTATGGTTTCGGAAATAAACCCAGAAATGAAATTTTTTATATCTTTATGTTAATATCTTGTAAACAATTAATTTAAAAAATATGAAAAATATTTGTATTCTTCATAATGAGCTCTTTCATTTGATGTATTGCATGATGCTTAAAAAAAATTATTTTCTGTTTAATTCTATAATTTGGCCCCCAATATTAATATTAGGGATTTCTTCATATTTTTCCAGTAAACAAAAAAATTTAGGTCTTAAAGTTTGGGGAATAACGATGGGAATGGGTAATTTTTTTTAATATTTTTTTAATATATTTTAAAATATTCATTTTAAAAAAATTAAAAATACATTTGTATTCGTCATAATGATTTGATATATTACATGATTCGTTAGAAACAATTATAATTTCTTATTTTCCATTTAATTCTATAATTTGCCCTCCAAAATGAATATTAGGGGTTTCTCCTTATTTTTTCAGTAAAACTCAGGTGAGGGGCTATACCTCCATTTTTTTCAAAATTTTCCAGCTTATGGTTTCGGAGAGAGTAATTTATTTTAAAAATATGAAAGAAATTTATTTGTTTTCGTCATAATGAGCCCTTTCATTTGATATATAACATGATGGGTTAGAAACAATTTCAATTTTATATTTTCCATTATATCTGTAATTTGCCCCCCAAAAATTAATAGTAGTGGTTCCTCCTTATTTTTCAAATAAACTTCAGGTCAGACCCTATAATTCTATTTTTTTTTTTCAAAACTTTACGTTTTGAAAAAAAAAATAGGGGGAATGGGTAAATTTTGGTATATTTCGTTAATATTTTATTAACTATTTTTTTTTAAAATATGAAAAAAATATATTTGTGTTCCTCAGAATGGGACTTTTTATTTGATGTATTACATGATGCGTTTAAATTTTTTTTGTTTTTAAATTTTCATCTAATTTTATAATTTGCCCCCCAAAAATTAATATTAATGGTTTCTCCTTATTTTTCCTGTAAAGTTCAGGCAACGTTCTATATTTCCTATTTTTTCAAAATTGTAGGCTCAGTAGTGTCGTTGATCAGGGGGGGGGCGGTAAATTTTTTTAGTTTTTCCCTCAGAAGTACCCCTAAAATCAAAATTTCTTCTTTTACGATATGTACTGCTGATCGGGTCACCAAACTACATATTGATACCAAATTTCAACCTCTTCTGTCAAGTAGTTTAGAAGAATATTGCTGTGATGTGACAGAGGCAGAAATCCGGAGTGATATTATAAAGGTATCCGTGTATTGTATATACATACGGAACCCTAAAAATAAGAAAAAGGATGGACCGAAGAAGCAAAGAGGAAATATATGTAAAATATATAAAGTAAAATTTAGTGAGAAAATATGAATATTTTGGTAAGAGTGGGAAAAAATGGGCATCGAATTAAAAATAAAAGTTTAGACAACTATGGGGTATAAATAAACGAGAATAATAATCATTTTCTTTTATGCGAGAGAGAGAGAGAGAGAGAGAGAGAAAATTCGCTTAGATTTGATCGCTTTGTAATATGAAGTAATGTAACCTAGTATAGATATTATTTCATCAAACTTCTTTTAATTTGAGTAAAACTAATAAAATAGATATAATTGTATTTATTAAATATACATATATAGTTTATACTTTGAAGCATATATTACAAAATTGTTGTCCTTATATTACACTTTCTAGTTAAAACCAACTTAACACTGATTTTATTCCCTTTATTTCATTCCTATATAGTTCGAAAGCTTACTCAGGATATAATTCCGGCTTGTTCCTTTGGTTCTAATCTTCGTAATATGCTAATAATTTTCGATAAAAATCTGCCCTGACATATGCGTAAATTGTCAACTATGCCCAAAAAGATCTACTCTTTATAAGTAGTTCTTGTGAGTAAATATTTATACTTAAGATTACTTAATCCCATTATAGGAAAATATCAATCGTTGAAGCAGCATACCGATTTAATAAAGACAGAAACATCACATTATAATAAAATCAATATTTGAAACTCAATTCAGTATACCTCTATGTTTTCAAAGCAATAGGGATCCTTTTGTAAGATTTCATTAAGTATTACAGACTGATGGAATAGACATGTTGCCATCATTAATTCTCATAAACTCTTCACATTTATCTTTATAAACGATTTTTCAACAATAAAAGAAATTGGCCACCATCTCTTTCTAAATACACAAACATTCAAAATGAATGACCTGCCAAAGAATATACTAAAACTGGACCTTGCAATTTCATTGTTTCAGATTTATAAAATACGAATACCCTTATACAACCACTCCTGATTTCTTCCTCCTTCACAACACTGCAATTTTCTCCAAAACTACTAGACGAAAAAGGTTGAAATTTGCTACCATTGTATAATTTAGTGACCCGATCAGCGGCTGAGCTCGCAAATCAAGAAATTTTGATTTGAGGGTTATTACTTGGGGAAAATTGACAAAACTCGCACACCCGCCTCCCTTATGAAAGAAACTATCAAAATATCTAAAAATACGATTAAGAGTATTGCCCAAAGTTTACAGATAGAAATAAGGAGAAACCCTTAATATTAATTTTGGGGGCAAATTATAGGATTAAATGAGGAATAAAAAATAAAAAATCTTCAAAGGCATCATGTAATATATCAAATGAAAGGGCCCATTCTGAGGAACATCATGTCATATATCGATCATTCTGAAAAATCTAAAAATTATTTTTTCATATTTCTAAAATTACTTGTTTAATAGAAATAAAAATACCCATTCCCCTTTTTATTTCCGAAACTATAAGACCTAAAATGTCGAAAACAATAGCGGGTATAGGGCCTACCTTGAACTTTACGGGAAAAATAAGGCAAATGTATTCATATTAATTCAAGTACATTTTTTCATTTTTTAAAAATAATTTGTTAAAAAGTTATTAAAAAGTATTCAAAATTCAACCTATTACCTCCTATATCTACGAACAAATGTGTCTAAAAAAATTGAGAATATAGGGCCTCACTCAATATATATAAGAAAAGTAAAATACAAATCCTCACTTTAATTTATATCTTAAATGGAAAATAATACTTCGTTTTTTTAGTACACACCAGTAATAATAACATAATCTATCAAATGAAAGGAATCGTCATAAAAATACAAATATATTTTATTTCTATATTTTAAATATATCTTTTTTAAATTTTATAATATATTATTTAAAATTTGCCCTGTTCTCCCTTTTATCTTCCTAACTTCTGACCCTAAAATTCAGACAAAAGATTATATATGGGGCTTTACTGAATGTGTACTAGTGAAATAAAGCGAAAATCCTAATTTTAATTTTGGGGGCCGAATTAGAAAATCAAAATAAATATTTTTATAAAAATCAATGCCATCTTGTAGCAAATAAACTAATAAGGTTCGTTGTGAAAACTAAAAGATATTAAGGAAACTATAAGAAAATCCACTCATTCCCTGTTTGACTGAAACAGAAAAATATATACTTTGATTTACCTACATTGTATCAGATCTTCAAGGTGGTACGGAACCCTTAGTATGCGAATCCAACTAGCACTTGACCAAATTATTCATAAGGTTAATTCGATCAAATAATTTTGTTGTTTCATTGATCCCTCTACTTCATAAAGAAAATCTTAGGAAGGAACTTATGAACCATTTCTATATAGGGTTTAATAGGAAATGACCATTACTAATTTCATCCTTAAAAATCGGCAATCTGAAATGACTGAATTAATTTTATGGAGTTTAGAAGCGACACAACGTTTTAATTTGACAGAAATATGGCAGACCCTTTTAATTTTCATTAGGTGTTTGAAAAAATGCAATTTATGACCTAGGTCCTAGGCATGTTCACACTTTCTGAATTAATCGAATTGTCGTTTTTTATGTCATTTTATTACACTCGTGAGTCATTTCATAATTGCAATTTTTTGAGTTATAATTTGTGTTTTTTTGGTTTTGTTTTCAATATCAAGAATTCTAGTGTGTGTGTGTGTGTGTGTACTGTATATTTATTATAGTAATCTGGTTGTCCTTCTTAGAGAAGTTTGTTAACATTTTTTTGAGTTTAATTCCGTTTAACCCTTTATCAGAAAAGTTTATGTTACCAGAAAGAACACTTTTGTAGTTATGTTTTCTTTATTGAATGTAAGAACAACATAAGAGTTGGTCTTTGCTCTATCACTTAGTGATTTATTAACACCTTTATCACCGTATTTCAGTAACAGATACTATAATTTTAATTCAAATTGTGGTATCTGTCAGTGTTAGTAGTTTTTGTATAAATACTAGTGTCGGATGAAGGTTCTGTTTTTGCTATTAATATATCTAGGAATGGAAATTTGTTCGTGTTCAATTTCTAATATAAGTTTGTTATTTTTTACATCTTGTTTATGTCGTTTAATAATTAATGAATCTCTTCAATATTCTAATTCCACTGAACATTTACGAGTATAAATTATGTTTTTAATTTTTTGTAAATATGTTGTTATTGCACTAAATGTTTATCGTACATTATTGTTTCAATAGATAAATGATGAAAAAGAGTCCTGCTTTCCAAATGTATTGCTATTTTCCCAAAAAACAGTAAAATAATACTATTTCTTTTATATACTATGAGATGTATTTCATAATATAATTTAACAGCCTTTGATAATCGTTAATTGTTTCTAAGAAAAATCCTAATCTAAAACTAAGTGATTTCAAAATAAATATTACCGGCACGAAATGCCGAACATCAGCAAAATTCCAAAAAGATAAATATCAAAAACTATTACAATTCACATCTGGGTTTGCCACTCATCTCACGCATCGTAATTCACTATTCTGAAAAGTTGGTTTACAACGTTCTCTGGAAGTAGTTCTTCTAATCACAAAGTCCAAAACAGAGGCTTTAATAATACCTTTTAGCACTCTCAGAGCTATTACTTAAGTGTGTACTTGATTTTTGATTAACAGTTTTCAAATCACACAAATAAAGAGCTCAACAGAGATTGCTCAAGTGTGGTAAAATAACGTAAGCTACTTTTGTCTGGGAAAATGCATGGGATATATCTTGATATACAGGGTGTAAACGGTTTGAGTGCAAAGATTTTGAGGATCAATACTTCAGGTCAAAACAAATCAAAAAGCTTTATAACATTTTCAGAAATAAACTATAGTTTTGCCTAAAAAAATGAAAATGTTAGAAGTTCTGTAGCCTTTATTACAGTGAAAAATAGATTATTTCCGGCTTCAAAATGATTGTAAAGCTAAATATGTAAATACTCAAAAGCGTATACACCTATAATAACTGTATTAACAAAGAAAATTATTATTTAAACTCTAAATATTCTGTTATAATTTGCCCTACGTTTCTCCAATCAGATGTGGCAACATAGCATATACTCAGTACTACAGCTGGCCGCTGCCATGAATGCTTTTTTGCTGCCCGGTTCTTTTAAGAAAGTGAAAGTGATTTTTGCGTGACATTCGACATAGCGTAAGTTATTTGATTTTCATTTTAAAATATAAATTGGAAAAATAAATAAAATCTGTTGTGAATGTGAGTTCGAGTGTATTATTTTGTGACAAACAGTGACAATCATACAAATAGGTAAAGACCTGACATGCTATTAATTTGTGGGGAAAGCAAATGTAATAACAAGAATTTTGAATTTTGAATATTTACTATAAATAATCCGTTTGGTCGCTAGAGCTCTATCATAATGACATCCTGCAGGTCAAAGGTTTTTATTTGTCTCACATAAGTAATATTAATTTCTTAGTAACAATTATTTCTCGAAGAATTTAACACATAAAAGAACTACATATAAGAAATGTTTTGTTTAATATAGTTTGTATCGTATTATTTTTGTATCATAATGTAAACAACTTTGTATCCCCCCTTCTTCAATTTGATGCATAAAATAAATCGCCAAATATAAATATTCATTTCAATACATAGATATTAAAAGGGTACATTTTTGAAAATTATATTTCATAAAATTTTATGTACCTAAATAAATCTACCGGCACTCGAAACTATGAAATTATTTAATACAAAAAAATAATAGGTGTTCATTTGTTTGTGGTGACTCATTCCTTTATTATTCACGCTACAAACAAATCTCATTTTTAGCGCGACGTTGCCACACTGACAATAATTTACTTAACATGTATTTCAAATTTTCTTGCTTATTAAGGCCTTTAGACCATAGTGCTATAAGAGTTTTTTGTTTTGTTTGGTGGGTACTATCTGCACCTAAAATATATGCAGTCAAACTATTTACACCCTGTATAATCTTGCTGAAAATGACTGAGTTGAGAGAGAGTTAAAACAACACGAAAGATCCCAAGTTAAATCCTGAGTATAAATAATTTCTTTCGAAAAATGCTGTATAATTTATATTGGTTAGGTTTTTTGTTTATATGATCAAATTGATATAATATTTTTAGGCACTAGAGTAACTATACTATTTTTATGGCTTCTATGTAATACGTCTAAAAATGAATCGCTGATCTACACAAATCAGATTACCAATTCAAATTTCGATCTAAAACAAATTTAGAATTTAGGCGCCATCAACATTATGACAGTAAGCACGGCAATCATTATATTGTTACGGATTACCTACTTCAGCTTAAATTTACACACTGGTCGTCCAATTAATGATAACTTTATTCAACGGTGATAATAACTTTTAAATTCACCAAATAAAATTAAAGATTTCAATAACCCCGTCACAAAAAAATCCCTAAAAAGTAAAAAATACTCAAATCCCGGAATTGTTACTGTTGGATTTTCTTATCTGAAGTAGGTATAATATTTAGATGTCACCTCTACCTCAAACACACACAATTTCATCAAAATCGGCCCGATGTTTGGCTGTTTAAAAAATATATATTCCTATAATCCGAACCTAGCGCTATCTACCTGATCCAGTTGTGAATCTGAATCATCGAGAGACTCACTAATACACACACAAATAATTTGGTCAAGTGCGAGTTGGACTCGCATACTAAGGGTTCCATAGCTCGTTCAAGATTCTAATAATCCAATTTCAGACAAGCAGGGAATGAGTGCATTTTCTTATATTTACCCTAACATCTTTTAAAGGAAGCCTTTTAAATTTATAAAAAATATAGACTTTTATTTATCACACATGGACTTTTTATTTTATCTGTTTCATTCGCATGATTTTTATAAAAATATATATGTATTTAATTTTCTAATTTGGTCCCCAAAATTGACATTAGAGTTTTATTTTACTAATAAACGTTCAGGGAAACCTTTTATAATCTACTGTCTGAATTTTAGGCTCTGTAGGTTGGAAAATAAAGGGGAAAATAGGTCAAGTTTTATATAATAAATTATTAAATATGTTAGACAAATTATTTAAAAATACAAATAAAATATATTTTTCAAAATTTTAGATAGTGTAGTCTCTAAAGTGGAAATTCAGTCGATGTTTAATATTTTTCTTAATATCTTTTAAACAAGTGATTTAAAAATATGGTATATTTGTAATTCACATAATGAGCCTTTTATTTGATATATTACATAATGCGTTTGAAAATTAAATTTTTATTTTCCCTTTAATTCTATAGTTTGTATCCAAAATTCATATTGTTGTTTTCTACTAATTTTTCTTATAAATTTCATGTGAGTCCCAGTACCCCTAATTATTTTCAAAATTTTAGGTAGTATGGTTTCGGAAATCAAGCGGGAAATGATAATTTTTTATATATTTTTGTTAATATCTTGTAAACAATTAATTTTAAAAATATGAAAAAAATATATTTGTATTCCTTATAATGAGCCCTTCCATTTGATGTATGTATGCGTTAATTTTTTTTCGTTAACTCTATAATTCCTCAAAATTATTATTATTAGGATTTCTTCGTATTTTTCGTGTAAACAAAAAAATTTAGGTCTTTTAGTTTGGGGACAAAAGGGGAAACGAGTAATTTTTTAAATATTTTTGTTAATATATTTTAAAATATTCATTTTAAAAATATGAAAAAAATATATTTGTATTTGTCAGAATGAGCCCATTGATTCTTTGATATATTACACAATGCGTTAAAAATAATTTTAATGTTATGTTTGCCATTAATGCTGTAATTTGCCCCCTAAAATTAATATTAGGGGTTTATCCTTATTTTTCCAGTAAAGTTCAGGTTAGGTCCTATATCCCTATTTTTTTAAATTTTACGGCTTATAGTTTCGGATATAATGTAGGGGGAATGGGAAAATTTTTTTATATTTTTGTTAATATTTTTAAAATGATTTATTTTATAAATATGAAAAAAATATATTTGTTTGCGCATAATAAGTTCTTTCATTTGATATATTACATGATGTGTTAAAAACAATTTTAATTTTACATTTTTCAATTAATTCTGTAATTTGTTCCCCAAAATTAATATTAGATGTTTCTCCTTATTTTTCCGGTTAAATTTAGGTGATGCCCTACATCGTAATTTTACGGCTTACAGTTTCGGAGATAAAGTAGGGGGAATGGGTAATTTTTTTTATATTTTTGTTAATATCTTTAAAATAATTTATTTTAAAACTATGAAAAATATATATTTGTTTTCGTCACAATGAGCCCTTTCATTTGATGTATTACATCATGTGTTTTATATTTTCCATTTAATTCTGTAATTTGCGCCCCAAAATTAATAGTAGAGGTTTCTCCTTATTTTTCCGGTAAAACTCAGGTGACGCCTTATATCTCTAATTTGTTTTCAAAATTTTACTATAGTTTTGGAGATAAGGGGGACGGGCGGTCAATATTTTAGTTCCCCCCCCCCCAGAAGTACCACTAAAATCAAAAGTTCTTCATTTATGATATGTACTCCTCATCGGGTCAAATTTCAACCTTTTTCGTCCAGTAGTTTAGGAGAAAATTGCTGAGATGTGAAAGAATGAGAAATTCGGAGTGATATTATAAGGGTATCCGTATATTGTATATACGGAACCCTGAAAAATCATCAAAATCGGTCCTGTCGTTTGATACCAGTTTAAAAAATTCTTAGTAAGACCTTTTGTCAAGTAGGAAATGGGCTGGTGAACTTCAAAGTTCTGAACAAATTTTCATAAATCCTAGCTAAGAACCATCTCTATCACGTCAACTTTCAAACACAAAAAAACAGATCAAGTTTGGTCAAATCCTTTAGGAGATGCGATGCCACAGACAGATACAAATCCACAGATACATGGATATACACCTTAAACTTTTAACACCAGTCTTTTTGTGTGGGGCGTTAAAAATACAACACAACGTAAAGTTATACTTCTGAACATAGCCTGCAATGCCCAAATATCGTGCCAAAACTAGAAAGAGAGGGCAATAGATATTTCACTCGATTGGGAGCTGCTTCCACCCACCAAGTGATACAACATAATGTTCGCTTTATTGCCATCTTTTCTAGTCTTGTCATGAATAGTTGTACATTGCAGGCTATTTTATGTATAATTTGACAGTCTTGCATATTCCAGGGAGTGCTCCATGTCACTATTCTAGAAATCAGTAGATTTTTCGCGAATTGTTAGTTGCCATTTATTGTCAATATGACACTGACAACAAGTTTGTATATACAGGGACCTCCCTCGGGCGCAGTTATACTATTTTTAAATGATTGGTATATTCTTAAGTCTTCTAAATTTGCTGGTCGAGCATCGCATACTTTTCAAGTGTCCTCACAAGAAGAAACGAAGGAATATAATAAATTACAAATTACCCTATGTTACTATTATCCATATTTACCTTGCCGAATTTACAAATAAAGTAAAAATGTGGGAAGGCATTTAAAATCAATCACTGACTTTATATATCTTTCCTACTTTTTGGATATTTAAGTCTCATGTGAAAAACATCGTGGGAATCCATTTACGGCACTTGATAGGTATTGAAGTTTTGTTTGTTCTTGTGTATTTTGTTAGAATTTTTTAAGTATTTGCACCTTAAAAAGTCGTGTTTAGTATTTCTGGCAGACGAGAGCAGTGTCATCCTGACTTTAGTGATGTGTAACACTGCCCTGCCGCAGTTTTTTGTCAACACCTTCACATGTGTCAAGGATGCTGACACGATCCCAAATCGAGTGTAAGCATTAACTAAATATACAATGACA
Source organism: Octodonta nipae (assembly GCA_034190945.1). Taxonomy (NCBI): domain Eukaryota; kingdom Metazoa; phylum Arthropoda; class Insecta; order Coleoptera; family Chrysomelidae; genus Octodonta; species Octodonta nipae. The sequence goes on from CM067217.1 coordinate 71,983,549, forward strand.
TCGGCTCGCTCTTGCTCGACACCGTTTAAATTAATAATATTTTATATTTAGCAATAAATAATGTACCTATTTATAAATTTAAAAATTAAACATTGTAAAAAATCATTTATTTCTTGTTTATGTATAGTCATATAGTGGGTCTGGTACAACGAATAAAATTGAGTTATGTGTATCGCCAACTATCTCCACTCCAGCTGGTTTACTTGTTATAAGACACCTTTGCGGGCAAGCGGCACAGGTGTCATATGACACACCGATACACGCGTGTGTTGAATAAAGTGTGCTGCAACTCAATAGATGGTACTGTGCTCTGGGATAGCCGAAAGGAAGACTCGAGATTGAGTGCCAAAAAAGTGCACCATCTCGCTCGGCGTTGTTTGACTCAAATATCTTCTTACCTTAAATTTGTGATCTAATATTTTGTCTTTAATTAAATATATCCAATAACATTAAATTTAAACGACTCGTGTTCTATAAAATTCACGATTCACTGAATGTTAGGCTTAAGACAACCTATTAGAGTATGCGTAAATGTTGTTGCCTATATTTAAGGTATATAGTCTAAAAGTATAGTTTTCATAATTCGGAATAAAATTGATTATAGATGTTTTTGTTTGTTTTTAAGGTAGAAAATAGGGCAGGGGGAGAGTTTAAAAATACTGTACTCAAATGTATATATTTTGTAACTTATACTGTGCCTGTAAAGACAAATGAGAGTAATAAAACTGGGTTATAATAATCGCCAACTGGCGACTCTTCTATTATGCTATATGGCACAATTGAGCCATAACGCTGACACACTGAACCGTAGGTGTGTTGAGGGGTCAGCACTAAAAATGTTACCCATCACTACCTAACTTTATACAGGAACATGAGAAAGTAACAGCCGTTAAAGAATTTAAATCCTGTGCACGATTGGTTTCGTGGATAGGAAGACAACTCAGAAATGGTTGAATTGTACAAGGTAACTCTCCTATTCGTCAAAGAATGGTAATCAGAGTTGAGGCAATATTCCTGGAATTGGGGTATGTTTGATATTGTGACGGGAATTCTTCCGATATTTCGTGGAACCCGAAATGTTGGTCTGTCGACCCGCACTGGCAGCTGGCGCATTTCATCGAATGGTTGAGAAACCTTCTAGAGAATTCCGAGAGGAAATATAAAATACAAGATTGAAGATAAATTGTAAACAGTTGTGTGAATATAAAAGTAGTGTAAATAAATTATAGTAAGGTCGACTGTGTTTATAAATAAATCCAACAACCCCAAGAGTAAATAAAAACATTACAGTGGTGACTGGTGTAGGTGTATTTGTGGAACATTAGAATTGGAAAATAAATAAATTAATAATGTTTAAACCGGTGAGTTTGGATCACCTGAAAGTGGCGTATTTAAAAAAAGAACTTCAGGAAATGGATTAAGAAATTAGTGGGAAGAAAGATGAATAAAATCAACGGCTAGAGATGCCCTAAAAATGAACGTAATAATCCCGATACATATTTACGTGAAGTTTCCGCTAGAAAATTCAAAAAACTTGAAAAAAGCGTTACAAGTAAATTCTAAAACCCTAGAAGACAAATTACAAGATAAATTGCTACAAAATCCCAAGTCCCAAGCAATGTGCAATGCTGCTGAATACAGGAGCGACGAAAAAGGTTATAAGGTCCAACATCATATAACCAACAAAATGGCAACTGCTAACTGCGACAGGAGAAGCAGCCTAAGGTCCATGGTGAAATAGAGGTTGAAATGGTCTTGGGAAATACAACATTCTGACATCGGGCTTTTGTGGCGGGCATCGATGACCCAGTCATCATAAGCTCCAAGGGATTCGAGTTAAACTTTAAATAATTCTGTGAGTGAACGACGAAGAAATACTTCATGGGGAAGATAACATAATGCTTCGAGCAATCTTAGCTGAGGATGTCAATGTTCCGGAAAGAGCTGAAACGACTGTAGATACTTGTCTACATGGGACAGTGATGATATTTCATCCCGAACTTAACTACGGAAATGTAGGCAAAGCAATATCGATAGTTTGCGAAATGGAGGAAGAAAGTGCTAATGAATCATCCAAGACTCCTTGGGCTTCTCCAATTGTCTTGGTTAAAAGGGAAGTAAGTCAGCCCGATTTTGCGTGGACTGTCGGCAATTAAACTGCGCTACAAAGAAAGATAGCTACCCTCTCCCAAGGGTAGACGATACTCTAGATACGTTGGCTGGAACTAGCTAAGGAAGACCGAGAAAATACTACTTTTACCATTGGCTCAGGTCTTTACCAATTCACGGTAATGCCATTTGGGTTGAGTAATGGGCCAGCCAAGTTTAAAAGATTGATGGAAACAGTTTTAAAAGGGCATTCATGGATGGAAAATATGCCTAGTGTATCTGGACGACATTGTCGTTGTTGGAAAATCATTTGGGGACAACGTGAAGAACCTGGAGGAATTCGAAGTTCCGGACTAAAGCTAAATCTGAAGAAGTGTCAACTTTTCCAAGAAGAGGTGAAATACTTTGGACATATGGTTTCTGCATAGGGAGTAGCAGGCAATAAGCAGAAAATCAAAGCCGTTCAAGAATGGCAGATACCTAAAGATATGAACCAGCTAAAAATGTCATGTGTTTATGCATGTACTATCGTTGGTATGTATCAGAATTTGGCAGTATTGGCTCACTATACTCACAGAGGATTTACTAGAGCTACATGATGGTACAACCGGAGGACATCCGTGATTGGCGAAAACCTTGGAAAAGTTAAGAGCACGCTTCTATTAGGAAAATTGCCAAACAGATGTGAAGGATTGGTGCCGGAAATGTAGAGTAGCAAGTAATGGTCCCCATGAGCGCGCAAAGTCTCCCATGAACCAATATAACGTGGGCAGTCCATCTGAACGAGTAGCCATTGATGTTGCCGGTCCATTTCCTGCATCTGACTACGGAAATAAGTACAATGTGATTGTGATAGACTATTTCAGTAAATGGGCAGAAGCTTATGCCTTACCGAATCAAGAAGCCTTGACCATTGCTGATGTCCTTGTCAAGGAATGGATAAGCCTTTTTAGTGTTCCTTTGGAGATGCTCCCGGACCAAGGTAGAACGGCGAGTCCCAAAAGCTAAAAGAGCAAGATCCAGTGGTGGGGAAAGTCCTTCATCTCGAGTATAAGTCAACATATAGCGCTCTTTGGAAGACTTTGGCGGCTGGCGCTAATGGAAAATGATCGAATTTCATCGAATGGTTGAGAAACCTTCTAGAAAATTCCGAGAAGAAATATATGAATACGGAGAACTAGCGATAGGATTCATTCGGTATTTAGACGCAGTTTACTAAACTTCGGCTGTTCAAGATAAATTGTAAATAGCTGTGTTGTAAATATAAAAGTAATGGAAATAAATTATAGTAAGGTCGACTGTGTTTATAAATAAATCCCAGAACCAGAAGAGTAAATAAAAACATTACATTGGTGTATTTGTAGAACTTTAGAATTGGAAAATAAATATTAGAGAATCTGATGGGAAGCCAATAAATGAATAAGAACAGCAGTAGATAAGCAAAGCGGTTTCTGGAGCGGAAGTGGGCATAAAGGTAACCAGTCATCGAGTTCTCGCCGGGAGCTGCTGCCGAGCTGTTGGTAGTTGTTGTTTGGATAAGAAGAAGAAGAAGAAGCCATTGGGAAGAAGAAGACATTGGGGGTGGTCGTAGGGGTGCGTGAAAGACATTTGGGTGTGTCGCAGAGGTGCGTGCCATCTGTTGTTAATAAATGAAAACCATTGTATTGTGGGTTGCGTGTGTTGCAGAGGTGCGCGCCATCTGTTGTTAATAATTGAAAGCCATTGTATTGTGGGTTGCAGGGTGCACGTCATCTGTTGTTGGTTGTGGTGGTTAGAGAGAAAAAAAGCTAAATACTTGGCCGGGTATCGAACGCGACTTGCCTGATTACAAAGTCAGGTACCCAGCGAGCTGGGCTAATGCGGTTAATCGAGAAGTGTTTATTAGAAAAGTTATAGTATATGCCCGTTGCGCGGGCGCGTGTTTTTGGGCGTTGTTTGGTTGGATATTTGGGGGCTGGATGGGGGGATATGGTATTTAATTGGCTGTAAAAAGGCGCAAGTCCGTGGCGCGGCAACTTTCGTCGGACGTCGAGGTTATACGCAAATGACGTAGTTCGATGTTAATAAATAAAATAATTGCGATTTTTTATTACATTGTTAATTCGACTCCCACCCCAAATGAAACGTGCAGGTTTGGGCGGTCGTACAGTAAGGCCGCCATCATCCAACCACATATTCAGATTCAAAGAAATAATAAGTTATCTAGCGACTAGTTCAAGTATGCCTTGAATACCGTCAACGGAAATGATGACCGCAACGAAAAGACACTGTGATATCACATTTACGCTAAAGAATTTTTTCTTGTCAAAATAAACACCATCAAATATATTGTTAAAAGAAAATACCCGAGATTAATACTATCCAAATGTAATGCTCCCATAATATACTTAATAATGGCCTGTTATAATATTTTATTTCATACCGAAACACAACCTAATATTTTACCAAAATACCTGAGAATACTATCGCAATAGCATTCTCCAATTATTTTACTGTGTGTATATAGAACATTGGAAAATAAATAGCCCCGATTATAAATATATCTGTCTGACCCGGAAGAATTCAACGACGACAATAACAAATATAAGGAAACTAAACCGCAACTACAAGATAAAAAAATGTGTTGTCACATTTAGAACAGAAAATGTGATATAAAAATTCAATAATTTGTAAGAAATCATGGAAATATACTGGGAATGGAGAGCCAGGATGGTTTAAATAAAAAATATTCTAAAGGGTACAGATTCTAGAAATGATAGGAAGGTTGGTAGAATGGTTGAAGCCGCTACAAAAGCTAGAAACGTTTCCTAGAAACGACTGCGTCAGTAGAAACGGCTGGTAGAATGGTTGGACCCACTACAACAGCTAGAAACGTCCCGTAGAAAAGACTGGGACAGTAGAAACGGCTGGTAGAATGGTTGGAACCACTACAAAAGCTAGAAACGTACCGTAGAAACGATTGGGACAGTAGAAACGGCTGGTAGAATGGTTGGAGCCGCTACAAATGCTAGAAACGTCCCGTAGAAACGACTGCGTCAGTAGAAACGGCTGGTATAATGGTTGGACCCACTACAACAGCTAGAAACGTCCCGTAGAAACGACTGGGACAGTAGAAACGGCTGGTAGAATGGTTGGAGCCGCTACAAAAGCTAGAAACGTCCCGTAGAAACGACTGCGTCAGTAGAAATGGGTGGGAGAATGGTTGGAGCTACTACAAAAGCTAAAAACGGCCCGTAGAAACGACTGGGACAGTAGAAAGGGCTGGTAGAATGGTTGGAGTCGCTACAAAAGCAAGAAACGGCCCGTAGAAACGACTGGGACAGTAGAAATGGCTGGTAGAATGGTTGGAGCCGCTACAAAAGCTAGAAACTTTTTTCTAGGTGCACAAAAATTTAGCCATCAAAAAGAAAACATCAGTCGTTTGCTACAACAAACAAATGTTTCTATCACATATAACTTTTTCTAAGACAGGCGTCAGTACAAACAAATGTTTTCTAGGTACACAAAATGTATGTGTCTCCCAAAGAATTGTTGATATGAGAGTAAAATGAACAAAGTATTTGAAAAATTTCACAGGTGTTTTACCTATATGTCTCTAACAGGACCTTATAAATGCTAGAAAACTGCTACAAATAGTAGAAACGTTATAACAGAAGCAAGAATGATTGAAATGATTGGTACAGGAACGCTACAAATGTTAGAAATGGGACCCCTGCAAATACTAGAAATGATAGAAAAGATATGAATGCTAAGAACAAGCCCAGCGCAAATAACTGCGATAGACTGCTGTATTTAATTAGTATCCGCAATAAGGATGATGTCACTATATCGTAAGATGTATATGAAGCAACAAGATGTCCAACTGCCTATCGACTTTGTTGAAGAATCGTTGTCATCAGCAAGTCGACACGGGCAATTGCTACCAAATTCCCTACGAGCAGCATTCTGCGGACCTAGTGGTTGCGGAAAGTTTCAAATTCGGAATGATTGAAGTCTAGTAGTTAGGTTCTGGCAGGTCGTAAATTTTACTTGAAACGCATTATTTCTAAACATAAATGTCATAGAAATTAACACTGATATATTATAATATATCATAATATATTGTGTTTGAAAATGAATTCTTAAAATAATATTGATTGTTGTACTATTTTTATCGATTTAAGTGCTTCAACAGCGTCTTAATATTATAATATTATTAGTATTCGCTTTTATAACGAACAAAGAAGATAAAACGAACTTGTGTACCTTTTCAAAGATCTAAGGAAATATGGCAATGTTGCTCCATCACTTTAATCATATGACTAAAATGACACATTTCCGCGATCTAGGGAAATATGGAAATCTGGCATCGCTGGCCCCTCTTAGCGGGCCTTCCGGTCATGACGTCATAAGCTGCACTCTCATTGGCTGGTTTATTAGCAGACCACCTGCTAACCATCAGTTTGTTTCTCTTATATGCTTATAAAGAATAGATATGTCCTGATTTCAAAGTTTCCAAACCAGGATTCCGTTTCATATTTGAGGAGTGTCTTTATGCCACTAGAAATACTAGAAATGGTAGGTTAGTTGAAACAAAGCCGCTACAAAGGGTAGAAATATTTGAAACCCTTACAAAGGCTAGGGCCGTAGAAACGACAGGAACCGTAGAAACGACTGGACCCGTTAGAAATGATTGAATGGTTGAAGCAGAAACGTTACAAATGTTAGACCTTGTTTAAAACAAATCCGTTGCAAAAAGTAGAGACCAGGAATGTTGGAAATGGGATAGTGGGAATAAATACATAACTTTTTCTAAGACAGGTACTCAAAACTTTTCATCAAAACTAATTTCAGTACTTAGCCATAAACTGACAGAGCTTGGAACAAACAAAGCTTTTCTAAGACAGGTACTCAAAAATTTTAGTATTAAAACCAATTTCAGAACTTAGCCATAAATTTTTTTCTAACAGAAAGCCACCATGACAAGCCCATAAATGTTTGTCCCAACAATACTTAGCAATAAACTTTTTTTTGGGTTGTCTGGTGTTGCTGGGTCTTATAACTTTAACATCAAAATACTGTACTTAGTGATGAAGAGAAAACAAGAAAAATAGATCGTTTGTTGCTACTCACTATAAATGTTTATTCCAACGAATTGTTGATATGAGAGTAAAATATTCAAAGTATTTCTATTCTTGAAACAGCTAAATCTAAATTAGGCCGATCCGTTAAACAAGTGTTTTTACCAAAGAACGCTGTCTTTAAGGGGGTAAGCTTAAAAATGTTTACTTATATATTTCATATTATGTTGTTGAAATAACTTCGTTGATATTCAAATTCTAAGTTTGAAAATAGTTACGAAAAAACAAGATTTAACAAGATGTCAGAGAGGCACCTAATTTCCAGAAGTACGTTGTAGCAAACAAACAAAATTCGTAGCATCAAATTAACATTTTTTCAGATAATTATATGCGTATTAAATAATCTATTGCAAGACTTAATGATTGAGATTTTCTCATTATTTATCTTAGCTGAACATTCAAAATATTTAGTTCAAAAGGCAGCCATTCAACATTGCACACAGACAACAACACACCACCGAAAAAGAAAATTATTTAAAAGAAATGTTGTAAAATACTGAGTAGAAATTCTTGTTAAATTGAAATTAATCATTCAAATATTCTAAAAATATACGATGTTTGTGCTTTATTTGATATCTGCATCACTATCAATTATTGCGGTTTTCTTAACCTTGAGTGAAGATGAGTGAAGATGTTAGCGAATGTTATAATTTGTCAAAACACAAGTATCCATTACAAATGAATTTATTCGTATCTTAGAGTATCAATCAATCATTTGAAATACTGTAAGGATGTTTGATGTAGCAATATTGTTCTTCCAATAACACTTTGCTTTGAATTAAATTACTGTTGGTGGAAAGAGTTGTCAATCTAAACTGTGAAATAAAAGTCATATGGTTTAAATATTTTTTATTTTGAATCATGTAGATACAGAATTGAACATGGAGGGTCTGTCACATTCAACAGGCCAGAAAATCTTCGTCAAGAATGGGTGGACTTCGTTGTTGTGCAACAAACAAAAGTCCTTAATACATGTGTTGGCATGTCATCCTTCAATATCAATGTGAATAACACGAATTTGTTTGTAAGATGTACGAGTGTTAGATAATAGAAAACACATTCCTACGCACGAGTGTATACATAATGAATAACATTTAAGAAAACGTAACCAACATATTAAACTACACACATACAAATTTAAAACTAGCATCTCACAGGGTTATAATTGTGAACATACTAGAAGCAATATAAGACAAAAGAAAGCTGTAACCAGGCCTCGTGTTATCCGATTATAATTATTGGTCAGCATCGATCTCCATCACAACAAATAACGGAAACATAATCCATAAGTTTATAAGCATATTGTATGAAATTGAAAAGTTTATTTCAGGCATATATATATTGAATAAAAAATGGTGCTATTGAACAACATTGTCATGAGTATCAATTTCTGTGACGTCATCACTGTCATTGCCTAGTTTATCAGCAGACCACCTATCATTAGTATATGTAACTAATATGTCTGCTGTTGGATCATAACATACGAAGCATTAAGATCAAAGCCATAATTTTCCGAGATCTAAGGAAATACGGCTAAACCGTCAGGATGTCCAACCTTTTTTTATGCGGCGTCATAGGTCGGCCATTTCATCTATATAACAAGAAACATAACCTGTTCAAGGAATATGTTGTCTTACTCTGTCTCACTAAAAAACATGAAAGAAGAAATCGGTAGTCAAATTACGTTTAAATATCTATCAAAATGATTCCTCTCTCATTGGTTTATTCAAACAGATTACGAGACCTCAACATATCAATCATTAGGGATGGAATGCGTACTAGGGCTCTAACACACCCTAACCTATAATAAGAAACCTTATTCATATAAGGCATACAATATATGGAAAATGTCACTTACTCTCTTTAATGAACTGTTTCAAAATGATTGAAGACAATGAGAAATACATAAGGCTAAATCATTCTGCACTGATTATAAAAGCTTTCGATTCAGCTTTCATGTAGTGAAAAGATTTCCACTGCACGAAAGCCACTCTTTGAAACAATTCAAATGAGATTGTTCTATTTCCATTTAAATAATAAAAAAAATAGGCAGTTGAGTACTAGTTACCGAGAATAGGTCTTGTTGATACCAAACACAAACTTAAATAAATCGCTGGGGTCTTGAAAAACCTTAAATATTCTGAAATTGGGGTATTCATACATCAAATGAGTAAACTAATGAAGTCTTTCTATAACGCTTACGGTCAGATATGAAACGAAACTAGCTTGGAAACCTGTACAGTGAAAAATAATTTTCTAGACATAAAAATTTTAAAGATTTGTTGTCAAAGGGTTTTGTCCTTCTGCCATTTTTCAATCAGTAACTGAAAGCAGCTTCTGTGTACAAAAAATAATTTTCTATCCATAAAAATTTTGGTTAAAGTTTTTTATTAAAATAAAACATATTTAGAAAATACATGTGTGTTTGTTTGTAAAAAACATGTTGACGACTTTTGGTGTTGTTGTTATCTTGCAAAACTACCAGTGGTTCATGCGAATGGAAAAACATGTTGACGCTTTTGGTCGTTGATAATATCTTGAAAAAACTACCAGTGGTTCAAGCATATGAAAAAACATGTTGGTTGTTTCGTGTTATTCTGTGGTTTAAAGTTTTATATAAAAACGTTAGAAATTTTTAACAAAGGTTTACTTTCTGTGTAGTACCGAAAAAACACCAAGTTACGTGTTAGTCGTGTGATAGTTTTTACTGTGTTTCTAAGAAAGGGTAAGTTTATTATATTTTTAATAGTAGTAGTAATTTTCAACAGAATTCAAATAATAAAATCAAATTTCATGGTTTTTATACATCTTACTTCATTGAACAGCTTTGAAAGCATTAAAAAAAAATCAAATTAATTTGGTATGAGAGTTGTTTTTATAGAATATTTAAAACAGACCGAAAGCCTTATTAACGCGTTAATAGTGTATTGCATAAACTGCATGCAATTTACTATACACCTTTTGTAATATTCAGATAAAATTTTTCAAAACATTTTTGTTTTTACAGACGTTAGCTCGACAGCTCGAATTTTTTAAGCCGCCTGCTCAAGAACACATCTTTTGATCGATATGTAAGTAATATTTTTCCACTTTGAAATTAAAACACGTATGAAACATGATTAATTTTTACAGACCCTAGCTCGACAGCTTGAATTTTTACAACTATGAGAGTAATACCAGTATAACTTGTTGTATGTTGTTGTAGCAAACTATTGCAATGCTTCTAAAATATTACCTTATTTTCATTATTGTTCACATTGGTGAGACTAAAGTGGATGTTGAAAATTTCCTCAAACACTATGGGTTTTGGGATGAAACTGAAAGAAATGCTATAACAAACATAGAGCAACCATTGGTAAAATTTCAAGAACTATACAATTTAAATGTAGATGGACAAGCAAACAATGAGACTTTGACGTTAATGAGGCAACCTCGTTGTGGTGTATCTGATTTTCCCCTAAACTTTGGTATTTCACCTCAAAAATGGAATAAAAGAATTCTTAAATGGCATTTTAAACTGGCTAATTCGCACATGAATAATGCTGCTAGAAAGGCCTTTGAAGTATGGCAAAATGTTACTGATTTACAATTTAATCAGTCTAGGATTACACCTGATATTGTTATTTCCATATCAAATGGGCAGTCTCAACATACGAATTATAGAAACTGCCAGAAAGGAAGTATATGCTCATCTACATTCGACGCTACAAGAGGGAGTCTCGCACATGGATATTTCCCTAATAATGATGAGTGTCGCGAGATTCATTTTGACGGCAGTGGGACAATAACTCTGAACTGGATCAAGATGATATTAATGCAATTCAGTATTTGTATGGACCTAAGAAACCATCAACAGCGAGAACTGCAACTACCGGCTCAAGCACAACTAAGATGACTACTTCCTCTTCAAGTACACCCAAGCCTGTTCCTTCCAGTACAAAAACAACGACTGCAAGCACTCCTCCAATCATATTAAAGAAGACTACCTCTACAGCAACAAATAATAGTAAAACTAATAAAATTACAGATTTGTGTAAAGTCGAGCCTAAATATCTTCAATTCCTTGTGTTACATACAAATTTATATATCATCTATAAAGACAGACTCTGGATAATGGATATTCAAACAAAGAATTTCACAACAAAGGATATATCATTGGGAAAGTTTTAAAATTTTTTACCTACTGGTGATGTCGAAATAACATCAATTTATCAACGCCCTTCTGGAGAAATAATTGCAATTATTGATCGAAAAAGATTATTTTATATAGAAGATCGTAGTTTTAAATTAATCAAAAGCCTCAATGCTTCTGATCTAAAAATAGCTCTTGCTGGAGACGAAATTATTGCTGCTATAAGTACGTACACAGGACAAACTTACTTTTTTCTAACAGAAAACACATTTGTGGAGATAGATGAATGTTGTCTGGTGTCTAAGGAATATGGTTACATTAACAGCAAATTTGCAGGCATTCCTCCAAATATTAGAGGGGTATTCAGATATAATAATGGTTTAATATACTTCTTTCAAAATCGGTACTTCGAATTTAATCAGTTTACCAACTCGTTACATAAGACTGATAAACTGATTACTTTTATGTTTTTTTGGGCAATTACACCAGAATAGAAATAAAACGACGTATATTGCAGGAATAATAACGGACTTTAGATATTTTCGGCATTGATTGTCCCATCATATCTTTGTATGATCAACTCTATTAAATAAGATTTTTAGCTACATATTAAATTGTTATTATTTGAAAATAAAATTATAACTTTGTGACATTGTTTTACTATCAGGTTTTAGATAAGGTACATACTATGGAAAACTCGAGACGGTGTAGTCAATACTCGCACTAGTAATGTGCCTAACCTCAAGTAAAAACATTTTCTTACGACTTGTGCCTGGGGGATCGCTCAAAGTGATGTATATCTTACCTTACGATAATAGGCGCCAGAGAAGAGACACGGTTAGTAGATAAGTCTTAGACATTTGTTAACAAAAATTTCAAAGTTTTTGATGAAAATCATACAAAAACATCTGAGTGATTTTTACACAGAAGCTGCTTTCAGTTACTGATTGAAAAATGGCAGATGGACAAAACCCTTTGACAACAAATGTTTAAAATTTTTATATCTAGAAAACTATTTTTCACTGTACAGGTTTCCAAGCTAGTTTCGTTTCATATCTGACCGTAAGCGTTATAGAAAGACTTCATTAGTTTACTCATTTGATGTATGAATACCCCAATTTCAGAATATTTTAAGGTTTTTCAAGACCCCAGCGAATTATTTACGTTTGTGTTTGGTATCAACAAGACCTGTTCTCGGTAATTAGTACTCAACTGCCTAATTTTTTTATTATTTAAATGGAAATAGAACAATCTCACTTGAATTGTTTCAAAGAGTGGCGTTCGTGCAGTGGAAATCTTTTCACTACATGAAAGCTGAATCGAAAGCTTTTATAATCAGTGCAGAATGATTTAGCTTTATGTATTTCTCATTGTCTTCAATCATTTTGAAACAGTTCATTAAAGAGAGTAAGTGACATTTTCCATATATTGTATGCCTTATATGAATAAGGTTTCTTATTATAAGTTAGGGTGTGTTAGAGCCCTAGTACGCATTCCCCAATGATTGATATGTTGAGGTCTCGTAGTCTGTTTGAATAAACCAATGAGAGAGGAATCATTTTGAGAGATACTTAAGCGTAATTTGACTACCGATTTCTTCTTTCATGTTTTTTAGTGAGACAGAGTGAGACAACATATGCCTTGAACAGGTTATGTTTCTTGTTATATAGACGAAATGGCCGACCTATGACGCCGCAGAAAAAAAGGTTGGACATCCTAACGGTTTAGCCGTATTTCCTTAGATCTCTGAAAATTATGGCTTTGATCTTAATGCTTCGTATGTTATGATCCAACAGCAGACATATTAGTTACATATACTAATGATAGGTGGTCTGCTGATAAACTGGGCAATGACGTCACAGAAATTGATACTCATGACAATGTTGTTCAATAGCACCTTTTTTATTCAATATATATGTGCCTGGAATAAACTTTTCAATTTGCTTATGCTTATAAACTTATGGATTATGTTTCCGTTATTTGTTGTGATGGAGATCGATGCTGACCAATAATTATAATCGGATAACACGAGGCCTGGTTACAGCTTTCTTTTGTCTTATATTGCTTCTAGTATGTTCACAATTATAACCCTGTGAGATGCTAGTTTTAAATTTGTATGTGTGTAGTTTAATATGTTGGTTACGTTTTCTTAAATGTTATTCATTATGTATACACTCGTGCGTAGGAATGTGTTTTCTATTATCTAACACTCGTACATCTTACAAACAAATTCGTGTTATTCACATTGATATTGAAGGATGACATGCCAACACATGGTTTAAGGGCTTTTGTTTGTTGCACAACAACGAAGTCCACCCATTCTTGACCAAGATTTTCTGGCCTGTTGAATGTGACAGACCCTCCATGTTCAATTCTGTATCTACATGATTCAAAATAAAAAATATTTAAACCATATGACTTTTATTTCACAGTTTAGATTGACAACTCTTTCCACCAACAGTAATTTAATTCAAAGCAAAGTGTTATTGGAAGAACAATATTGTTACATCAAACATCCTTATAGTATTTCAAATGATTGATTGATACTCTAAGATACGAATAAATTCATTGTAATGGATACTTGAGTTTTGACAAATTATAACATTCGCTAACATCTTCACTCAAGGTTAAGAAAACCGCAATAATTGATAGTGATGCAGATATCAAATAAAGCACAAAAATCGTATATTTTTAGTATATTTGAATGATTAATTTCAATTTAACAAGAATTTCTACTTAGTATTTTACAACATTTCTTTTAAATAATTTTCTTTTTCGTTGGTGTGTTGTTGTCTGTGTGCAATGTTGAATGGCTGCCTTTTGAACTAAATATTTTGAATATTCAGCTAAGATAAATAATGAGAAAATCTCAATCATTAAGTATTGCAATAGATTATTTAATACGAATATAATTATCTGAAAAAATGTTAATTTGATGCTACGAATTTTGTTGTGGCTCCGTTTACAAACTTTTGAATACTTTGACTGTTTTATCTTCATTGTGTATATTGAAGCAGGGTTAAAAGCATGTGGAATGATGAATTGAACTTGTCTTTTTTCTGCTACCGGAGTTGCTTTGGTTGTGACTGGGTTTAGTAACCTTTTCCAGTGACAAATTCTCAGTTTTGGCTGCGTGTGGTGGTTCGTTGCTTTGTCTTTCAACATGTCGAAAGCTAGCAAGCCATAATCCTGCAAGAAAGCCTTTTGGTGGTCTGGCAGGAGTGTAAGTATGAGCTTCAATCTTTTTTCTATATTTTATTTATGTTTGTTATTCAAAGGAAAATAGCAGTAAAAGTTCTAGGACATTTGTTCTCCTGGGCAGTCAAAAATATTTTTATATTTAACTTTAAGAAATAATATTAGTAATTCATAAATCAAGCAAATTGTTCCTACGTTTCATATGCGCCAAATGTCAAATTACCTTGTTTGTTGAGTTGCATTTTTTTCCGTTTTGAGGTTGTTTGCTACAACGTACTTCTGGAAATTAGGTGCCTCTCTGACATCTTGTTAAATCTTGTTTTTTCGTAACTTTTTTCAAACTTAGAATTTGAATATCAACGAAGTTATTTCAACAACATAATATGAAATATACAAGTAAAAATTTTTAAGCTTCCCCCTAAAGACAGCGTTCTTTGGTAAAAACACTTGTTTAACGGATCGACCTAATTTAGATTTAGCTATTTCAAGAATAGAAATACTTTGTACATTTTACTCTCATATCAACAATTCGTTGGAAGAAACATTTATAGTGAGTAGCAACAAACGATCTATTTTTCTTGTTTTCTCTTCATCACTAAGTACAGTATTTTGATGTTAAAGTTATAAGACCCAGCAACACTAGACAACCCAAAAAAAAGTTTATTGCTAAGTATTGTTAGGACAAACATTTATGGGCTTGTCATGGTGGCTTTCTGTTAGAAAAAAGTTTATGGCTAAGTACTGAAATTGGTTTTAATACTAAAATTTTTGAGTACCTGTCTTTGAAAAGCTTTGTTTGTTCCAAGCTCTGTCAGTTTATGGCTAAGTACTGAAATTAGTTTTGATGCAAAGTTTTGAGTACCTGTCTTAGAAAAAGTTATATATTTATTCCCACTATCCCATTTCCAACATTCCTGGTCTCTACTTTTTGCAACGGATTTGTTTTAAACAATGTCTAACATTTGTAACGTTTCTGCTTCAACCATTCACTCATTTCTAACGGGTCCAGTCGTTTCTACGGTTCCTGTCGTTTCTACGGCCCTAGCCTTTGTAAGGGTTTCAAATATTTCTACCCTTTGTAGCGGCTTTGTTTCAACTAACGTACCATTTCTAGTATTTCTAGTGGCATAAAGATACTCCTCAAATATGAAACGGAATCCTGCTTTGGAAACTTTGAAATCAGGACATATCTATTCTTTATAAGCATATAAGAGAAACAAACTGATGGTTAGCAGGTGGTCTGCTAATAAACCAGCCTATGAGAGTGCAGCTTATGACGTCATGACCGGAAGGCCCGCTAAGAGGGGCCAGCGATGCCAGATTTCCATATTTCCCTAGATCGCGGAAATGCGTCATTTTAGTCATATGATTAAAGTGATGGAGCAACATTGCCATATTTCCTTAGATCTCTGAAAACGTACACAAGTTCGTTTTATCTTCTTTGTTCGTTATAAAAGCGAATACTAATAATATTATAATATTAAGACGCTGTTGAAGCACTTAAATAGATAAAAATAGTACAACAATCAATATTATTTTAAGAATTCATTTTCAAACAAAATATATTATGATATATTATAATATGTCAGTGTTAATTTCTATGACATTTATGTTTAGAAATTTACGACCTGCCAGAACCTAACTACTAGAGTTCAACCATTCCGAATTTGAAACTTTCCGCAACCACTAGGTCCGCAGAATGCTCCTCGTAGGGAATTTGGTAACAATTGTTGCTTCATATACATCTTACGATATAGTGACATCATCCTTATTGCGGATACTAATTAAATACAGCAGTCTATCGCAGTTATTTGCACTGGGCTTGTTCTTAGCATTCATATCTTTTCTATCATTTCTAGTATTTGCAGGGGTCCCATTTCTAACATTTGTAGCGTTCCTGTACCAATCATTTCAATCATTCTTGCTTCTGTTATAACGTTTCTACTATTTGTAGCAGTTTTCTAGCATTTATAAGGTCCTGTTAGAGACCTATAGGTAAAACACCTGTGAAAATTTTCAAATATTTTGTTCATTTTACTCTCATATCAACAATTCGTTGGGAGACACATACATTTTGTGTACCTAGAAAACATTTGTTTGTACTGACGCCTGTCTTAGAAAAAGTTATATGTGATAGAAACATTTGTTTGTTGTAGCAAACGACTGATGTTTTCTTTTTGATGGCTAAATTTTTGTGCACCTAGAAAAAAGTTTCTAGCTTTTGTAGCGGCTCCAACCATTCTACCAGCCATTTCTACTGTCCCAGTCGTTTCTACGGGCCGTTTCTTGCTTTTGTAGTGGCTCCAACCATTCTCTTAGCCATTTCTACTGACGCAGTCGTTTCTACGTGACGTTTCTAGCTTTTGTAGGGGCACTAACCATTCTACCAGCCGTTTCTACTGTCCCAGTCGTTTCTACGGGACGTTTCTAGCTGTTGTAGTGTGTCCAACCATTCTACCAACCGTTTCTACTGACACAGTCGTTTCTACGGGACGTTTCTAGCTTTTGTAGCGGCTCCAGCCATTCTACCAACCATTTCTACTGTCCCAGTCGTTTCTACGGGACGTTTCTAGCTTTTGTAGCGGCTTCAACCATTCTACCAACCATTTCTACTGTCCCAGTCGTTTCTACGGTACGTTTCTAGCTTTTGTAGTGATTCCAACCATTCTACCAGCCGTTTCTACTGTCCCAGTCTTTTCTACGGGATGTTTCTATCTGTTGTAGTGGGTCCAACCATTTTACCAGCCGTTTCTACTGACGCAGTCGTTTCTAGGGGACGTTTCTAGCTTTTGTAGCGGCTTCAACCATTCTACCAACCTTCCTACCATTTCTAGAATATGTAATGTTCCCGTTTCCAACTATTTCTACCATTTCTACCCTTCAGAATAATATTTTTTATTTAAACCAACCTGGCTGTCCATTCCCAGTATATTTCCATAATTTCTTACAAATTATTGAATTTTTATATCACATTTTCTGTTCTAAATGTGACAACACATTTTTTTATCTTGTAGTTGCGGTTTAGTTTCCTTATATTTGTTATTGTCGTCGTTGAATTCTTCCGGGTCAGACAGATATATTTATAATCGGAGCTATTTATTTTCCAATGTTCTATATACACACAGTAAATTAATTGGAGAATGCTATTGCGATGGTATTCTCAGGTATTTTGGTAAAATATTTGGTTGTGTTTCGGTATGAAATAAAATATTATAACAGGCCATTATTAAGTATATTACGGGAGCATTACATTTGGATAGTATTAATCTCGGGTATTTTGTTTTAACGATATATTTGATGGTGTTTATTTTGACAAGAAAAATTCTTTAGCGTAAACGTCATATCACAGTGTCTTTTCGTTGCGGTCATCATTTCTGTTGACCGTATTAAAGGCATACTTGAACTAGTGGCTAGAGAACTTATTATTTCTTTGAATCTGAATATGTGGTTGGATGATGGCGGCCTTACTGTACGACCGCTATACCTGCACGTTTCATTTGGGGTGGGAGTCGAATTAACAATGTAATAAAAAATCGCAATTGTTTTATTTATCAACATCGAACTACGTCATTTGCGATAACCTCGACGTCCGACGAAAGTTGCCGCGCCACGGACTTGCGCCTTTTTACAGCCAACTAAATACCATATCCCCCCATCCAGCCCCCAAATATCCAACCGAACAACGCCCAAAAACACGGGCATATACTATACCTTTTCTAATACACATTTCTCGATTAACCGCATTAGCGCAGCTCGCTGGGTACCTTACATTGTAATCAGGCAAGTCGCGTTCGATACCCGGCCAAGTATTTAGCTTTTTTTCTCTCTAACCACCACAACGAACAACAGATGGCGTGCACCCTGCAACCCACAATACAATGCTTTTCAATTATTAACAACAGATGGCGCGCACCTCTGCAACACACGCAACCCACAATACAATGGCTTTCATTTATTAACAACAGATGGCGCGCACCTCTGCGACACACCCAAATGTCTTTCACGCACCCCTACGACCACCCCCAACGTCTTCTTCTTCCCAATGGCTTCTTCTTCTTATCCAAACAACAACTACCAACAGCTCGGCAGCAGCTCCCGGCGAGAACTCGATGACTGGTTACCTTTATGCCCACTTCCGCTCCAGAAACTGCTTTGCTTATCTACTAACAGCTCAATGGCAGTGCAAGATAATCGTTGTTAATAACATTACTGTGTATTATTAAAATATCAATTTCATATTTATATTTTAATAATTCAGATTAAGTTTTTGGAACATCTGATTTTTTTTGGAATGTACAGACTGTTTCCTCAAGTGTGATGTTATTTACTGAAGAAACTATAAAACGAAACTAGGAGATGCCAGAAATAAACTTCGGAACACATAGAGAAAGAAATATCTCTTTTTTGACACATCTTGTATATTTCAGTCTCTCGTATTAAAACTCTAAAATATAAACAAAAATCAACGAATTCCAGCGTTTTTCATTAATTCACAGTGTTCATTAATTTATCCAGTACTTTACGATTGGACTGTGGGTATTTATAGATAAGTATAGAATATAAATGACACTAAACATTATAACTAGTTCGTTAACATTTTTTAGATTACCACTTCATCTCTTATTTCGCTTACATACTACAATATGGGTATTTTTTTCATATGGCTGAAATAAACTATGATTACGATCCAACTAAAATAATATTCACATGTAATTTAATTTTTAATTAAAATATAACTTTTCTTCAATTATATATATAAAGTTTCTAAAATAAACACATTCAAAAGAGCCCCAGGTAGATTTTAATTGGAGAACCGAAATGTGTCAGAGATATTTAGATCAACCTCATCGTCGCCGTTTCAAGTCTGTATCTGAAATCCAGGCAGGCAAACCAATGCAATCGAAAATATTAAACTAAAACTCTAAAAATATATATTGCAATGACATAATAACTTATTCAAAAGTTTTTTAACAATAGAAACTACTACAGAAATGTCTGTACATTTCAAAATTCTTAGTCATAATTCTGACTTCATTGGCAATAGTTTAGTCAGGTAACAACGGCCAGGCAGTTTCAAATGCATTTTTTATCAATTAATATTGCCGTTTTTTGATTTTTTTAAAATTTACAAAAAAACATACTGTTTGACGAAATCCAAAATTGATGTTTAGTATTGTTAAAATGCCTAGAGTAAGTACGCCGAATGTGTCGTCAGCTAAGTGAATTTGAAAGAGATCGAATTATTGGTTTACTACGGGAGACGGGTTTTTCATTTCGAGAAATCACTAAATGCACGAACAGAAATCCAACTATTATGAGATGCTGTCAAGTGTGGTTTGATAATACCTAAAATCAGAGAAGACTTATGGTTTTTAGAGACCGAACGGGTTACCGCCGTATAAGGTCTTTTGGGCTGCAGCGTTATCGACCCCCCATCTTGTGCTAACTCAGACCGCTGAGCATCGACGGCAACTACTAAAGTGGTGCAGAGAAAGACAACATTGGAATCTGGAATAGCATCAAGTTGTCTTCTCTGATGAATCTCGATTCTGCTTGGGTGGACATGATGACCAAAGTAGGATTAGACGACGTTGAGGAGAAAGAGGGCAACCCCAATTTTATGTTGAGCAACCTGTACACTGAACAGTAGGCGTTATGGTATGAAGTGCTATTGCACATGAAAGTAGGTCACATTTGGTCTTTGTTCGAGGCAACATGACAGCGCAACGTTATCTTCAGTAAGTACTGGAGCTGTATCTTATCTTATCTTATCTTAAGCTGCTCGTGGATTCCACATTTCAACAAGATAATGCTTGGCCTCATATTACTCGAATTAGTTTAAACTTTTTTGAACAGACCTATGTGAATCTGTTGCCATGGCCGCTCAGATCCCCTGATCTTCCGCCCATAGAACATGTTTGGGATATGATCGCTAAAAGGCTCGCAAATTTACCCTAGCCCCGACAGACTCTGGAGGTTCTAAGACGTAGTTTGATTCTTCAAGATTAAATATTCGATTGATTCTCCCGAGAAGTCATATAGCTGATACTCAGGGTGCATATATTATATATATATATATATATATATATATATATATATATATATATATATATATTGCAAAAATATATATCTATCAAAATCTTTTTAATACTACAGAAACTTATAGAGTTTTCACATTATTTGTAAATGACAGAATATAGGCAGGAACATAAAGTAGTTCGAAGTCATGTCAGTGACGGCGAAATAAGTGATTGCCGGAATATCATTTTTGGAAATTATCAGGTTTACAGTTTTACGTGACATCTATATATAAATAGGCAAAGACAAAACGGTTCGGTACCATTTTCTCCTCTGTCACTCAACCAATTTACTTTATTTTTATTTTTGTTTTGTTTAGTAGCTCCTGACGACTTTCAGTACAGAATGCTAATTTTTTTTATAATATTGGTTCATTCATTAAATTAATTAAAATAACAAATTCATAATTTACGTCCACACTGTCAATGCCAAACAGCGCCGCCAGATTGCTTGTAAAGAAAATCGTATGATGGACTGACTCGAAGTATGATGAGAAAAACACACTAAATTAAATGAGAAACTAAAAAAAATTGATCGGTTCCGAAAGTTATTCTACATTATCATGCTGTTGAATTTATATTATATGATAATGACCATTTATTGGGTACTCGCAAATTTGAAACTTTAATTTCTTTCTAAATATGGTTTGCCTACTAAAATTAGAATAGAGTATTGTGTGGCAACTGATGAATTTATTTCCGAAAATGTTTTATTTCTTCTATTATACTTTTAATTTATATTGTTTCTCTTTTAAAGGCTAATAGTTTCATACAATTTTACTAAAAGAAACCAAGGCCATGACAAGAATAGAAAAAATCAGATTTAAGACAAATAGTTAGATCTCACGCCATGGCAATAATTCTAATATGTACCGCCAACGTCTTTGTATCGAGTTTGATTTCAGTTTGACATTTCATAACATTTTTAAGGTATTATTTAACATAAATTAACAGCAGGTGATTTGTATTTGTTTATATGTTTGATATAATACAAAAATAATCATAGTGAAATTATATTTACGACATCTTCATAGTTACTTATGAGTTGATTTCTTGCATTTTCTTCTTAGAAATTGAAATCGTATTGTGAAATATCCGAATAACCGTAAAGCATTTGGAAAAATTAAAGTTTGAAAATATATTTAATATTAATTTAGTATTTGATATACTATTAACATTTAAAAATATTTTTAAATATATGTATATAAAAGCGAAAGAAAATGTATATAAATTATTTTTAGGTAAGTAATCTACCCGCAAATATTGTTTTCTATCCTTATATTTTATCTTACATTACATGGCTTCATTCCTGCAAAATTCTGCCTCTGAATACAGGGTGGATAACTTTTACCTAAAATGAACATATTGACTTTTTGTTTTTGTATTTTATTAAAAATCTAAATATAAATACGCAAATGCAAAAGAGTTCGGTACCATTTCCTTCTGTCTGTCAACCGACTTTCTTGAATTTACTATTTACTAATTGACGACCTGTCGTGTTATTAATAAAAAAAAATGGAACAAACGGCTAAAATTTCCCGTTAATAATAGTTATTGGCATCCTTTATTCCATAATAACTGAACTAGGGCCATTAAACTAACCACCGCTAGGAGGACAAAATTATTTCAAATCTTTTCAAGTAATTCAAAACAAGGCTATTTATAAATTCTTGATTTTTATTGACATTGTGAACTATCGACGTGTATTTGTATTTCTAATTTATTCAATAATAATATGATGGTATGAAAATCTTTATATTCTTTGTTATTCAGGAACAGAACGTTATTTGATTTTGCTTATGCTTTGACGTTGTACATGTGTATTAACTGGAACCTGTGTACTTATACATACAAGTACACAGAACAACGTATAACAGAAAATTATGTAGGAAATATGCAAATTCACATAGGTATAATGTCTATCTTCAAATTTTGGACAATGATTTTTGTCTAATTTCGACCACTGCGTAACAGCTGGTATTTATTGATACTTTAAAATTACTGTGTTCACTTGGGAATAGTAAAACTAAATTCTAACCTTGCTAAAAAGAAAGGTTCTTCTACCCAGGATAAAATCCTTTCACATTTTTCCTTTCTCTTTTTTAGACTAACCGCAATTTCTTCAAAAAGTAAATTTTAAACTAAACGAAAATAGTAGCTATGATATAACTTGAAATTGTATAGGTAGTGGTAACTAATCGTTAACTCAATAGCTGCCTAATTTATAGCAATCTATCAAAAAATTAACTAAAATTCGTCACAATGAGCAGATGATTTTTATTATGTAAAAGAAAAATCTTTGACACTTTATTATAATAAACTCAATAATAATAAATTTTGACAGGTCTAAACAATACGCCAAACTGCAAACCCAGGGTTATAAGTCAAGCATTAGGACTGAATACAAATAAAATGTATACAAGTGAGGAAAAACGACTAAAATTAACTTAAGAGTCATCATAAAACAATAATAATTAAAGCTTGTCATAATGCAATTATAACATGAAACGGAAGATCACGGTATACTCAAGTAAAATAACACGTTAGTGTTTAGTTTAATACTTAACTAAAAGACGAAATTTAACGGCCATTTTGATACTACAGTTTAAATACTTTAAGTCATTATGACGTTTTCATAATACCACTTTAGCGTCATAGCAGTTTTAAAAATAAAAATCAGGATTTCTCTCACCCAACAACTATTGCTTTACAATTTAAATAACAACCAGTTTGACAATTGGTTGCTTTCTTTTTATAATCGGTGGTCTGTTGTCTGCTTCTATAATTCTATCTATGGATACATCAGACTTACCATTTTCTGTTGATTCAATGGAATCTCTTGATTAAGATGAGATTAGATTTCGTTAACAGAAAATTTGCAATAAAATACTGGATTAGTTGTGAATGGTGGAGACATTAGTACCTTAGAACAACATCTATTCAAGGTCGTCAGCAATAACCATCTTGATTGGGATGAGCATATTACCCTATTCCTGTTGGCCCATCGCTCAGCCGTATATAACAGGACTAGCTCCAGCCAGGGTACTATTCGGAAATGAGCCGAGATTAGCTTGAAATTTGGTTTTGGCTAACCAAAAGAACCGCCCCAAGAAGTTAACGATTACGCCGACCAACTCAAGCTGGCAATATAAGCTCTAGCCCAAACACAGATGAAGATACGTAATGACCTTAAGGTAAATTCAGTCGGATTCCAAGAGAGAGTACAAAGTCTGGCTGTACAACACCCAGAGGAGCAAAGGAAAATATTCAAAGCGCACACCAGCCTGGAATGGTCCATATGAGGTGGTCAGGAGGATCAATGCCGTTGTTTATCGTATTCGCCAGGAATCCAAGAGCTAAGATGAAGTTGGTTCATTTGGATCAACTCGCTCCATACCATGGAGAGAATGATTCTGATCGGCGCTATATTGCAACTATTGAATCATGTTAATTATAAAATATCTCCAACAACTAGATGAGTAACATAACAGTATAAAATCATTAATTATTCTGACAAAAATGTTTCTTTAGAGGTTGAACCATCAAACCAATAATAAAACGTATTCTTACATTAAGGTACTGTGCAACTGTTAATGTTTTACTGACTGATCTGACTTTGTTCGCGTATATGTAGCTTCAGCATCCCGCATATTGTATTGCTTCATTAAGACAAGATGTTATTCGAATGCCAGAGAATACTGAACTTGAAAAACATCCCAAAAGTTATATAAAACACCTCGTTTTCCTGGATTTTGTGGAGTAATTGACTGCTGTTATATAAGAATAATTTCACCTAGTAACTGTAAAAAGAGTGTTTGGGGTCAAGTAGGACTATCATAATTCTTTCGAAAATATTTAGTGATAATACTATTTCAAGAGGAGATAAAGCAGAAATTTATAGGCTACTTCGCTCTTAATGTTCAAACAGTAGCAGATGCGCCCCTAAAACTCCGAAATACAGTAGCAAGGTGGCCAGGAAGCTGCCATGATAAAACATTTTTAATAATTCTTATTTAAGGAATAATTTTTCCCCATTTAGGATAAATTTTGTATTGTCTGGCGGACTTTAGATAAAAAGAAACAATATATATTTATAAACTGGAGCTTTAATCATAAATGTATAATCATAACCAGAGTTTTCAAAAATAAGCCCATCATAAACATATCAATAATTTAAAATAAGGCAAACATAGATCTGGCCACACCAGTGAATCGCGAAATGTAAACTTTAACAAAGGTAACTTATTCTTAAGTTATGAAGTAGGCTTAGCTAAAGTCACTTTAACGTAACTAATACGTTAGAGGCCGTAAGAGGAACAGATATTTACGTATAATGAAACAAGAGGACAGTCGTGCAAATCAAACTATAGAGTTGAAATATTTTCATCATCATCATCATCATGTTCAGCTAATTTCGACCATTATTTTATGGTGTAGCCTCTCTTACGTATTCGTTTCGCATTTCTCTCCATTTTGTTCTGTTGTACGCTTTTTGGGACCAGGTTATGCCTGCTATTTTCTTGATGTCATAGTCCTATCTTATATTGGGGCGTTTCCTTGGTCTTTTAACACCCCTAGGATACCATTGCGTGATTTTTGTTGACCATCTATTATCTTGTTTTCTTGCCAAATGTCCTGCCCACTGCCACTTCAGAGATTTTAGTCTGTGGATAACATCTATTACCTGGGTTTTGTTCCTTATCCACTCTATTCTCTTCCGATCTCTTCTCGTTATTCCGATCATGCATCTTTCCATGGACCTTTGTGCTACTTGACGTTTTCTTGTAAGTTCGGTTTTCACAATCCAGGTTTCACAACCGTATGTCAGTACTGGTAGAACACACTGATCAAATACTTTCTTCTTAAGGCGGAATGCCATTCGTGACTTGAAGATTATGGAGTTTCTTCCAAACGTCATCCATGCAAGTTTGATCCTTCTGTTTATTTCTGGTAGTAGCGAACCTGATATGTGTAGTAATAGACCCAGGTATAAATAGTGTTCTACTATTTCCAGAATTGTGTTATCTATTGTGACGTCTTGTGTGTCTACTAGTTCGTTGTACATTATCTTTGTTTTTCCGATATTTATTTTTAGTCCTTTTTCCTTACTTACTCTGCTAAGTTCATTGATTTGATTTTGTAGTTCTCCTGCGTTATTGGCAATTAGGACAATGTCATCGGCAAATCTCAGATGGTTCAGATATTCTCCACCTAGGTTCAGTCCTTTGTGGTCCCAGTTTAATCGTCGAAGGATACTTTCTAATGCCGCTGTGAATAGCTTCGGTGATATTGAGTCACCTTGTCTGACTCCTCTGTTAGTAGCAAATTCGGGACTGCCTTCGTATATTCTGATTTTGGCTTTGGCTTCCTTGTATATATTAGCCAACGTTTCTATGTATGGCTTATCTACACCTTGTTCACTCAGAGCGTTGATTACCGCTTCGGATATATAGTGTCGAACGCTTTTTCGAAGTCAAAGAAGGCCAAGCCAAGTGGTATTTGATATTCTCTAGTTCGACTGATAACTTCCCCTATAGTGTGTATGTGATCGATTGTGCTGAAACCACTACGAAATCTGGCTTGCTCTCGGAGTTGAGCGGAATCTAGTGTACTCTGTATTCTGTTTTGTATGATTTTAGTGAATATTTTGTACACTACCGGCAGGAGACTTATCGCTCTGTAGTTCCGAATGTCTTCTTTTTTCCCTTTTTATGGATAATACTATGAGGGCGCTATTCCATTTTCTGGGATGTGTCTGGTTCTTAGGCAATTCGTATATATTTTGGCTAGGCGTTTCCATGCTTCTCTACCAGCGTATTTTAGTAGTTCGGCCGTTACTGCGTCGTTACCTGCCGTCTTGCCATTTTTGATTTTCTTGACCGCTAATTCCACTTCATCCACGAGTATTTCAGGTATTTCTTTTTTCGTCAGCTGTATTTCCAGAGATTCGGGGGCTTTGTACAAATCCTTGTAGAACTTCGTGACATGCTCCATTATTTTGTGTCTATCCGTTATTCTGATATTTTCTTCTCTCAATGCGATTACTTGTCTTTTGCCAATTACCAATGCTTTCTTAGCGTTTTAATAACTTTTCCGATTTTCAATTGCAGTTTCTACCAATTTTCCGTTGTATTTTTTGATGTCCTCTGCAATTCTCTTTCTTATTGTCTTGCATAATTCACTGTATTCTATGCGTTGGATGTCTGTTGTCCTTTTCAGTTCTCTTATTTTCTGAAGCAACGACTTTATTTCCGAACTAAGCCTCTTGTGTTCGTTTCTTTGTTGGGTTCCGCCTATTTCTTTAGCACAGGTCAGTATTGTATTCAATAGTTGTGTGTTGTCTTGTTATTCCCGGAGCTTCTCTTCTATCAGCGTCTGATATTTTTCAGAGTTTCTTTTCAGGTTCGCTTCCTGTCCTGAATTTATTTAGCGTGCTTACATCTTTGATGGTATTAATCTTGTTTGTCAGGACAAAGTCAATTTCATTTTTAACTGACGCATTTGGAGCTTCCCAAGTCCATTTCCTATTAGAATTTTTCTTGAAGAAGGAGTTTGATATGTACATGTTCTGATAGTGCGCGAACTGTACTAATCTCTCACCCCTTTCGTTTCGTTCACCGAACCCGAAGTTCCCCACTGATCCTTCTCGGTCTTGTCTTTCCCTACTTTCGCGATAATGTATTTGAAATGGCTGTTGTTGGTATCTAATGCCTCTTAGACTTAGACTAGCGACTCTGTCTGATGTTCCGGACATGCTATAATTTTATCGGTCCATCTCTTATGTATGAGGAATCCAACACCGCTAGTTCTTCCATTTGGTGGTCCTCGGTGGTATAGGAGGTTGCCTGATTCAAGTGTTATTAGCTCTTCGTTTTTCCTCCTAACTTCACTTACGCCAATGATATCCCACTTGATTTTTACTGCCTCTTGTTCTAATTCTACAATTCTAGCTTGGTTCGAGTGTGTTCGGCAGTTATATGTTGCTAGATGTAGTGTAGTCGAATGTTTGCCTCCCCCAGAATCCTTGAGGCAGACCGGTTTCCCGGTGTGGGATTGCTTACCCACCTGGGGTACAATTCCGTGAGTTTTGTAATGCGACATGTTTGAGGTTCTGAGGCATACCTTACCACGCTGCCTCAATGCGGGTTGGTAAGCAGCAATGATTCTCTTTCTCATGGATTTTGCCAGTTACCAGAGACGACCGTACCCCCGAGATGACTTTACGACTTTTTATTTAATTAAAAGCCGTGGCATGCCTGGGATTCGAACCCGGGTACGAGACTCGGGTTCAGCCTCCGAATTAGTGAAATGTTGGAGGTTCGAGAGCATTCCCTCTGCGCTACCGGAGGTCTTGAAATATTATATATATATATATATATATATATATATATATATATATATATATATGTATTAGATGGTTTCCGGGAATTCATCCGCGTAGTTATTCGAGTAACTAGAAGCAAAAGCAGAAGGCTACGAGAATTATGCGAACCGACCTGAAGAGGGCAGATGTGACTCTGCCGAAACGTCGTCATTTTACCATCGATCCCGGCAGGGATCAATTATCAACTACGCGGATGAATTCCCGGAAACCATCTAATATATATATATATATATATATATATATATATATATATATATATTATTTATTTATACAACCTTCTCCAAAGTTCCCGATCCTAGGCATCTTGTTTCATCTTATCATAAGTCGGACCTTTTATGATGTCAGTGAGCATGTTATTCTTCGGTCTTCCTCTACTTTTAATATCTTGAATTTCTCCTTCCATTATTCTCCGTTGACTACAATCTCTCCTTAAAATGTGACAGATCCATTTAGCTTTCTTTGTTCTTATAGTTTGCATTATTTGTCTATCTTCCTTTACTCTCCTTAAGACCTCTTCCTTTCTTATCTTTTCTAACCATTTTATATTTTCCATTCTTCTCCATATCCACATTTCAAAACTTTCAAGGTATTTTTCTTCTTTTTGTCTTAATATTCATGTCTCTGATTCGTATAAACCCACACTCCAGATTTAGCATTTCGCGAATCTTTTTCTCAGCTTCATGGGAATCTTTCTTGCTGTAAATTGGTCCTTTACTTTGGCAAAGATGTTTTCCTCATGGCTATTCTGCTCCTGATTTCTTCAGTGCAAGTTCCAGTTGAATTTATTATTTACCCCAAATATTTAAATTTATTTACTTGTTCCAGTTGTTGCCCTTCCAGCATAAGCCTCGCATCTTCTACTGTTTTTCCTACTCGCATTACCCTTGTTTTTCTAATATTTATCTTCATATCATACTTCTTACCTTTTTCACTTATTTTCCAGACCATATTTTGTAATATATTTTCAGTTTCTGCAAGGACAGCGTGGTCATCAGCATACTTAATATTTTTCACTATGTCATTGCCCAGGAGTGTCATTCAATACTTCATTAATCAGTTTTTCAGCATATAAATTTAATAGTGCCGGTTACATACAACAACCTTGTCTCACTCCTCGTCCTATGAGTATTTCTTTTCTGACTTCATTTTCCTCATTACCACAACGTCTTGTAAAGTTCTCGAATGAGTCGTAGGTCTTTCCAATCCATTTCAATATCCTTCAGTATTTTCAATAGTATATTCCAATCTACTAGGTCAAACGCTTTGTTCCAGTCAATAAAATACACATACATTTCCTTGTTTTTCTCCATCAATCTCTCTTCTAGCATTCTGACACACCCTATAGCATCGCGGGTCCCTCTTTCTTTCCTAAAACCAAACTGATCGTTTCCTAGGTTTTCATCAATTTTATTTTCAGTTCTTTTTAACAGTATTCTTGTTATTACTTTAGTGAGATGGCAGAAAAAGCTTATGGTTCTATAATCTTTCCACTGAGTTGCCTTTGTTTTTTTGAGTAACGGAACTAGAATTGTTTTTCAAAGATCTTGAGGCCATGTTCCGGAATCATAGATTTTACTTTTATGTTTTTTTTTGGGTAATAACACCACAATAGAAATAAAACGACGTATATTGCAGGAATACCAAACGTTTCAAAGTCTATTCTGGCTTCGTTGTCAATGGCTTTATATTTATTAATGTAGATTGCAAAATGAAAATTTGATTTGACATTTAAAATTGACATTAGAAAATTTGTTGTTTTTAGATATACAGGTAGCACAAAAAATTCTAAAGATCATGAATTATAGTTAACCAGCTTTCAAATTAGAAGAATTTGAAAGAGTTGTCTTTAGAATTTGTAAGTGGCGTTCCTAGGTACGACTTTGTTATAAGATAGCGCATTCGCCAAAAATGCGATCAAAGAATTCTCTTGTTTCAGTGATCCCATTAACGTCATAACGGAAAACCTAGGAAAAACTTATAAACTATCCCGATATTGGGTTGTACCATTAATAATTTCTTCCTTAATTGTCGGTAACCATATACGATTAAATTCTACAGAAGTAGAAGCGATACAATCGTCTTCATTCAAAAGAATTAAGGAGTAGCTTTTATTTTTCGTTTTGTGTTATGTTGTTCTTTGTGAAGTATAGTTGAATTCTCAAATTGTATGATATGGCCTTGGTCCCAAGCATGTTCACAAATTTATTGATTTTTCAAATTGTCGTTTCTTTATGTAATTCTTGTGTTCATTTATTCGTACGTTTAATGGTCTCGATGTTTCTCCAATATAAAATTTATTGCATTCGCAAGGAATCTTATATATGCAGTTTTTTGAGTTCTGGGTTTTGTTTGTTGGTTTTGTTTTCGATATTAAAGATTTCAGTGTATTTCTTTGCAACCTACATTAATAATTATAAAGCCATTGACAACGAAGTCAGAATAGACTTTGAAACGTTTGGTATTCCTGCAATATACGTGGTTTTATTTCTATTGTGGTGTTATTGCCCAAAAAAAATACATAAAAGTAATCAAGAATATGCCACAAACAACGTTTAGAAGACAATCATAGATTTTGTTTATAAGGTTCGTGATTCTAGAGATAGCACCAGGTCCTAGTATTCTGTTGTATTTTAATTCTTTTATTGCCCTTTCAACTACATAGTCTTCTATTCTAGATTCTACTTTATGTCCATCACACTGTTCTTCTGGCTATATATCACTCATTCTTTCGTTCACATTATTGTTATAAAGATCTTCTACTTATTTCACCCATACATCTTTGTTTTCGTCCACCGTAGCTGTTATAGTACCATCTTTTATCATCCCACATTATTGTTATAAAGATCTTCTACTTATTTCACCCATACATCTTTGTTTTCGTCCACCGTAGCTGTTATAGTACCTTCTTTTATCATCCCAGTTTTTCTTATGGGTTTGGATTTACTCTTCGTTAAAGATTTTACTGTTTTGTATAGTTCCTCTGTTTGGCTGTATTTTTCAATTACCTTTTTCGCTTTTATCATTTTTCCATTTCTTTCTATCTTCAATTTTATTCAACATTTCTGGAGTTACCTACTCCTTCTTGGTTTTCCTTGATTTTCTTCCAACGTTATTCTCTAGTGCATCAATATACGTTTCTTTCAGATAGTTCCATTCTTCCTTGATGATGATATGCTTCATTTTAGTTCTAATTATTGACAGTAAAAGATTGTGATCAGAGTCGATATCTGCTCCCGGGTAAGTTTTTGTCATTTTGATGCAGTTCTTAAATCGTTGTTGGTTAGTTAAGGTTAGTTAAGTCAATCTTATACCTTTTGAGTCGCCTAAATTTTTCTAGGTTTTTTCGTTCGTGTTGTTGGGACCAAGTATTCGCAATCCAAAAGCCATACTTTTCACAACATTCCACCAACTTATCGCCTTTTGCATTTATTGTATCCAAAATTTCCTACTATCCCATTTTCACTTCCTTGTCCAACCACACTATTAAAGTCTCCCATTAGAATTGTCCTAATTTGTCCTTTTCCATTTTACTCCAATATTTCTGTTTATACACTTCGTTTACATCTTTATGAGTTGAATTATTAGAGTGTACCTGGTTCAGATGTTATTGTCATTTATTATTTTTTATTTGCCTTTACTTACACATTAGAGGAGGAATTTATTACAGATCATACTTTCTTAATGAAACATGCAATCACTTTTCGGTATTATTTTTGTGATAAATTTATCCTGTTCCTTTTTGTAGAGAGAACCCACACCCTTTTTTTAACCTCCTATGTAGATCATTTTGTATTTCCCAACAATTATTTCTCCTTGGTCTTTCCATCTTACTTCTGCTAATCCTAGAATGTCGATGTTGTTGTTCTTCCGAGTTTAATCTTCATTTTAGCTTCCAGGTAATTTCATGTCAGTATTAATTCGATTAAGGTTAAGGTCGTGTGTGACCAGGAACACCTCAAGGGTGTTTAATGTGCTGGTTTTCCGTTGCCTGACACATACCCATGCCGTTGGCCTTTACATGCTCATCCGCCTTCACAGAAATTTCTCTCTCCCTGGGTAAGAGGGACCCAAAAACGCAGTCTGAAATGATCAGCCAGCGCAGAACACTTTAACCAGTGGTCATTTCGTGGTACAAACCAATAAATAGGATGATAAGATAGCCTGTACTGTTTTAGTGATGTTCTATAAGGTTATGTTGTCAGTGAATTGATATATATATATATATATATATATATATATATATATATATATATATATATTTAGCAAATACACCATAGCATGAATGAACATGTATCCAATAACAGAGTCATCAAGCATAAAATATAAAAAAACAAACAAGCAGAACTCACAATATACAACATTCAAAAACACTAATTTTACAAACTACTTTTAAATAATAATAGTTAATGATGAGCAACTATGTCAAAATTTAGTTAATTTCTTTTTAATTGCTCATATACATAATGAAGGTAGATATATTATAAAAAAATTCAAAATTAAATTACTATTGGTTATTTGAGATGGATGTAGGGGTCGGTTTTTATATAATAATTCATACAAAAGTACATTCAAAAGCTGGGGCAAATCTGGTAAAAAAATAAATAAATATACGTAACGATGAAACAATATTCGCAAAGCAAATATATACACATATATTCAACTGAAAATTCTAAGAAACGAATTAAAAATTTAAACAGAAAAACGAACCAAATTTTGAACTCTTAATTTTCCACATCAATTTTGAGTTGAAATCTAATACAATGTTATTTAAGTTTAAATTTATATATATATATATATATATATATATATATAGAGAGAGAGAGAGAGGGAGAGAGTCGCTAATTATATGTCACTTTAAATTTATAAATTACTTTATTTAAACTTTAAAGATTCACCATATCATCATCATATTTTAGAGCCAGACACAGAGGTAGTGGGCGGCCCAGAACTGTTCATCGATCGTGGTAGCACCATCAATCTCACCTGTGTCGTTCGACATAGTCCCGAGCCACCAGCGTTTATTTTCTGGAACCACAATGACGCTGTAAGTATAATTACAAGAAATTTTTATCTGCTATATCGATAAAATCAGATTGTTTTCTAGATTTGTGAAATTTATTCTACTTATTTAGGAACAATTTCAAGTCTTTATCATTCTAAAGTTATATTACCTATTGCATATACCTATATGAGGTGACTCATTTCAACTAGTCCCACTCCAGTAAATTTAAGATTTGATTATTTAAATCTACCAGGCCAGGGTCAATAGATTGATTTTTTTGACCTAAAATTTTAACAAGATTGCTAAGGATTAGTTTATTCACTGTTATATTCTCAGTAATTTAAAATGGCGTTGTATTAAATTAAATGTTAAGTAATAACGGAATCCCAAAGCAATTTCTCTTTTTAAAATATTTTTATTGATTTAAAAAGAGTTAGAGGCAAATAGAATAGAATACAATTTATATCCAGAAATTTACATATATATATATATATATATATATATATATATATATATATATATATATATATATATATATATTGTAGTCCTTCACCGACGGAGCAATGTAATTTTCTTTGTTGTATCCGGTGTACAGCCGTTTCTCGGTTGTGTTCTGAAAATGTTAAATGAGATTTTGACAAAACGTCAGGTAAAATGTTCTTTTTAGAGCACAAACCGAGGGACGGATGTACACCGGATACAACAAAGAAAATCATAAATATATATGTATGTTGCAGATGGTTTCCAGGAATTCATCCGCGTAGTTGGTAACTGATCCCTGCCGGGATCGATGGTAAAATGACAACGTTTTGGCAGAGTCACATCTGCCCTGTTCAGGTCGGTTCGCATAATTCTTCTGCTTTCGCTTCTAGTTAGTCGAATACTAAGATTTTTAGGAGCGCGCCCGATGTTATACAGGGTGTTCCTAAATTGGAGGTACAAACGAAAAGGGGAGATTCCTTGAATAGTTTTAGGAAGAAAAAGTCCCATAAACATGGGTCCGCAAACGTTTCGTTTTCAAGATACAGAGTGTTAAAGTTTGAATTTTTTTCCAGTTTTTTTCTCATAGTATCTGCACTTCACAAGATATTCAAATGAAATTTGGCATAGATATTACAATTAAGAGTTTACATCTTGTGATATGCCAATTTCGATTGCAAATCTACAGGGTGATATTTTTTCGGGAACACTGTCCACTGTTGTCCTTCAGAACTTTTTTTTTGGTGATACTGATACTTTCAAAAATTGTAAAGAAAACCTTTGTTGTTATACGAAACTTTATGTTTTCTTGTAGTTTTGTCGTATCTAGTACCGGTTTCGAGAAAAAAATTTGAATAACTCTCTTGAAATCCTCAGAAAATTCCGAATTGTCATAGAAATCTAGTTACCTACCTAGTAGGCTGTGGTGAATGAATAAATTTATTGTTAGTTTTGACACATCAAATTAAACTCCTGTGTTTTGAAAATTAAAGATGGTTGCATTTTAATTTCAAAACATGCCGAATTTTACGAATTCCGAAATGGCTGACATGCATTTCATGTATGGTATTGCAAATGGTAATTCAAGAGAAGCTAAGCGTCTTTACTGGATCTTTTTCTGCGAAAAATATTAATGCAGGTAGACCACGAAGTGTGAGAACACCACGACTCGAAGAGGCAGTGCTGAACGAAATAGAAGAACGTCCAGGAACCAGTACAAGAAAAATTAGTGTTACCTTAAATACAAGTCATCAAGTTGTTGGGCGGATCTTGCGGAATTCTTTGCTCTATTCTTATCACATTCAGAGGGTGCAGGCGCTCTTGCCTCGAGATTGTCATCCAAGAATTATTTTTTGTCAGTGTGACCTCAACAGACTATTGAACAATCCTCATTTTGATTGCCAAATCCTATTCACTGATGAAGCCTGTTTCTCAAGGACTTCAATCATAAATTTTCATAATGAACACATACGCGCTGAGGAGAATCCACATGAAATTGCAGAAGGTTATTTTCAAGAGGAATTTCATTAAATGTGTGGGGTGGTAATATTGGCGATTATTTGATTGGTTCTTTTTTCTTGCCAAGGCGACTTACTGGTCAATCATACAGACATTTTTTAAAGAACGATTTGCCCTTGTTATTGGATGATATACCTCTTATGATGCGACGTGAAATGTGGTTCATGCACGACGGTGCTCCTGCTCATTTTTCACTTTTGGCTAGGGAGTATTTGAACGAAAATTATGTAAACAGGTGGATTGGACGAGGTGGACATCAGCCATGGCCCGCCAGATCCCCAGATTTGAATAGTTTAGATTTCTTTCTATGGGGCCATCTGAAATCTCTAGTGTACATAACACCAGTGAATACATAGACGAACTGAGAAATCGTATAATAGGCGCGTTTCATACAATTAGGAATACTCCAGGAGAGTTTGAAAGAGTTCGATCGTCTATGAGAAGAAGAACAGAAGCTTGTATAAGGCATAGATAAGAGATTTAAATATGTATAGTATAACGGTTGGGGAAGGACATTTTCAACAATTGCTGTAGTTTAGTTCCTTTGTTGTTAATTAGTTTTTTTTATTATGATTAATTTTTGAGTTGTACGTTTCTTGCAGTAATACATTTTTTTTGATGATTATACCAGTTTATCTAATCTTTAAGAATCATTGCTAGTTTAATAATTCAAAATTTTTTTCTCGAAATCGGTTGTAGATACGACAAAACTACAAGAGAACATAAAGTTTGCTATAACAACAAAGCTTTTCTTTACAATTTTTGAAAGTACCAGTGGCTCACCAAAAAAAAGTTCTGAAAGACAACAGTGGACAGTGTTCCCGAAAAAATATCACCCTGTAGATTTGGCAAGTCACAAGGTGTAAACTCTTAATTGCAATATCTATGCCAAATTTCATTTGAATATCTTGTGAAGTGCAGATACTATGAGAAAAAAACTGGAAAAAAATTCCCGCTTGCTGACTGGTTATTTCCAGTTGAGTTGTTATCGGACGGGTCCGGGCCGGTACGGTGTTTAGTAGAATTCTCCAACAATTAGATAAGTTCTGGATTACATTGCCTGAGCTCTGAGGCAAAACCCATTTACAGACCGAAATAAACAAAGATCTCGAAAACTAGCGGAGATTGAGCAATGGTCAAATTGAGAAAGATTTGCAGTTTTACTGGCCCAATTTAATGACACTTTGGGATTTTTGTAAAAAGTCATGGCTTAGTAGATATTTGGAAAAAACGAAATTCTGTCGATTTAGTCAAATCCCTCTAGCTCCTTTGTTTTTGATTTTATAAAAAAAGTGTAAATATCAAAATTGAAGGGAATTGTATCCCGAATATAATTGTCATGTCATAGCCAACTATGTTTTCCGTTCAGAAAAAGATAAGTTTGTCTCATATCTCGAAAACAAGAGCTGTCACCCAAACGAGGACATGACAATCATATTCGGGAGACACTTCCCTTCAATTTTGATATTTACACTTTTTTTATAAAATCAAAAACAAAGGAGCTAGAGGGATTTGACTAAATCCACAGAATTTCGTTTTTTTTTTCAAAATATCTAGTAAGCCATCACTTTTTACAAAAATCCGAGAGTGTCATTAAATTGGGCCAGTAAAAATGCAAATCTTTCCCAATTTAACCATTGCTTTATCTCCGCTAGCTTCCGAGATCCCCATACTGATCATCAAAAAAACTCACCCTGTATATATATATATATATATATATATATATATATATATATATATATATATTGGTATATATTGTTATAAACTCCATGGATTCAATTAATTAATTTTAAAAACTAATGGTCATTTCACTTTCTTGACCTTTTATTAACACGTAAACATCAAGTATTCTCAACAGCTGATTCTAATACAATAACATCGAGATCATAATAATAGGTAAGCTCTACTAACTAACTACTGAAATTAATATCGCTTTATATACCGTACGCCGATTTTTCTGGTCGTTCTACCTTTGTTGGCACAGCATCCAGTTTGATAGTTCTTGCTCAATTTGAAGACTCTAGAAATTGATGTTTTTATGTTCTTTCGCCAGGGACGGAGTGGATAAATTTTATAACACTGCCCTCCCTTTAATTCTGATCGTCTCAATTAAGAACATCTTCTCTATGGTAGGAAGCCAGTCGATCTAAATGGACCACCTTCAACTTAGCCCTGGGGTTTGGACGGATACGGTAGACGACGTCATTAATCCTCTTGACCACGTCCTATGGACCATCCCAGGCAGGTGTAAGTTTTGGAGGTTTACGCACCGTTGGGGGTTGTACAGACAGACTTTGTCCCTCTCTTGGAACACAACTAAATTGGCTTTGAGGTCATATCTCGTCTTCATCCGCTCACGGGTGGCTAACATCTGCGTTCGGGTTAATTCGTGTATTGCCAGCATTTACGTTCGAGCTGGTCGGCATAATCGTTGATCTCTTGGGAAGGTTCTTCGGGGAAGCCAAAAGCCAAATCGCAGGGTAATTGCAGCGGGGTTGTCAAAAATACTTCCCGGTGGCAACCCATAAAACTTTCGGAGTCACGGCAGTCGATTCCAGGCTTTGTTTCTGGCGACAAGGCGGTGCCCGTTAGTAACTAGGGAAGGAGAGGGCCCCCACCCTCGAGTGTGACTTGTCAAAACTTTACACAAGTAGTTCGCCGGACACACTTTCCTTCGGGATTGAGCGAATGGGAACGAGGTTCACTTGTTAAACCTTTAATACAAGTAGTCGTCAGACCTGCTTTCCTTCGGGATTGTGGCGATGAGACGACCTGGCGGGTAACAGTGGGACCGTCGCTTGAGATGTCGGGTCATCGCCCTGTATGGGGCGCGACCTAGGATTCGAGACGAGCGCCCTTTGCCAACCTCTTGCCTGTTACTCCTAAAACTGGGCCATAGCGTCCCGCAAGTAGAGGCACCTACACCTCGAAAGCCGGATGTTCGCTCGTCCAGAAAAGTAAAAGGGGGAGATTTCCGTCAAGGGAGTCGAGCGTGTGACCCATCGGCGTAGGAACTCTTAAACGAACTGGGGTGTTCGTAAGATTCCAAAATGGGGAGTGCGGGTGGAGAGAAGTCCCCACTGGGTGAGGTTACCGGTGGCTCTCCATTTGTGGTTGGCTACCTTGAGAGAGTCATAGTTACGACCGCAGCGGGGGGTCTGGGGGGCCGCTAGGCCCCCCAGTTCCCCAAGGCTCGTCGTGCCGCAAGCGGCTCGGATTCTAGTGCCAGCGATAACATAAGTTGTGTAGCTGGTCCGACACCTCAAACGACGGCCTTAGAACCTGGCACCGCTGTGTTTGGCTCGGTCGTTCGACGGGCTTCTCCTCAAAGCTCGAGTGCACACACCACAGTGTTAGCCACTGTTACAGCATTTAAAAACCCATTGCATTAAAGCTTACGCAGTCTGCGACAGGCGCCTGGTATAGCGTACACCTCGCCTCTCGGTCGACTCCACCCGAAGACTAATATACTCTATTGTGTAGACGATGTTCCCGGTCTGCTAGCGGCCCTGCGAACCAACCGCGGAAACCACGGTTTTAGGTTGCAGGTGTGGACTATGGTAGGATTTGCCTCGGATCCTAGACTGGTCATTCCCTCCAGGAAGGGACCCCCAGTCCGACACCTCAAACGGCCGTCGTCTACCATCCCACACTACAAGGGTGAATGCGTTCGTACGACCGACCAACGAGGTCCGACCATCCACCCAGGGGTACAATCTAGCTTTTAGCCACTGCCCGTGCGAGGTAATTGCAGCTCTTTTCCGAATAGGACCCTGGCTGGAGTCAAGCCTGTAGTATTATGTACGGCTGAGCGATATGCCAATAGAATAGGGGAATATGCTCATCCCAATCACGCTGGTTTCTGCTGACGACCTTGGATAGGTGTTGTTCCAAGGTCCTGTTGAATCTTTCCACCATTCCGTCTGACTGTGGGTACAATGGTGTTGTTCTCGTTTTCCTGATCCCCAACATCGTGCAGACCTTCTGGAATACATTCGATTCGAAGTTACGCCCCTGGTCTGAATGTAGTTCCATCGGGACGCCAAACCTGCTGAATAGCTGTTCGACTAGCGCCGTCGCAGCCGTGGTTGCGTCTTGATTGGGTATCGCATATGCTTAAGGCCATTTGCTGAAGTAATCCATGGCGACCCGAATGGATTTGTTCCCCCTCTCAGACTCGGGAAAAGGACCGGCGACATCGATGTCAATTCTCTCAAATGGGACGCCCACATTGTACTGCTGCATTCCGCCCTTGGTTCGGGTCTTCGGGCCCTGACGTCTTCGAAGTAATTTACCCAGTAGTGCCGCTGGCAAAGTTTGTCTAGGGTTTTATTCATGTCCAGATGGCAGCCGGTAATCCCATCATGTACTTCGGTCAGGATGGCTGGTACCTTTTTCTTCCGAACTACCAGTTGGGACTTGGTTTCTCGGCCATCAGTGCTTTCCCAAACTCGCTTGAGCATTCCATTCTCTATTCTTGGAGAGTCTCACTGGGCCCATAACGATTTCAGCACGCCGGAGTATCTAGCTACCTCGTCCCATCGTGGCCTGGGTGCCCCTCTCTTTTTGAGTGACAGGATTGGTTCGATGTCTGAATGCACTGTTCCGTTGTCCAGTCTTCCTTGGCCTGCACTCGGATCTGTTTGATGGAGATACCCTCTCGCTGTTCCGTCTTCAGACAATGTCCGCATTCTGCTCTACAGGGTCTTCTTAATAGGGCATCGGCATTATTATGCAAACGACCGGTACGATGTTCAACCTCGAAATCGTATTGCTGTAATTTCTCCATCCACCTGGCCAGTTGTCCTTCCGGTGTCTTCATGTCCAGCAGCCATTTGGGGGCGGCATGATATGTTCGAATTAGGAATGACAACCATAGAGGTATTTGTGGAAATGGTCTACCGCCCTTATATTGTAAGGAGTTCTTTTCTGGTGACGCAATAATTTCTTCCCCTTTCGAGAATCCGCGGCTGTAGTACTCCATCACCCTCTCTTTACCATCTTGCACCTGGGATAGGATGGCACCCAAACCTGTGTTGCTGGCATCGGTGTCTAAGATGAACTAACCGGACTGTGTAGGAAATGCTCGGATTGGGCTGGAACAGAGTGCCGCCTTCAGTAGTCTGAATGATGTCTTGCAATCCTGATTCCAACGGAAGGTCTATTTCTCAGTGGTCTGCCGATGTAGTGGCGCGTCAATGGTGTCAAATCCCTCCACAAATCGCCTGTAGTATGAACAGAGACCCAATCTCTTGGGATGGCCAATCATGAATGGCTTCTATCTTGTCCTCGTTGGTGTGGATTCCTGACTCGGAAACTACTTGGCCCAAAAACTCTACTTCTATTTGGAACATCAAACACTTGTTTAGGTTGAGTCTCAGGTTGGCGTTCTTTATTCTGGAGAATATTTCACCAAGGTTCTTCAGATGGTCGTCGAATGTCTGCCCCATGAATGTCGTCGAGGTATACTAAATACGTTCTCCATGTTATCCCGTTCAATACATACTCCATTAGCCTCTCAAATGTAGCGTGAGTATTACATAACCCAAAGAGCATGACCGTGAATTGAAACAGCCCTTTACTGGTTAAGAACGCTGTCTTCTCTCTGTCGTTTGCGTGTAGACCAACCTGCCAATATCCACTCTTTAGATCTAGTGTGGAGAACCAACGGGAGCCTGCAAGTGTGGTCAGAGTGTCATCGATTCGGGGTAGTGGAAGCTGTTTTTCTTCGCTGTCTGTAATCCACGCAAAATCGGGTGGTTCCATCCTTCTTTTTAACTAGCACGACGGGAGCGGACCATAGGCTGGTGGATGGCTCAATAACTCCATTTTGTAACATGGACTCGATGTTTTCCTGGACTGCCTGTTGTTGCCCCAATGGTAGTCATCTAGGTGGTATTCTGATGGGTTGAGCCTTTCCGGTATCTATTCGATGCTGGATGATGTTGATGCGACCGGTGGTTCCATCTTGACTGTTTAAAATTTGCCAGTGCTTTGTAATACATTGCTTGGCTTTCTTCTGGTTCTCTGGTGTCAGATGTGTCAAATGGTCAGTAAACTGTTGTAGGAACTCTTTACTGGGCCCTGTCTCCTTCACAGACGTCTGGTACTCTTCTTCGCAATTGATGATGGTCTATACTGGCTCGAAACAAGATATCTCATGACCATTGGCAATTCTGATGTCGTTGTTGGACAAATTCAGGACTCTGATTGGTATATCTCGTCTGATTTTAACTATATCCCATCCAACTACGTAGTCATGAGCTGAGTGTACGGACTTCACCATACCAACGCAGCTCCCAGGATTGCTGTCTAGCTTCCCATGAATAATCTCTTCCGTTTGACAGAGAATTCTCGCTGAGGATTTTGCTACAATATTTATGGAAGTGGCTGAACTGTTGACGAGCCGTGTCAATACAAATAAATTCCTCGGAACCGAAGAACATCACATCTCGGGTCGAACATAAATCCACGCTGGCTGATTAGGGCCACACCCAGTATGAAATCGTTCTCAATATGCGCTACCAGGACCCTATGCCGGATGCGGTTGTCCCCTATCTGTAGCATGACATCTGCCTCACCCTGTATTGACATGGACTCGCCGGTGACTGTTCTGAGCTGGATATTATTGGTAACTGCCCGGATTTCTGATGCTCTCAAAACCCTGGACTTGGCAATGGACACAGCGGCGCCGGTGTCGATGGTGACGGTAATTGCTCGGCCATTGATGGTGCCCCTGATGACTAGGCTGCTGCTATCTCGGCAAAATCCCCGGATGTTTTCTGTCCTGGAGGCGGATGGAGGGTTAGTCAGCATTCGCCCCCTTATGCTGACTGATTGAAGTGTTCCTGGTTGGTAAGCTCGGTTTGTTGGTTACCCCTGGTTGGTGATCGTTCTGGTAGCTTTACTCTACAGTCACGTTGAAAGTGTCCTATCCGTCCGCAGCGCTAACATGGCACTCTGATGACAGTTCTTTGTGACCGTTCTAATAGTTTGTTCAGATCAGCCAACAGGGCTTGAAATGGTGACTGACTCTTCCTGGTTGAAGGAAACTGCTCGCACCCTCAGCTTGGACATGTTCATGACAGCCTCTACGTCCAATGCCCGGAGCACAACTTCGTTACTCTTATTGATGCCACTAAATCTTCTAAGCCTTAGTTAGATTTCTTTGGACTTCCACATCTCTGATACCGTTTATGAAACTCTGTGTGGCCAACTGGTCTTTTGTTTCCTCTGGTAGGTCTCGATAGGACAAGTGTACTAACCGTCTAATCTCTGCTTCGAATACTTGGAGGCGCTCTCCGGATTTTTGCGTTTTTTCACTTAGTTGGTATACCTGGTATACTTAACTCAGGAATTTATTGTCATATCTTCTGTCCAGATGGCGATGATCTTGTCTAAATTGTTCTAAGGCCGGATCTGTTAAGGAAATTACAAGAGACGTAATTTTTTCTTGGTGTCATTTATCTCTTTAATGTCTGAGTCAACTATTTGCATTCTTTCATTAACTATTTGCATTAATTGTTCAAATTGCAGCTATCTTTTTTCTTCAGTTTTGCCTTGTTTTTCTTCAAATTTCGAGAATAATCCTTCCATTAAATTTTGTTGTTTTTCTTCCATGACAGTGACAAGATTTTGTTGTTTTTCTTACAGACAGTGACAAGAATTTGTAGTTCGCTTTTTATTGTATAAACAAGATTGTCTAATTCTATTTTACGTTTTTGTTGAATTTCTTCTTGATGTTGTTTCTCCTTCTTGTCACGTTTTTCCAGAATCTGAGCTATTTTTTTATCTAGTCCATCCGTAACCTCTT
Source organism: Octodonta nipae (assembly GCA_034190945.1). NCBI lineage: Eukaryota > Metazoa > Arthropoda > Insecta > Coleoptera > Chrysomelidae > Octodonta > Octodonta nipae. Next base: position 72,026,382 of record CM067217.1, read on the forward strand.
TGAATATTTTTTTGTAGTCATTTTTTTCTTTTTCCATACTACGCGTTGTTTCCATAAATCAATTTATGATTTTATCTTCACTTAATCCTTCACTTCTGATCACCAAATTGTTATAAAATCTGTGGGTTCAATTAATTAATTTTAAAAACTAAGTCACTTCACTTTCTTGAACTTTTATTCACACATAAACAGTAAACATTCTCAACAGCTGATTCTAATACAATAACATCGAGATCATAACAATAGGTAAGCTCTACTAAATAACTACTGAAATTAATATCGCTTTATATAGCGTACGCAGATTTTTGTGCTCGTTCTACCTTTGTTCACACAGCGCCCACATTGATAGTTCTTGTTCATTTTGAAGACTCTAGAAATTGATGTTTTTATGTTCCTTCGCCTGGAATAAATAATGCATTGTAACACATAAACCAATATTGGAGGCAATGGAAATTTTGTACGAGTAATTTAAGTAATGTGAAAGAGCTATGATAAATCAAATGCAATTTAAAGATTAATACATTAATAGAAATGATTAAATTATAAAACTAGACTGTTCAAAAACCGCACAGTAAATATATTTTTTGAAAATACCAAATGTGACAGTTTAAAATAAATTTATTAAAAACGCAACTAGGATTTGAAATGAACATTTAAAATAATCTGTAAGTTTGATATATCACAATGAAAACATTTAATGAAAAGAAAATATAAAATTTTATCTTCAAATCGAAATGTAAACAACTCATCTGACAGATGTAGAATGCTATCGTCCAAATTTTTAATAAGTTCATTTTTCAGGGACAATAGGGGTAATAATTCAAAATTTTAGAATCTTAATAAAGTATTTTGGGGTAAACAAACTTTTAAAATACATTATTTCCACATAAATTAACCAATTCAAAATTAAATGTCAGGATGAAACTTTTCATTCATAGGACAAAGCAAATACAGAATGGGGAATCAGGTGATAATATGTTTTGTGACATGAATGAAAAGTTTACTAAAATTTTAATAAAGGTTAAACTTAAAATAGCTGGTACGCAAAAATGACCACAAAACATGAAGAAAAAAATATATTTTTAAAGAAAAGTAAAAGGCATTTTATGAATCTGTTTAGTTAGGAAATTAAATATAAAAAAATGAGTATTATATATAAAAAGGGGATTTCAAAATTGCTTATTTAAAAAGTTTAAAATCTGCAGTAAAAGGTGAGTCTAAATTTGCAAGTGTAAGGGTAAACATTGTTAGAAAGTATAAAGTGACAGCATTTGTCAAAAAATTCATTAATTCAAAGTTTGATAAAAAGTAATGGTAATTTGAACAAAAATAATTGTATTCAAATATAGTGGAAATACAAAAGTACTAGTAAATGGTATTGTACAGCATCCAATACACATCAGTAATTTACATCAAGTACGAAATACAGTTTTGGGAAGTTGATAGCAGATTGAAATTTAAATAGGGGACCAACATAATTTGGCAATAAAGTAAATCCAGCAGCAGATATAATTGGTAAAAAATAACAAAGAGTCATATTGGTAACAAGAACCTTTAGCAGTTGATAACAAGGTGAGCAGCAGTCAGCATTAAAAGTAATCTGAAGGAGTAAAGTGAATGCACTTTGAAAAAAAGGTGAAAAGTGAATCAGGTATTTACATTTGAAGATTTTGAACAAATTATTATTTTGCTTTCCATTTATTTTAACAATTAGATATTTTAATACAAAAATTTGAGAATCATAATTGATCTTCAAAGTTAGTTGTTGCAAAGAACTTCATCATTTCGAAACGCAAATCTTAGATTAATTGAAAATTTAATTATAAGGTGTTTTGATATTTATATTTTGAAATTCATTTGTTTGATTTGTATTTTCGTTTATGTTTTGATTTTATTTGCTGTTTATATTAATTTGAAGCATTAGAAAGGTTAATAATACATAATAATAAAAAAATTGTTGTTTTATTATTGAGAAAGGGTCAATTGGCGCATACAAATTTTAAAGAAAAGGAGTCTCTAGAGCTGGAGCAGTCTGTTAAAAGGTAAAGAAAATTGTGTGAAGTTTTTACCGAGTGGACAATTTTGAAAAGAGAATAAATAAAGTCCAAACATCACCACAAAGTAAAAATTCCATAAAAATATTATATATATGTTACATAAAAATAATAAACCTCAAAAAACAATGTAGTATTGAAAATTTAACAAAATTAAAAATTATTACAAATTGAACAAACCTAGAAAATAAGTAAAAAAAAGACCTTTAATCCTGAAGTGAAAAATATGAACAGTTTAAAAAAAAAATTAAAAAGAAGTGAAACCAGAAAATCTATGGTTAAACTACCAAAGGTTATTGGGAGATGGACAGTATGTTACTGTACATCATGTTTAGGTTCTGCAGATCTGTTGACTTTACCGACTAACCTTAAAAGAACTTGTTGCCTCAGCTTTTCCTGTTTTCACCTTTCACAGCATGCAAGAAGTTTGCGATTATTGTAATCGTAATTTTTTAGTAAATATCTATATACAATTTTGTTAGTTTGGTTCTGTTAATATTGTGACAAGTGTGAATTTTACTGTTTTTGACTAATATTTCTGTGTTGTTTGACTTTTTTTGGATTGTAACTTTTTCTAATGTACCGCTTCTAGTTATTCGAAGCTAGAAGGGTAATCTTATACTAGATATGAACCTAATTAGCCAACATGGGTAAATTCTAGACCCGAGATCCGATATAGTTCCATTTCTAAATGAAGAGGTGGTATTGACACGGTCCGCAACAACTCGGCGAGTTCCATAACAGTTTTAGCGAATTCCCGGCAGAACGGAACAAACTATTCATGGGCAGTTAAAAATCAATCTGTGTTGTAATGGCGGGGCCCGTATGGTTAGCTCATGTTTGCTTGGTTAGCTATAGTTAAAACCGAGCGCGACATACTAATCAGAGTCCTGAATATGTCCTACAACGATATACCAGTGCCAGTAATAAAGAAATAGTTTGTTCGAACCAATAGACACCAACATAAATTGCGATGAATCTTACCCGGGCTCGGGAAAGAAAACGAGTTCCAGTAAGAAGTTTCTAAAATAGTTGGCCGGCCACTGACGCACTTTACACCAGAGGAACAGCAGAGGGCAAAGCAATTTATCGTAAATCACTGGCCAATTTTGAATAGTCAGGTCAACTATTGGTTGTACAAACATCATCCAGCACAATATAGATACCGGTAAAGCTCAACTCATAAGAATACCACCTAGTCGACTACCATTTGGGCAACAACAGGCAGTCGCGGAATATATCGAGTCCATGTTACAAAATGGAGTTATTGGCTTTAATTCTTTAGAACTTTCAAATCGAATAACCATTATACGTTGTCATTTCTCTACTACTAGAAATTAAACTTCTCTTCTTAGTGATTGACATACGTCGCCTAACACAATGCTCACGTTTTTATATTTAGCGAGTCACCTTCACTAATAAAAGTAAAAGAGGTATGCAAATAAATGTATTACAAATACAATATGTGGGTAGACTTTTAGAACATGGGACAGATATTTAAAATTATATGTCAAACGATGACAGCAACTTCGCTCTAAGTTTACAATTAACGTTACAAACACCGTGCAAACAATCTTTATTCGTACACAATTCTTTTAACACCCTGCATACTCATTCCGATAAAACAAATAATAAAATAGAAAACCGCTGTGTTATGTTAAACATTTGTTAACTCTTCATGCAAATATTCTAACATGATGTATAAGTATACTTACACCCTGTATATATATATATATATATATATATATATATATATATATATATATATATATATATATATCTTGTAAACGGAAGTCATTTTTATTTGCTTCTTGTACCTTTGTTAAGACTAGAGCCTATAACGATTCTATAAAAGTTTCAGTTGTTTGAACCACCCTACTTAACCATAAATCCACCAATCCCGACTATATTTCACCCAAACTGCAAGTAATTATGGGCCACCCAATATAACAATTTTATTCGACATTTTTTTGAATCACCTTGATTAACTGTAACTCTACTTCACCCTATCTTTCAATTATCCTGTATGCTGCTGTTTATTTGTCACCCAATATAACTTTTCGAACACCTGACTATAACTCTTCTGTACCCTATATTTCAGCTATGCAACTGCTTATGGTCTACGCTGTATACAATTATTTCTGATATTTTTTGAACGACCGTTTAAAGTAAAATTTCTCTTTACCCTATAATTTAATCAATCTGTATCTACAGCTGTTTCTCACATTTTGTTAAACACACTCTAAAACAATCTTGCTTCTACCCATATTTCAGATAGATATTCCATATTGTAGAATGCAACTGTTTATGGTCCACCCTATATAACTTTTTTTAACTTTTTTTATCCATCCTAATGGAAATAATGTGGAACCCTTCGTGAGTAACAAATATAAAAACACAGTTTTGCACACTAATATCAAACTTTTATTTAAACCTTCATCTAAACTGCAACTGCTTATTGGCCACCTTATATAACAATTTTATTCAATAAAAAATGTATCCGCTTTGTATAACTAACTCTACTTCCATCTACATTAAAACCATCCTGTATACACCGCTGCCATTTTGTCAAACATTACAACTTATTTTTCAACCACCTTTTATAACCATAATTTTACACTACAAAATATTTCAACCACCCTGTATGTACATCTGCTTAGGGGCAACTAAATATAAAATGTTTAAATACATCTAATAACACTATATGAACCATAATTTTACCTCGATCCATGTTTTAGATATTGCATATATGCAACAACTCATGTTCTATCCTACAAAAAAATATATCCAACTTGTTTGACTATAAATCTACTCCACCCGCTATTTCAACCACCTTGTATTTGCAACTACTTATCGGCCACCCAGTATAACATTTTTTTATCACCCTGTATAACTATAAATCCATCAATGCCAAATATATTTCACCAAAACCGCAACTGCTTATGGGGCACCGAAAATAACAATTTTGTTCAACATGTTTTTGAATCACCTTGTAAGTATTACAACTACCCTGTATACGCTACTGCTTATTGGTCAACCAATATAACATTTTTAAAATAATTATCATAACACTTCTTCACCCTATGTTTCAACTATCATATCTTTGCAACTTATTATGAACTACGCTATTTCCCATTTTATCCTTATATTTTTTCAAGATATATTAAAGTATAATTTCTTTCCACCTTTCATTTAAACCACCCTTCATTTACAACTTTTTCTAACCTTGTTTGAATGACACTGTATAACTATAACTTTACTGCGCACCATAATCCAGGTACTCTATATATACAAGTGCTATATAACAAAAATTTTCTAGCATTTTTAACCCACCCGGTATAATTGTAACTGCAAGCCACCCTATATTTCAACAACCTTTTATATGCAACTACTTATTTGCCACCGAATATAAGTTTAGTAGTGTTTACATAATTCTTAAACAATCAAACAAACAACAACAATTCTATATATGTACAAGATTATTAGCTTATATATGTCCAACTTCCGACAATATAGGGAGATATAATACATGCCAGTGTTTAAGCAAATTTATTTTTAATAAAGAGAAGCTTTATTACTATCAGTTCAGTAGTTTTAACGTGATCCTTGAGTAACCAAACAGAAAACTACAAATGTATATATGTATACCATGTGTCCCAAATAAAAGCAACTAAATGGGGATTTCCGAAACGGTAAGAGATACAGGGTGGCATAAATGAGAAAAAAGTTACGTTATTCCAAGCCCAATCAGGTGTTGTATCGAAATTAAAAATATCTACAGGGGTTTTCAAAATATTTAAAAAAAAACATTAATCGCCATCTAGTAAACAAATTTGGTAGTTTTGTATTGGCGACTGCGGCCAAAGGTCAATCGACCTTAAGGAATTTTTTCTAGGCTTTCTAGATTTTTTCCATCCATAGCCAATTTTGTTAATTACTTATGGCCCCTATATTGGATTTATACGTCATTTAATAGTTCATAAAAAGAGTTTTTCAACCATATATAGCAGGCCGGATGATAGAGAACGTATATTATTTCAAAAAACAGTCTTTCAGTTATTGGCTTTGAAACAAAATGCCGTAATTGTGTTTTCTTAAAATTTCCCTAAAAAATAGACTAATAAAAGTAGGTACTCTTTTATTTAAAATATTCAAATCCTAACCAGATTGAATCAACCAGCGGCCCCTCCTAAATTTTGGAATTTTGGGTTTCAAGATTCAGTTTTAACCAATTAATCATGTTTTTTTATAAAAATAAATTATATGTAATAATAATAATGTTATCTATTGTAACTTGTTAGATATTGAAGTTAAAATTTCAAAAAAGGTCACATCAAATATATCAAATGATCACTCATGACCAATATTTATATTTTTATAATAACTTAATTCTCTCTTTTTAGAATATTTATGTAAGGTCTGGCATTGGTTGAAATCAAAATAAGATTATTATTACGATGCTTTCAGTTAGATTTTTCTCGAATCATATCCCTTTCAAATAACTTCAAAACAAACTAATGTCAGTCAATCATGAAATATCTAACAAGAATTTTATTAAAACATCAATAGTGCAATTTAACGAACAAGACGAGTTTTATATTAGTATGGCCTTTTTTTCCTGTAGTAATGTTAGTGTGAATAAGAACCTCGCATTTCGTAAGTTTATATCAAAATTTTTTTTAACAATTCTTACTATCATTTTATATGTATATTTTTAGTTGAACTGACGAAGGAATAAACATATTCTGAAAGCTTTTCAAAGTAATAAAGAGTATTTCTTTTTAACACCCTAGTGAACTGGCTGCTTCCCAATTTTATATTAATTCAGCCGTTATCATCTATTTCTTATATATATATATATATATATATATATATATATATATATATATATATAGGTTTCTTATGTTAACAGTCACTATTCATATATTTTCTGGTTTAGGGTTAAGGGATGTTGACTGATTCAATTTTATGTTATAGCTCTTTATTTCATAACCTAGCTTTCAGAGATATGTTGTCTCCTTCCTCAGGGTTCTGAACTTATGAGGTTAAATATTAGATTCGTTCTTATACATTTAGGTGGACGTAAACTAAATAGACCTTCACTATAGGTAAAACGTATAGATTAAGCAAATTTGCATTAGTATTTGTATATATATATATATATATATATATATATATATATATATATATGTTCTGAGAGGCTTCCGCGGTCATTATTATGAACTAAGCTAGGTTCCGGGTGAGAACCGCGTCTGAATTTATTGAATACTCGACGTTTCGACTCCTGCTTTGGAGCCATTATCAAGAGACAAAAGTGAAAAAGAGTTTCAGAGTCTAGATCGAACTCGGGGCCTCAATCTGCCTACTCCCCAAGAGTCACTAGGTAACTGAACTGAATTTGAGTCTGCTCTGCTTCAAAAACTTAAGCTAACACGACTTATTACAAAACAACAACCCACTGTCACCTCACCTCCTCAGACGACCGTCCATAACTTTTCTGACTTCCCCTTAGACTCTACCAGTTTACACGTCCTATCCAAAGGTTTCAATTTCGCAGTGACGCCGAAAACTATCCCAACTGAAAGAATCATTTCTCAAGTTGAGGTAGCTTTGGTTGAACTAACAAATATTGAGGCTGAAGATACTCGTCAAGACATTGCTAGAGTACTCCGCACATCAAAGCCACCAAAATCAAACCTAACTTCTAACGAAAGACATGCACTAAAACAACTACGTAACAACGATGACATAACTATTCTTCCTGCCGACAAAGGTAACGCAACTGTTCTTCTCAATACTAAGGACTATGTTCACAAGATGAATTCCCTACTCCACACTGCAGACTACGAAATAATGAACAATAATCCTACTACTTACTTAGAGAAAAAGACTAAGGAAATCATCAACAGGACACAACTTCCTCTTGACGTTAAAAAGATCATCATTCCTCGTGAAAAGTCTTCTAAAATTCCGAAAATTTACGGACTACCCAAAATTCATAAGCCGGACATTCCTCTTAGGCCCATTGTCAGTTCGGTACAATCCCCGACCCAAGAATTAGCCCGGTACTTAGCCAAAACCCTTCAACCTCTAGCCGAGCAAGCATCCTCGTACGTAAAGAACTCTTCTTCCTTCCTAGATATCCTAAGTGGTTACAGAATTTCAGAAAATGACATCCTAGTCAGCTTCGATGTTGTATCTCTTTTCACCAATGTCCCCACAGAAACGTTAGATACTAAAAACAAAATACAATATCTCTTCTGACATCATCAAACTTGTACAACACTGTTCCTCTAACACTTATTTTTCATTTCAAAACACTCTGTTCAAACAAGTCCGTGGGGCCCCCATGGGTTCACCTCTTTCTCCAGTGCTTGCTAACATTTTCATGGAACAAATCGAAACCCAGGCCCTAAACTCGTCTAATTTAAAACCTTCCTGTTGGCTTAGATATGTAGATGATACTTTTGTCATTTGGCCTCATGGCAGAGATTCATTACACTTCTTCCTACAACACCTCAATGGTATACATTCTAATATAAAATTTACAATGGAAATCGAGTCCGATTCTTCTCTCCCGTTTCTTGATGTCCTCATAACAAAAACCAACAATGACAGATTCTCACATACCGTCTATAGAAAACCAACCCATACCAATCGATACTTAAATGCCCAATCACACCACCACCCTGCCCAATTGAGTTCTGTAATGAAATCTTTGACTCTCAGATCTATTCGTTTAACAGATATTGACAATAGACAAAACGAACTTAATAATCTTCAACAAATCCTTCGACAAAACGGTTATCATCCGGACCACATTGCGCGTATAATTCATCAATCTCAACAACCCCCAATCACATCAACCCCGTCAGAAACAGAACAACAACATCAAAAAGCCGTACTTCCATACATTCGAGGAGTCACTGACAAAATAGCACGGATTTTACAAAGACATCAAATAAAGACTATCTTCAACACCACTCAAACTATAGGCAACTTAACCGGTAACCCCAAAGACAAAGTACCTAACGAGGATCGAGGAGTTTACGAAATCTCATGTCGCGATTGCCCACAAAGCTACATCGGTCGTACCAACAGGCGCGTTAACCATCGAGTATATGAACACTCTCTGTCAGTTCGTAAAAAAGATCCGACTTCAGCTCTCGCGCATCACCATATCCAAACAGGGCACTCTATCAACTTCGAGGACAGTAGGACTATCATATCTCTCAATTCTCTTAGGGCATCCACTATTCGCGAAGCCATCGAAATAGAAAAAAGACCTCTCTGTCTAAATAGACGCGATGACAGTACTCGCCTTCCCACAGCTTGGACCTCCGTAATTGCCAGATTAAACAAAGCAGACACGCCCACCAATACCCAACCAATCACAACACAGCCTCATCACGTGACATCTTCTTCTAACCCAGCGCTACCTATAAATAAAAGAAGCAGAGCAGACTCAAATTCAGTTCAGTTACCTAGTGACTCTTGGGGAGTAGGCAGATTGAGGCCCCGAGTTCGATCTAGACTCTGAAACTCTTTTTCACTTTTGTCTCTTGATAATGGCTCCAAAGCAGGAGTCGAAACGTCGAGTATTCAATAAATTCAGACGCGGTTCTCACCCGGAACCTAGCTTAGTTCATATATATATATATATATATATATATATATATATATATATATATATATATATATATATATAATACAATTTTATATGTCCTGGAAATAAATGAACAAAAATATAAATTTTGCGTCCTAATCCGCCTATCACCAATCAAAAAAATTATCCAACATACCCCTCTCACCCGAAAAAAATTATCCAACCCACCCCAATAAAACTTTCTGGCTACGGCCTTATAGAGATACATAGCTATGACAACAAACACGGAATTTTGTTTCACAGCGAATTGAAAAACTGTTTCTTTTTTAATAATTTCCATTTTCTGTCATCCAAAGATAGGCTTGTTATACAAGGTTGAAAAGATCTTATTATATGATATATATGATATTAAATGACGTATAGATCCAATATGTCGTTTATAAGAAATGAGAAAGTTGGCTATGGTTGCAAAAAGTTTAGAAGGCCTAGAAAAAATTCATTAACATCAATCGATTAGCCGTTGTCGCTAATATATACAGAACTACCAAATTATATCAAATTTGTTTATAAGAGGAATATATTGCAATTTTGGAAAACCAGAATTTTTTGTTTTTCTCTATATTTCGAAAACCCTTGTAGACATTTTTTATTTCGATACAGCACCTGAGTGGGTTTAGAATAGCACAACTTTTTTCTCATTTAAGCCACCCTTGCCGTTTCAGAAATCCTGGTGTAGTTGCTTTTTCTGGGATACATTGTCTAGATAAGAGTAATATATGATACCGAAAGGTGTGTCTGAAATTGTAGTTTAACTATATGGATCAACTTTTTTTAAACTACTCATTTTTGACATTTTTAAAACATTTAAACTTGTTGGGAGATTAATTCATTTAACACAACACAATAACTAAAAAATATGCTATTAGCATTGTTGCTAATGAATTGTTAATGTATGTAAGTTCAAAAACTACTGATTTCGACACATTACTTTATAACCCTTTTAAATAACACTAATGACTAGTATCAAGAAGTTATGAAACTTACGAACTTATAGAATGAATTACTATTTAATATTATATTTAATTTCTTTCAGATCGTCAGTTATACTAGCTCAAGGGGAGGAATTAGCGTTTCTACAGAACGAGGAGAAACTAGTCGTAGTATTCTACTGATACAGAATGCAAAACCGACTGACTCTGGGAGTTATCAATGTAACCCTTCCAATGCGAAGCCTGCCAACGTAACTATTCATGTTTTAAATGGTATGTAAAAATATAATACATAATAAAACCTAAAAAAATATTTACTCATTAGATCTAAACTAGATATAATTCTTGTAAGAAATACTACGGAAGGAACAACATCTTCTACGACAATAACTAGAGGGCTTTAACAAGGGTGGAGCTGTGAAACAAATATCCCATTTCAATTTTCATACTACATAGAAAGGTGATAGTAACTGATTATATTCTACAATGTACGTATATGTGGTGCTAAGATAATAAAAAAAAGAAAATCATATTCCAAAAAAATAATGACAATATCTCATATCTTATTTTTCTACCTTATCTAGGAGAATTGTGATTCTTTGGATACTTTTTATTATTTGTCCAAAACTCATTTATCATGTTTCTTGACCTGACGTAATAGCTAGATTTCCAGTTGTATCCAAGGAAACATTGTATAGGGGCTATTTAATCACAACCAATATCCAGAAGGCCAAGAAGAATGAGTTGGCACAATTGGTATTTTCTTCTTGACACTTGAAATCTTCGTGTTGTCTGGTGTTGTCAAAACTTCAAGTACTACAACAAACTATTGAAGATGCACCACGGAACTGATTTTGACTTTTAATTAAGAAGTTAATTATAGGACATAATTTTTTGTTATCTAAAATTAATTAATATGAATTCGGAGTAAATAAACAGATTGACTTTTATACCAGAGAACCTCTGTAAATCGTAGTACTGAACAGAGAAACAATAACCTATTGTTAAATAAAATATTAGCAAATCGTGTTTGAGAAAGAAATTTACATCAAGTGATATTCAGCATAATAACCGAATTCATGCTAATGAAATTACTGTTGTTTGAAAAATTAAAAATAAAATAAGAGTTTCCTGCATTGAGTGTGATAAATATCTTATGCACACTTAATAAATGACATTAAGGATAGGAATCGTCTTAATAAATATGAAGTAATTTATTCATAAAGATAAACATCAGATGTAATAAAAGCAAAAATAGTGGCGCTTTTAATACCACTTAATGTGAGAATTGTTGTTATGGACATAGTTCTAACAAGTGTATAAACAGTACTTCTGCTTTATTGAGCTGGAGGGCACTTTCTCACAGTGTCCAAATAAGAAAACAAGTTCGTAAACTGCTGAAACTTCAATAATAAACATAATATAAATTCTAATATATGTTACTGCATGTCTTGTAAATATTTTGCAATAAAAATCAGTATAGTATTAACATTTTTAGCTGAAAATGTAACCAGTCTTACATACAGTTGAGTTGAGTTTAATCACTGATACTGGTGAATAAATACAATAAAAAATAATAAATATTGATATGAGAAAATATTTGTTTAAATATCATGTTTTATCAATATCGACATGTAAAACAGAACAAAAAATATTTGTTAAGAAATAATGATTTATTTAGCAGAAATATAATAGGATAATTTATATTTCAATACAACATTTCTCAATAAGTGAAACCATGTTTCATCAAAATAAATTATTAGATCCAAATCTTCATCTCTAATTGATTAGCTAGACCATAAACAATAATTTTATCGTTGTTCAAAATCTTAGTCTTTAAAGTATTGATGTATGACATTTTGTAAGGATACATGTGTAATTTCTTTTCCAATGGTGTTTGTGCACTTCCAAATGAAAGACCTACAATTGCAAACCTGCTATGTAAAATGGTACTATTTAAAACAGTATTATACACATTTGAGCTGCTAATTTTCCTATAAACTCATTTAGACTGTTTTCCATTCTGTCCCGTATGTTTGTATCTATGACATCTTGTGTTAATACGGATACAGCCTTTAGAAATATACATTTTGGTTTATGCTCAGTCTGTAAATCTCTTCACAATTCTATTTCAGTGTTGTGGAAATTTTTCAAAAGCGTTTTCTACATCAGGGTTGTCAGTAAAATATTGTTAAGAACATGACTGTAGCAAATATCTGTCTTCGTATAAGTAGCATCATCATCATCACAATAAAACTGTCCTTTTGTACTGCAGTATCGTGTTGTCTTGAAACAGTTATTTTTTACACAATCATAATCAGAAGAGCGAGTAATTACGAAGCAATCAAACAACAGCTAAAATCCACCCAATGTCGCAATAACACTGGTGAGTGTTTATGCATAACACTGGTGAGTGTTTATGCAGTTACTTCTCATCTCGAAAATTAGAAAAAGATTTGCAATAGACAAACTGAAAAATATCCTAATGTAGGGAAATTGGTGTTGCCCACTAGATATTGTTCACCCGTTATTAAAAAACAATTAAAATAAGCTGCATGTTCCCACTGTGTGTCCCATGTAAACGCGAAATGCGCGTTGCGGGCGGTGCGATACGTCAATGTGACTTTTAAAAACTGTAACAGCAGGCGAAAACAAACTGAACGATGCGACAACTTAAAATTGCTGAAATTGTACGACTTCATCTTCCTGTAAGGACAAAATGAATTCTTTTTAGGGGTTTGATAGTTTGCGGCTGTCTCATATCGCGTTTACCTGGGACACGGCCTTACCGTATATAAACGCCAACAGGAAACATGTCCCCAAAAAAAAAACATATTGAAATCGCCGTGTTTAAAATTATGTACACAAACGCCACGGTATAATTATAAAAAAATCTTTACTTAACATAAATATTTTCTGTCAATTATGTAATCGCATTTCATGTTTTCATCTGACAATAATTATTGATATTTATTGGATGAATTTTTCTTTGACAACTTCTTTCGCAAACTTAGAAATAATTTTATACCAGTGTTCTATAAATAATGACTTCAATATTAAAAACAAAACGATCTCTGTTGTTTATAAAATTTCACAAATCAATAAGTAACAATGCTTCAATAATGTCACTTCAGAGTCAAAAATCCGCCGTGAGCCTACAAAACTTCCCAGAAATTTGCTATTTTGCCTGCCCCCTGTGACATTTTTTCCCCTGATTTCCCCTCTCTAAGACATTTTTTTCTGATTTACTCCTAAACCAAAAACTGGGTATGCCCCTGGTCATTGAGTACTAGATTGCTAGATCTCTTTCTTTTTCTGAAGGAAATCTATCGCCCTATGGGGTGTTCGATCTTATGAAATTGGCTTACCAAAACTATACGACTTTGATTATTTTGTGCCTCAAATTGGCCTGGCTTATGGAACATTTCGAGAGCATCTAGTAGTGTCTTGAATCAAAGGCTTCCGCTGCTGGCGGACTCATTTGACACAGGTTGGACACCGTTGTGAAGTGGACTGAATTTAAACTTTGAGACAATATCTACTACAAGTATATACTTATATGGTACATCATATACTTCTCCCAGTTAATCAAGAATCATTAATTTATCCAGTTGATAGAGAATTTCCGATTGTGTCATTCAGAACAAATAATAAAAATAAATTCAGATATGTATTAGTAAACCCATGAATAAAGGTGTATGTCTGAATTAATTCTTGAACATCCAACATTTTGTAACACAAAGCTTGTGTCGAAATAATGTAATAAATTGGGAAGGACTATTTGTGAGCGCCTCGCCTCAACTTTGTAAAAGTAGATATATACCATTCCATATATCCCATTTGGAATCGAATAAATTATGTATTTTCTTCCCACAAAATCTAAAGCATTTTACTTTTTAACCGACTCCCAAAAAGGAGGAGGTTATCAATTCATCGCGTTTTTTTTTTGTATATATGTTACCCGATTTCTTCTCCTGTGGTGAACCGTTTTGAATGAATATAGTCTTGTTTAATAGAATATATATCCGGATTGGTGAAATTAGAAATTTGGGAAAATAATTCTATCAGGAAACCGAGCATATGCGTCTGGCCTTATATGTCACATGAGATTAGGTATTTACTATTTCAATGTTTACGTATATATTTAGCAATAAATTTTGATCAGTCTTACGAAAATCACTTAAGTACCACTAAATAACCACATAAATAAGAAATTTATTGATATTTTAATTAAACAGCAACGAAACAATATAACATATGATTTTGACGTTTTCTGGTTGAACCAAATCACATTCTTCTACTTCAATGATGAAAAGAGAAATGTCAAAGTACAACCACTGTCAACCAAGGGTAGAACCAAAAGTTATAACCGGTAGATTGCTGCAAATCGGCTCATGTAAAAATACAAAGCTTCTTTCAAATTGGAAGAATTTGAAAGAGTTAGCTTCAGAATTTCATGTAGCGCTCCTAGTTATGATTTTGTAATAAGATAGTGCCTTTACCATAAATGATATAAAAGAAATTCTGATGTTCCAAAGATCTTATTATAGTCATAAGGAATATATGTCGATACAGGATTGTTCAAAAAGAACGTTACTATTATTAAATTCATCATTGATTATTGGTAACGGGCTCAATTTTGACTTTTCAAACTGTCCTTTCTTTATATAATTTTTGTGGAAATTTTATTCGAACATTTATAGGTCTAGAGATTTCTCCAATAAAAAATGTGTTACATTCTTTATTCAAATTTTACTAATCCAATTTTTTTAAGTTTTGTGTTACTTATTTGGTTTGGATTTTAGTATAACTGATTTCAGTGTATTTCTTGTTTAGAATGTTGTTCTTAATATTAAATATGTTGGCCACTCTTTTCGGTATGTATGAAAGACCCTGTATGTATGGTATGGTTGTTGTAATAATGTGATTATCAAGGGTGATAGTATTGTTTGGAGCAACTTGGTGTTGAATAATAGTGATTGTTTTGTGTTAAATTTTAACATATTTTTTATTGATGAGCTTTTTAGGATAATTATTACCTGATAGTGCATGTGGTGTTATTCCAAAAAAAAAAAACAAAAAATACCATGATCAGGGTGTTCTGTATTCCGACATAAGTACATCCCATCTCCGAACTAACAATTTTAAAATTCTTTTTTACAGAGTTAATTCGTTTTCTATAATACTTTAATTAAATTGCATACAGCTTAACTACTCACTCGGCCAACCTATTTTCCTTCCCATTCCATAAGCAAATAAATATTGGGAAAATGAAATTTTGCAATGATGTTGTTTTCAATAAAGTAAAACCCGCTATAAACTTCAATTTACGTTTAATATAAACTGCAACTGCACTGTAAAAAATTATGTTACGTAAATTGTTATTAAGATTGTTTATTTTTGAATTTATGTTGTGTAAAAGTTCTTCTTTCTTTCTAATATTTAGTATATAACCGATCTGCTTAAAATACAAATACATATATATACACAGAAATTTTATTTTTTTAGGAGAACATCCCGAAGCAATGCAACACGGTGGCAATCAACGGATGGTTCCTTCCCTAGGAGCTCTTGTGTTCATTTCCTATGTTCTCCTAACTTATTGTTGAAAAAAGCTGTAAATGTTCAAAGAAGTCCTCCTTCAACTCCATTTTCACGCGTTAGCAGAGAGAGAGCTATTGTATAAATTTGTATGTCGAGAAAATTACATGAGGATTATAAATAAAGCATTTAATATCACTCATAGCAACGATTCCTAAAGCTTTTCGATTTTTTTAAAACATATTTTAACTATGAGGACTAAACTACAGATAGTAAAAAAATTTTATGAAATTTTATAAAGAACTCAAATTGACTTTAAAAGTGGGTTTCAGTAACCAATTACTATCTGTTAATAAACAATGTGCTTGGATTCAGGTCCAGTTTACAACAGCAATACATATACATACGGTATTATTAATTTTATGAGAGTTTCTATGTTTCCTAGCAATTTTCATTTGGTTTAACAAAAAGATTTGATTACATGTAATATATATTTGCCAGCATAAACGAAAGAGTAAAACTCTACAACTACCGAGAACAAACAAGCTAACGTGATGCGAGGAATAATCACTCAAAAATTTATGCGATTTTATACAACTACATTTTGTAATCATTGTTTTTGCAAGAATGCATTTTATTATAAAAATTATAATAAACTTTATACTTTATACAATAATTATTAAATCATTTTGGTTTTACCTACAAACCAATTAAACAAATTTTATTTAATACTACTATTTTAATTATCATTCTGTTATTTTATTTGGCCTATGTTCTAAAATTTCTTTAACCGTTGAAAATATAAATTAAATATAAATGGTGTGGAAGTAGTACGTCTCTAAACTCACAAATTTTTAAAATGATTTTAATCTCAAAAAATGTTTTTGTTGTTGTTGACAAACTGACTATTATCCCATCCTCAGACTAAAGATATATATACAAAAATGTATAACTACATATCAATTATCAAAAATTATTTTTATTCTAACTATGGAATGAAAATTTATCTTGTTCAACAACCAAACAAAGTCGAAGTGGTTGTTGAACAAGATAAGTTTTCAATCCATAGTTAGGATAAAAATAATTCTTAATAATTGATATGTAGTTATACATTTTGTAAATACATCTGTACTCCGAAGATGCGATACTTATAAGCCCGAAACTAGTCAGTTTGTCAACAACAACAATAACTTTTTTGAGAATAAAATCATTTTAAAGATTTGTGAGTTTGGGACCTACTACTTCCACACCATATATAAATGGACTCACACCTACCAAACTTCATATTATTCAAAAGATTTTCCATATTTCCCGATTATGATGGAACTCGATGTTCCTGAACCTATTTAATAGTTATTTTCTGTTTATTTATCCCCATAATACTGCTTAAAATTTATTAAAAATAAGCAACGCTTTAGAGCGGTTGGGTAAACTTTTTCAAAGTTTCCCTCGGAATACTTGGAATCTTTCAGCCATATACAATATTCGCAGAAAATGAGATATCTCGTTATCGTAAGAGCAATTTCTCGAATTAATTAAGATTTGCAAATATTTCAGTTGGAGACTCAAAAATATTCAGGTAACTGAAACATTAGACAATCCCCTCGTACGCCAAACAGAACTGCACCTACAAAACAATGCTGTTTTTATCAGTGTATACGCCACAATCAAATTCGAATTTTAATAAAAATTATTCAAAATCTAACATTACTCCAATCAACCTATAAATCAATCAGCGAATTTTAGCCAAAGCGAATAACTTGCACAACAATTTTGTTACTCTATAAGTAGACTTGTATTAAATCCTTGTATTTACAGATAAAACTCAGATATATCAATGATTATAAGTATTCCGACAATGAAAAAAAAAACCCTAAGACGGGTATTATAACGATCATGGTAAAGGTTGCATTTTATTAGAACTTTGGTGCTCCTATGAACGAATATACATGAGAATGCACTAAAATAAGAAAGTTAAATAACTTCTTAAACTTACAACAGTTACAACCCCTTCAACTTTCTCAATTTTTTCTCTTTATAACTTAAAAATTTCATATTTTCTCACAGTTTGCCCTTGAGCAGTTCAAGATGTCAATAAATACAAGATGTATATAACACCCCATTTTACCGATATGTGAGATTTAGCCCGAATATGGAGAACATTGGTTAATTGTTTATCTAAAGGTTTATTCTCAGTTTGACCTTGAAATTACTCTAATTCTGACTTTGAGGTTATACTCCAACGTCACGCTCCACTGTAGGATTTTAGGTAAAAGTGTCTTCTTACGTGCGAATGCTCTCAAACAATAACGTTCAGTAACTATTTATGACACACAACTCTCTCAACAATATCACTTTTGTATCTTATTTCTCAAAAATGGCCATTTTCAAACAGTGTGCGATTGAATAATTTTGACCAGAGTGTCAATAAGTACAAAATACTACATATTCAGCCATTTTGAGTTTACCTCCATTTCCATTTTTAGTGCGTCGGTCCTTTCTAATTAACTACTCCACTGTAGGGTTTTTTCCTACTTATAACTCCACAAAGTTCACATATATATCATAGTTTTGAATTACATAACTACACCTTCTACTTTTTTAGTTATCTATTGTTGCTACTGTCTTGCGTAGTGGTAGCAAATACCTTCAAATTAATACAACGCATTAAATATTAAATCCAAGAAATTTTTATCCAATGTTTCGTTAGCGTATACCTATCTATCCAGTCTTTGGGGACACTTGCTTGATTGTTGCGGTATATTTATTATTTGTGTAATTTATCGTACAAGAATTCTGTTTCTTGGCTTTTTACTTCTACATACACTGATGTTCTGATTCATTTATTTTTTCTGCATTTTGTGTTTTTTTTTAATTAATTTTTGGTGTGTGTACCAGTTATATCAAAACTTTGGTTTTTATCATTCTGCTCAATTCCTGTAATAGAAAGGCTAGACGTTATCAGTAACGGTCGCCTTCACTTAGGCGAAGTGCTGCAACGTTTAGGACTTGACTTTTAAGTCAATAATTGACAATGAAGTCAGAATAAGAGTTTGAAACGTAAGGTTTTTTCGAATATGCAACTTTTTCTTCTCAAGTGTGGTGTTATTTGCCGTGTTCAGAAATTAGTTTTTAAAGCATTCCTAGAAATAGACAATGACAGGATATTATAAGGAAATTATCCCAAAATTCTTAAGATCAATCTTAATATGCAATATACTATCAATAATTCCGTCCTTAATTATCGACAGCCATAAATGATTGATCACGAATGTTGGCGCCAAACAATTACATTAATTTTACAACCCTTATGTGTCCAAAAATCAGAATTTGTCGAATTATATTTTGTTAATATATGTAATAGAATGACAATATATGTGTCAGTCTTTTTATATCCATTGCCAACAGATTATAAAAAGGCAGCTTTCTTGGCGAAATTGTTTATTTATCTAAGCATTGCGCAAACAAAGAAAGAATCTTAACGAACTATATCTTTAATATTTTTACACAAATGATTTTCACGTACTTTCCTGCTACGAAACTTAGTATGAGGGATAACCATTCCCTCACCTTCACTAAGAATAAAAATAGAAATTAAACTGTTAATTGTGAATCAAGATTTTTGAAATTTTTTTTAAACATTGTAATGGACTGAATCCACGCATGAAGATTGTATTAATCCAATTTGGTAATGGTATATTATAGTATCGAAAAGCTTTAGTACTAGGACTGCTCAATGAAATATATATCCAATGAATCCTCGAAAGTTTCTACAGACTCACCTGTATTTTCCTATTTCTAAGAAACGTCACATCTAGTCCCTTTTACGAATATAGAAATTGTAAATAATAAATAATTCCATATGGCGTTTTAGATAGCTGTGTGACATATTTTGTTATGTTATCATCACAGATGAAACTTGTTTACTATTAAAAAAACCTTGGAAATAAATAATTTTATGTGCTACTTCAAAGTATTTTGATTGTTGTTAAATGATCTCACTGATTCTGATTTAATAAAATAAAGTGTTTATAAACAGTGTATTTACTTGATATTAGTTAATTAAATACAAACACTGGATATCTATATTATAACTCATGAAGAAATTCTTGAGGGTTTCCCATTACAATGTGGTTCTACATCTTAACTAATTATCTATATCTATAGAGTATTATAGAATTCATAATGTTATTCGGGCATCACCTAAAAAGTATTGAATTGATTTTGCTGTTTTTAGAGTTCCGTATATACAATATACGGATACCCTTATAATATCACTCCGGATTTCTGCCTCTGTCACATCACAGCAATTTTCTCCTTAACTACTGGACGGAAGAGGTTGAAATTTGATATCAATGTGTAGTTTGGTGACCCGATCAGAAGTAGATATTGTAAAAGAAGAAATTTTGATTTTAGGGGTACTTCTGGGGGGGAATACTAAAAAAATCGACCGTTCCCCCCCTGATCCCCGAAACTACTGAACCTAAAATTTTGAAAAAAATAGGGAATATAGAACGTTGCCCGGACTTTACAGGAAAAATGAAAAGAAACCATTAATATTAATTTTGGGGCGCAAATTATAGAATTAAATGAAAATTTAAAAATAAAAAAAAATTAAAACGCATCATGTAATCATCATGCATCAAATGAAAGGTCTCATTCTGAGGAACACAAATATATTTTTTTCATATTAAAAAAAAATTAAAATATATTAACGAAAATATACCAATAGTTACCCACCCACCCCCTTATCTCCGAAACTATAAAACGTAAAGTTTTGAAAAAAATTAGAGGTATAGGGTCTGACCTGAAGTTTACTGGAAAAATAAGGAGAAACCCATCATGTTATATATCAAATGAATAATGAGCTTATGACGAAAACAAATATATTTATTTCATATTTTTAAAACAAATTAATTAAAAGATATTAACAAAAATATAAAAAAATGTACCAATTCCCCCGCCCTCCTTATCTCCGAAACCATTAGCTGGAAAATTTTGAAAAAAATTAAGGTATAGCCCCTCACCTGAAGTTTACTGGAAAAATAAGGAGAAACCCCTAATATTTATTTTGGGAGGCAAATTATAGAATTAAATGGAATATAAAAAATTATAATTGTTTCTAAAGTATCATGTAATATATCAAATCACAGGGCTCATTATGTCAAATACAAATGTGTTTTTTTATTTTTTTTAATGAATGTTTTAAAATATACTGAAAAAATATTTTTTAAAAAATAACCATTCCCCCCGTTATTCCCCAAACTATAAGACCTAAATTATTTTGATTACAGGAAAAATATGAAGAAATCCCTAATATTAATATTGGGGGCCAAATTATAGAATTAAACGGAAAATAAAAAAATATTTTTTTAAGGCATCATGCAATACATCAAATGAAAGGGCTCATTATGAGGAATACAAATATATATTTTTCATATTTTTAAAATTAATTGTTTACAAGATATTAACATAAAGATATAAAATTTCATTTCTCGCTTTATTTCCGAAACCATACTACCTAAAATTTTGAAATTAATTAGGGGTACTGGGACTCACTTGAAATTTATAAGAAAAATTATTAGAAAATCCCCATAGTAATTTTAGGAACAAATTATACAATTAAATGGAACATAAAAATTCAATTTTCAAACGCATCATGTAATATATCAGATAAAAGGCTCATTATGTGATTTACAAATATATCATATTTTTAAATCATTTGTTGAAAAGATATTAACATCGACTTAATTGCCACTTTAGAAATTACACTTTTTAAATTTTGAAAAATATATTTTATTTGTATTTTTAAATAATTTGAATAACATATTTAATAATTTATAATTTAAAACTTGACCTATTTTTCCCTTTATCTTCCAATCTACAGAGCCTCAAAACTCAGACAGTAGATTATAAAAGGCTTCTCTGAAAGTTTATTAGTAAAATAAAACTCGAATGTTAATTTTTGGGAGTCAAATTAGAAAATTAAATGATAAAAATCAAGCCAATCCTGAAGCAGATAATATAAAAAGTCTATGTGTGGAAAATCAAAGTGTATATTTTTTATAAATTTAAAACGCTTCCTTTAAAAGATATTAGGGTAAATATAAGAAAATGCTGCTGCTTGTCTGAAACTGGAATATTAGAATCTTGAAGGTGGTACGGAACCCTTAGTATGCGAGTCCAACTCGCACTTGACAAAATTATTTTTTGTTGAAAAGCCTATAGTTAGACGTAAAAGTAGAATACGTTTTATCTCGCCACATTGAAGGAAACGTACATATTGCAAAAAAGTTATGTTGGATGGTCCATAAGCAGCTGCACATATACAATGTGGTTGAAATAAGAGTGGAGTAGAATTAGTTATACGGGGTGGTAAAAAAAAAACAAAATTGAGTAGGCCATAAATAGATGCTTATATTTCATAAGCTATTTATATTATATTTTTTGTAAAGAATTCTACATTCCTTGGTGAGTGAAACCGTGGGTAACGGCTAGTAATGCATATTTGTACTCCGATTTTGTAACGAAATGATCCCCACTCAGTTTATGAAATTGCTCAAGATCACCTTTACCTTTTTTTCGCACCTTTCAATCCATTTATGCTTTGGTCGAACCGTAGTTCACCTTACAATACTATTATAAATTCTGGGATCAATTCGATATTAATAGTAACACTATTACTATTAAGGGACAAAATTTCTAGTAAATATACACCCCCCCTAAAAACTTCAATAATTTCCCGATTTTGATGCAATTTTTTTTAAATTATAATGAATATGTTATTAATTTCGAAAAGATTGTTGAGGAGGTCTTGAATTATTTTGTCTATTCATTGGGTTTTTTATATGTAGAACAAAGTGTAGTATGGCAATTTCGTAAAATTGCCCTGATTACTGGCTGTCTGTACAGAGATTCTTCCTCACAGTTTTTCTGAGAGAAAGAGATGTCTATAAAATGATTGGTGCGTTCCCGCATTTGTTTAGTGTATTGTGTTCAATTTGATTGAATTACTTCATTGATTTTTAAACTTCTGCACCTTTTCTAAAACATTCCGTCGCGCTAATGCTAATTGTAAGTGTGTTTTTGCGTGTAAAATATAGACAGTATTGTGATTCGTGTTTTGGATCCCGAGCTGTTTGGACGCTTGGGAGTTTCGTGCAATGTACTCCGAACTTTTCGGTGGCTTTGATTCCGTCTGAAGAGACGCCGCTTTTTGTTGTCTTTTGCGTTACGATCCGCGAGTTCTTTAGCTCCATTCGTGACGACCGCTAAACCGCTGTCATTTTGTTTCTTTTGTGTTTACAAAAGCGCATCATTTGTTGTTAAACCCGCATTTTTTTGTATGTTCAATCAATGAACATCGCTATTTTTTGTGTAACGTGTGGTCCAGACGAAGCTCTAAGAAACTGTTCCTGTTCACGGGGCTAGCCTTAGAAGAAAGAACCACCAAGAAAACACCCTTTGCAGAGCTTCGACGTAAAAGGTTAGTGATTAACTTTTATTTGGTGAATTACTTTACGTGTTTATTGATTGTTCCGCTAAAGGTCCTTCGTCAATTATATACTTGCATTGAACCAGCATTGAACTAAAACCGCAACATCTATTTCATACATTTTTTTGAATATTATTCTCTATATGTAATGTTTATCGAAGACATTACATAACATTTGGTCCAAGTACGAGCCGGATGCAATTTGAGTTAATTTAGTGCAAAGATTATCGAATAAATTACATAATTTGGTCTAACTCCGGGCCGGGTTACATTTGAGTAAATTTCGTGCAAAGTTTAATGATCAAAACATTGATTTTTCGTTGCAATTATTGTTGAAAACCGCATTGAATTTTAGTTTCTTTATTTGTTAGAGGAGAAAGCAATTTCGGGATATTCACTCATTCCGTTGGAAATAAAACGCAATTTTTTTGCCGCCTTAAAAACTTAACAAGAGCTCGTTTTGTTTGTTTTGGTTATTTGCTAAATTGTTTTGAATTTATTTGACATTTGGTCAGATATTTTACTACTTCAATCGTGTTAGATTTGTTCAGTGGCGTTACAGTGATTTTGATTTATTGTTAAGATGTCAAAAACCGCTGAAAATTTACGTAAATTTAAAAATCATCGACAATCGGAGTTTAGAAGATTAGAAGATATTTATTTTGCTGCCGAGAAAGCCTTAAGAGGTGACGACGTTGAATTGTTTTTTAGCATGATTGATATGGTTGATTCAATTCATTTAGAATTTTTTAAACATCACAATTCCATTGTTGGATTAATTTCAGATGCAACCGATGATTTTGACTTTGAGGATGACATTCGCAATAAATTTCAAAAATTGTTTTATTTAATTAGGTCTATTGTTGCTAAACTGAAATCTGTTCAGAATTCTACGCCACAAAATACAACTCGGGAACAGGAAAGTGTTGCTTTGCCGCGAATTGATTTGCCTTCATTTAGTGGAGACATATTGGAATTTGGTACTTTTATTGATTTGTTTGATTCATTAATTCACAATAATGAAAAACTCAGTGCTATGCAGAAGTTCAAATATTTGCAGTTAGCTTTAAAAGGGCCTGCTTTTGAGGCTATTAGGAATTTTAAACTAACACAAAACAATTACGTGAGTGCTTATGAAACACTTTTGAAAAAATTCAAGCGAACTCGTTTAATCGCGGAGTCTCATTGGTCAGCTTTAGAACAATTCCCCCAACTAACTTCAGATAGCCCTTCAAAGGTTCGGAAGTTATTGGATGACTTGAGTGATAATTTCGAAGCACTGAAGAATTTGGGTTTACCAGTAAATCAGTGAGATTTTTGTATCGTTCAGATGATGTTGAAACGAGTTCCAAAGAATTTAGCCGCTAAGTTTGAACTTTACCATGGTACTGTGACCGCTCAAGATGACTTCCCGATCCTCTCGGAAGTTGTTGATTTTTTGTCGAAGCATTGCGATGCCTTTGAACATGTTGAATTATCCCGCAAGGCAAAGCAAAGTGTTGACAAAAAGTTACCATTGAATTCATAGCAACATTCTTCCCGGTTCACTACATCCTTGTTTGTCACTAAGAATAGAATTTGTTTAGTTTGTAAATCCGATCATGCGATTTACAAATGTTCTGAATTCTTGAACAAATCAGTATCCGCGCGGTTTAAGTTTGTTAAAGATTTTAGACTTTGTTTTAACTGCTTAGGCGATTCTCATCGGTTGAATCGCTGTAAATCTTTATCCACTTGCCGCAACTGCAAACAACGCCATCACACATTGCTTCATTTTGTAAATCGTGCTGATTCAGGTATTCGGTCTGAATCTAAAGCTCCCCCCGCAAACCTGGCTTCCACATCTGGTGGATCCAGTGCCATTGATACTGTTGAAAGTCCCGAAACTTCTCTACCGCAGACTTCTTGTCATAGTTCACTTTTGTCTTACAATTCAAATGTGTTGTTATCTACCGCTTTAGTTGAGGTATTAGATAAGCACGGTTCTTATCAAACTTTGCGATGTCTGCTAGATTCTGGTAGCATGACATCATTCATTGCGAGCAAGGCTGTGAAACGCCTTGGCTTCCGACCTATGCCCGTTTCGATTCAACTCAACGGGCTAGGTTCTATGCAGAGTACCTCTGCTGAGGGCTCTCTTACCCTTTCTCTTCGCTCTATGGTAAAGCGTGAGTGCAATTTTGTTGTTGATACTATTGTTTTACCCCGCATTTGCAATGATATGCCTGTTGCGCCCATTAACATGGCTAATATGGCATATCTAACCAATTTGAAACTTGCTGATCCTGGTTTCAATAGCCCAGGCGCTATTGACCTTTTGTTAGCTGCCGATATATTTTCTCAAATTTTATTGGACGGACGTCTTCTGGGAAAGGAAGGTGTTCCTGATGCTATTAACACTGTGTTTGGTTACATCCTTATGGGTAGAGTGTCTTCGAGTTCTGTTAACTCTCACTCTCAGTCGGCCATAAACCCAACTTCGCTTTTTTGTAAAATTGAAGATGTAGTATCATTAGATGATTCACTCCAAAGGTTCTGGACAATTGAAGATATTCCTACCGCACTGGTTCAGTCCCCTGATGATCTTATCTGCGAAAAAATATTTTCCGAGGGATGCAGGAGATTGGATTCAGGTAGATTCGTTGTGCCTCTTCCTTTTCGAAATACACTTCCTGCTTTTGATGGAATGTATAATCTCGCCGTACAACGTTTCTACTCTTTAGAAAGACGTCTTGTACAGCAACCAGATCTCTACAAACAATATTGTGATTTTCTCAAAGAGTATTTGGAGCTGGATCATATGGAGTTGGTTCCTGATCCATCTACTTTTTCTGATTGTTACTACATACCGCATCATTG
This sequence comes from Octodonta nipae, assembly GCA_034190945.1. Lineage (NCBI taxonomy): Eukaryota > Metazoa > Arthropoda > Insecta > Coleoptera > Chrysomelidae > Octodonta > Octodonta nipae. Next base: position 72,052,926 of record CM067217.1, read on the forward strand.
TGTTTTGAAACCTGATAGTAGCACAACCAAACTTCGTGTAGTGTTTAATGCATCTTTGAATGATTGTTTATTTATCGGTCCCAAATTGCAGCAAGACATTATCGATATTTTGTTGACCTTACAGAATTTAGTTTTGCCTCGCCTGCTTGCTATAGAAAATTTTTCTAGTTGTGAACTTCACGCATTTGGTGATGCTTCTGAGAAAGGTTATGCCGCTGTTGTTTATTTTGTGTTCGAAACCGCATCTGGATTTCGTCAAAGTTTTTTTGTGTTGTCTAAATCGAAAGTTGCCCCTTTGAAAACTTTGTCACTTCCCAGATTGGAACTGTGTGCTTCAGTTCTTACCGCTAAGTTGGCTCATTATGTTTATGAGCAATTCAATAGTCGTTTGTTATTCAAGGTGATTCGTTGCTGGTCAGATTCCACGGTAGTCCTTTCATGGCTTAGTTCTTCCCCGCACCGTTGGAAGACATTTGTCAGTAATCGAGTTGCTTACATTCAGGAAAAATTTCCTTCTTCGCATTGGTTTTACATCCAATCTTGTGATAACCCCGCTGACTTGGGTTCCCGCGACACTTTGCCATCAGAGTTGTTAGGCAATACACTTTGGTGGAAAGGCCCACAATTGTTGATTACCGCTTGTTTGCCACATGCTTACTCAGACTCAAGCATGTCACCGCTAGTTATGACTGAAGCCCGTATAGTGGCGCTTCAAGTCACCGCTTCACCAAATTTATTTGGTACTTTGTTAGAAGAACATTCTTCTATTAATCGCATTACCCGCATTATAGCTCATATTTGTCGCTTTGTTGATAACGCTCGCAATTCAGACCGTAGGGGCTCTGGATCATTTTTGGCTGCTGAGTTATATCAGGCTCAGCTTCGCATTGTTCGCTATGTTCAAGATCAATATTTTTCTAAAGAGATTTCCCTTCTTCGAGAACGAAAACTTTTGCCCAAATCGCTTCGTAAACTTTCGCCGTTTCTTGATGAACAGGGAACTCTTAGAGTTGGTAGTAGATTGGCTAATGCTCCATTGCCGTTTGACACTAAATTTCCCGCACTGCTACCAAGTAAAAGTCGTTTGACTAATCTAATTGTCGAAGATTGTCATGTCACCAATCTTCACGCAGGAATCCAAACCGTTCAATTTCTTTGCAGCAACGATTTTCTATCCGCAAAGAAAGTAATTCGTAGTGTTAAAGCTCACTTAAGACGTGTCGTTAGAGATCAAATCCTAACCTACGAAGAACTTTCTACTGTATTTGCACAGGTCGAAGCAGTTTTAAACTCGCGACCTATAACCCCTTGTAGCAACGATCCATTGGATCTTACCGCCTTGAGTCCTGGAATGTTTCTTACCATGGAACCTTTAACAGCACCTCCTGAATCTGATTTCTTATCCGTCCCATCTAATCGTCTCAATAGATGGCAGTTACTGAGTCGTTTGCATCAGGCATTCTGGAAACGTTGGTCGCAAGAATATTTACATACTCTTCATCAACGGAGTAAATGGACTGATCCCTCGGAGGTTGTTAAGCCAGGTACTCTTGTTATGTTGAAGCAAGACACTTCACCTCCTTTGAATTGGCCATTAAGGCGCATTATTGACGTACATCCTGGAGGTGATGGTGTTGTACGCGTTGCTACAGTTAGAACTGCAAGTGGTACTTTGAAGCGACCTCTTGTAAAGCTTTGTCCACTGCCAGTGGACCCTTAGTTTTGAAATAAGTAATTCAAGGCTGGCGGAATGGTGCGTTCCCGCATTTGTTTAGTGTATTGTGTTCAATTTGATTGAATTACTTCATTGATTTTTAAACTTCTGCACCTTTTCTAAAACATTCCGTCGCGCTAATGCTCATTGTAAGTGTGTTTTTGCGTGTAAAATATAGACAGTATTGTGATTCGTGTTTTGGATCCCGAGCTGTTTGGACGCTTGGGAGTTTCGTGCAATGTACTCCGAACTTTTCGGTGGCTTTGATTCCGTCTGAAGAGACGCCGCTTTTTGTTGTCTTTTGCGTTACGATCCGCGAGTTCTTTAGCTCCATTCGTGACGACCGCTAAACCGCTGTCATTTTGTTTCTTTTGTGTTTACAAAAGCGCATCATTTGTTGTTAAACCCGCATTTTTTTGTATGTTCAATCAATGAACATCGCTATTTTTTGTGTAACGTGTTGTCCAGACGAAGCTCTAAGAAACTGTTCCTGTTCACGGGGCTAGCCTCAGAAGAAAGAACCAGCAGAGCTTCGACGTAAAAGGTTAGTGATTAACTTTTATTTGGTGAATTACTTTACGTGTTTATTGATTGTTCCGCTAAAGGTCCTTCGTCAATTATATACTTGCATTGAACCAGCATTGAACTAAAACCGCAACATCTATTTCATACATTTTTTTGAATATTCTATTCTCTCTCTATGGAATGTGCATCGAAGACATTCCATAACAATGATCAACCAGTATTCCTGTGTATAAGTAATGTATTGTATATTGTGTAATACTTATCTGTGTATGGAGACGTTTCAACTCCGAGTCTGGAGTCGTTGTCAATCGTTTAGTGTTGTTTTCGAGGGTTTTTTTCTAAAAAATTTTCGCTTTGATTTTGAATTTGTCAGTGTCAAATTTTTTGACAAACAACAAATTCAAAATCAAAGCGAAACTTTTTTAGAAAAAAACCCTCGAAAACAACACTAAACGATTGACAATTTTACGAAATTGCCATACTACACTTTGTTCTACATATAAAATTTTTAAATACTTATCTGTTACAGGAAAAAAAATTGGAGGAGAGAAAACCCAATGAATAGACAAAATAATGAATATGTTATGTTGAAATTTGAATCTTAACATTCGATATGCAAGACTGAAGTCTTCTAATCAATTTTAGAGAGTACGCAAGGGATTATTTTATTCAAAATCTCACAATTCCACTGTATTTTCAAACCTTTAGAATGCCAAATGTAAAAATTTAACTAGTACAGGAATAGTTAACAATTATGTGTAGAACGGTTAATGGAAATTTTAAAGCTTTTTCATATAATAGTGAAAGTGGGATTTTTTTATCTAACTCACGTTTAATGAGTAAAATATTTAAGAATCGAGGTGTATAATTATCAATTTAAATAAAATAAAGTATAATAAGTAAAAAAAATGCCTAAACCTCGGATTCAAAGATTATTATTTTAACAGTCTGCAACGTTACTGCAGTGCTACTTCAAGCTTCCATTTAAATGTTCCATAATAAGTTTATATTAGACGCATATGAAAACTTTAAATTATAGTTTTCTAGTTGTATATAATTTATAAATAGCTAACATATATGATCAAAAATTTGATTCTATTTCTTTTTAGCTCAATTTCAACAGTTACTTTTTGTTCTTTAAAACATGAAAAAATTGTAAGAAGGCAACTTGCTTTGACACTCAGTTATTATTTGACATTTTGTTAGAGAATTTGGCATTTCATTATAAATTCTTGAGATTACCTACAAAATTTAAAAAAAAATACCTAACTTATATGGTAAAATGACGACGTTTCGGCAGAGTCACATCTTCCCTCTTCAGGTCGGTTTGTATAATGCTCGTAGCCTTCTGCTTTCGCTTCTAGTTACTGGTATAGTAAGATTTTCAGGAGCGCGCGCGATGTTATATAGTCGCGGTTCGGCGCTTATCTGTTGGCACCGTGAACGGCTGCATGTGATTGGCCCTTGGCGCTCAGTGGCCATGCCTCCCGCTTACTGATTGCTTATTTCCGGTTGAGTTGTTATAGGACGGGTCCGGGCCGATACTGTGTTTAATAGAAGTTTCCAGCAAGTTCTGGATTTCATTGCGTGCGTTTAGACTGTGAAGCCTCTTCGCTATTTCAATTGCCTCTCTTACGAGTCTTGATTTCGGGTGTTCTATATTTGCCAGTACTCTGGTGTTCTATTCGGTGTGACGTCGTGGTGGCGTGTTCCGCAATGGATGTTGTTTTTTCCTACCTTCTTATGGCGTACTGGTGTTCATCACTTCTTGCTTGAATTCTTTTGTTAGTTTGGCCCACATGGGTTTTATGACAGTCTATACATGGAATCTCCTACACTCCCTGTTGTTCTAAAGGGATCCTCGTCTTCGGAGTCCCCAACACCGTGCTTATTTTTCTGTCTTTATTGACAATAGTATCGATATTGTGTCTCCGTAGAATTCTTCCAATACTGTCCGTGGTATCCTTGACATGCGGTAAATAACCTTTAGTTATTGGTGTCTCATGCTCCTCGTCTGTTTGTCTCAGTTTTGACTTAATGGTTCTTTGTATATTTCGGTCTGTAAATCCGTTTTGTCTCAGAGCTGTTTTTGAACTGTCCATTTCCTGTTTGATGTTATCCTGGTTAGCTAGTCTATGTGATCTGGTTACTAAAGTCTTGACGACGGCTTGAAGTTGGGCTGGGTGGTGATGAGAATTAGCATGAAGGTATCTGTTGGTGTGAGTTGCTTTCATATATACTGTATGGCCAAGGGTTCTATCTTCTTTCTTATTTATCAGAACATCAAGGAATGGCAGTTGATTGTTGGCTTCAACCTCCATGCTAAATTTTATTTTGTGATGGATGCCATTAAGGTGGTCTAAAAATGTGTTGAGGTGTTCCCTCCCATGAGACCAAATCACAAATGTATCATTCACATATCGCAACCATAAACTGGGTTTAAGAGTTGCTGTTCTTAGTGCCAACTCTTCAAAGTTCTCCATAAAAAGGTCCGCTATTACTGGTGAGAGAGGTGATACCATTGGAACTTCTTCCACTTGTTTGTATCGTTGGTTCTCGTAAACAAAATAGTTGTTCATCAGACAGTGCCTTGTTAAGACTACAAGGTGTTGAGATTTGTTGTATTTTTCTATTATGATATCCAAGGCTTCGTCGATAGGGGTGTTGGTGAAAAGGGACACTACGTCAAAACTTACATGAAGTCACTCTGGTTGTAAGACCGTTTCTTCTAAATATTTCGATGAAATGTGTCGAGTTTTTCACGTATGAGTCTGCCCCATCTGCAAACGGTTGAAGTTGTTGGGCTAGGTATTTGGCTAGCTGTTGTGTTGGTGATCCAACTGAGCTTACTATTGGCCTCAAAGGTGCACCTTTTTTATTTACTTTTGGCAACCCATAGAATTTCGGACATCTCGATGACTTTTCACGCGGAATGAGTTGCAGTTGGAGATTTTTGTCGATCGTACTTGCTTGGATTTTGGCCTTGGTTGTTTTCTCCAGATAAGTTGTTGGGTCAGTAGTAATTTGTTTATATGCTGGATCTTTTAGCAATGTTTGTATTTTGTTTGAATAATCCGCTGTATCCAAAATTACAGTCGCATTTCTTTTATCAGCAGGTAGAATGACGATGTCCTTGTTGGGCCGAAGTTGTTTCAAGGCCTTATTTTCTTCTATAGATAGGTTCCTTTTGGATGGTTTAGACTTTCTTAGAACAAGTGACACATCTTGTCGAATTATTTCAGCGGTGTTTTTCATCTAGTTTTACAACTGCTGTTTCCACGCCACATATTATGCTCTCTGTTGGTATGTGAGGGGGAGCAATAGTGTAATTGAATCCCTTAGCCAACACGCCAATCGAGGTAGAATTGGACCGAAGATAAGTTATAAACGGTTTTATTCGTTTCCAATTTCGAAAGCTTTCTAAAGTAAGAAGTGTTTACTACCCATTGAACTACCACAAAGGCTGCTTTTCCGTAATATTTTTTACATTATATATATATATATATATATATATATATATATATATATATATATATATACCCAAATAATTTAAAATACTCCCAACAAAATTTATATTTGTATTACCTAACTAAAAATGTGATTTAATTTTGCACAACCCACCATTTGGCGTCTGATAGAATACAAGAAAACTGCATATTTGCAAAATCCTTAGAAAATGAATACGGAAGTAAATTATCAAAGGATAGTTCATTTACATGTCTCGCGTATTTTCTCTGAAGATATTTTGGCAACCAATTCTCTAAGTGTGATACTTAATGTGTTGAGGGTTATAGAATGCAGTATTTTTCAGCGTACATAATTTTATTTCCTTTGGATAATTGGAATTAGGTTATAAAATTTGGCTTAAAGGATCTACGACTAAAACGTCCCAGTTTAAAAATAAATTCAAGAAGAAGAGTTTTTCCGGTAAATGTAAACATTTATATCAGCAACTGAAACGGCCAACAAGTATCAATGACTTTGACGGGAATTCATTCGATAATTCGTGGAATCGGCATTCATCTGGTATTTCGGAGAATCCGAAATGGTCGGCGGCTTGTTTTGATGAAGTTCTCGAAGAATTCTAGAGTCCATGAAGAAAATCTCTCCACGGCTCTTTGATCTTCTGGAGAATTCCGAGAAGAAATATATAAATACGGAGAGCTGACGGGAGGAGCAATTTAGTATGCAATTGCCCTATAGTAAGGATTAAGTGTTCAAGAAAATTTGTAAAGAAATCTGTGTACATAAATTAAAGAAGTGAAAATAAATTATACAGTGCAGAACAGTCGAATGGAATAAAATCGATAACGGGGCGTGTTGGGAAAAACGCTTGGACACGTCGACTTGTATTTTTAAAAGCGTGTGTCACATAACAGTGGCCAATCCCAACTTTTTTATTTTAAATGCAAGCCCCTGTATATGATTTATTTTTGGATTCTCCTGACAATTCTAGATATAATTCATATACAATGTCCTACACCTATCTGCAACTGTTTCGGAATGTTTTCAGATTTATTACAAAAATTAACATTAAAAAAAATTATTTTATTTCACAAATTCCCTATATTACACTAAAAACCTAATAAGTAATACTGATTATTTCTTAATAATATAAAAAAAAACAAAGAAACTTTAATGTCAATGTAGAAAATGTTCAAATTCTCAATTCAATTCAAAATCTAAGGTTACTCAACATCTCAGGCGTGACTGATCTAATCGCAAGCGTGATTCGTCATTTTAGGCCATCTAAGTTGAGGGGTTTAGTCTAGTATTGAGTACTTTGACATATCCCCACAAAAAGTAGTCCAAGGGCATCAAATCAGGAGATCGTCTTGGCCTTTATATTGATCCGCGCCTCCCAATCCACCGATTTGGAAAAAATTGGGTCAGGTACTACCGTACATTCGTAATGGGGCGGTGCTCCATCTTGCTGAAACCATATTGTATTGACAGGAACTTCTGGGTTTACTCGATCAGGATATAAGTTTGTCAAAGTTGGCACGACATTATTTTGGAGCAGTTCTAAACATTTATCTCCATTCAAGTTGCCATCAATAAAAAAGAGATCTACGATACGATTTCCAACAATTCCTGTCCAAACATTAACTTTTTCAGGATATTGTGTATGTTTCTCAGTCATCCTGTGAGGATTCCCATTAGAACAATAGCGGCAATTTTAACAATTAACGTGACAGTGAAGTGTAAATTTGCTCTCATCAGAAAATAAAACATATTCTAATTGGATCACATTGTTATCTAACCTTGCCATCAATTGTTCACAGAAATGCGTTCTTCCATGAGCTCCTGAATCATTTTATAGGGATGCATTTTACTTTTCTTTAATACTCGAAAAATTGATGTGTGGCTAACGTTGAACAGTGGGGCTGCGTTTCGACCAGAATTATGTGCTGCTTTTCTATTTTGGTAATTTTTCCTTGCGATACAAGCGGCAAATTGGAAAAATTTCGTGAAATTAGCGAGAAAGTTCCATTTGTGTCCGTTTGTTATCTCCATAACCAATCATTTGTTGAATGGTTATTTTATGCATTTCTATTAAATGTACCATTTTTCTGGTATTATTACGTACAGTTAACGAAATTCAAACGATAATAGCACTGACATTGATCACCACTGTCATGCAGGCAGAAAAAAAGATGGCTATGAGTTTTGACGAAAATAACCAAAACTGTTTTTTTCAAACCAGTAAAAAGGAACGCAGGAATGGTTTTTGCTTACTTATCTCCTTATCAAGGGCTAAATGGAAATTAAGAATTGAGTGTAATCTAGCGAATTTGTGAAATAAAATAATTTTATTTTTTTAATGTTAATTTTTATAATAAATCTGAAAACACTTTTTTCCGATACAGTTGAAGATGTAGGGCATTGTACATGAATTATGTCTAGAATTTTCTGGAGAATCCAAAAAATTAATAATATACAGCGGCTTGCATTTTAAATAAGAAAGTTGGTATTAGCCACTGTCACATGACACAACCTATATTTTTTTTTGTTGAAAAAATGTGCATTTAAAAATGCAAATCGACGTGTCCAAGCGTTTTTCCCTAGATGCCCTTTTTTATTCGTTATCATATTTATTCCATTTGGCTGTTCCACACTGTAGAGTTAGACTGTGTTTTTAAATAAATCTCAGAACTGAACAGAACCCGAGTGTGAAAATAAAAACATTACAGTGGTCTCAGGTGTTAGGTGTATTTGTGAAACTTTAGAACTGGAAAATAAATAGATTAACAATGTTTAAAGCGGCGTGTTTTGACCAATTGAAAATGGAGGATTTAAAAAAGAATTTGAGGAAAGGGATTTAGAACATAGTGGCAAGAAAAGTGAATAAATACAACGGCTTCGGATGCTCTAATAAATGAAGGTAATAATCCCGATACTTATTTGTCTGAAGTTTCTGGTAATGCTGACATCAAAATGCTATTTAAAAAAATTCCTTAAATTTGAAAGAGTCGTTAGAAGATAAATTAGCAGAAAATTTTAACTCTTTGGAAGATAAGGTACATAAATTACTAGAAAACTCTAAAACTTGAAACAATCATTAGAAGCCCAAGAAGAAAATTTGAAAAGCATGGTACGTACACAAAAATTCAAAAAGCTAGAAGAGAAAATAGTCGCGAATGAAGCTCAGAGGGAAGAGCTAAAGCAGGCAATGGTCGAAGAGCTGAAGCAGACGACAGTCAAAAATGAGACGCGGATAGAAGAGCTACAAAGAATAATGGAGGGTGAGCTCAGAAAAATAACAGAACATCTAGTCACAAAACAAAGAGGAGAAACACAATCAAAAACCGAAAGCGGAAACAGTTCAGAAGTAGTGAATTAGAAAATTGGCCTCGAGGAGACCAGACACAAAATAAAACCTCCCCAATTCGATGGAAAATCGTAACGGACTAATTATCGGTGCCAATTCGAAGCTGCAGCAGATGGATAGTCGGCAGAGGAGAAGGCAATAGCATTAAAACTCGCCTAAAGGGGGGACGCTTCAGATATTTTCCAAACGTTGAATACCTCTGAGCAAGAAGACTACGAACAACTCTTCAAACATTAAGAACTGAGGTATGATCAGACACATTTTGAGTACGCCTACCACTCCCAATTGAAAAATCGCCACCAGAGATCAAATGAATCCCTACAAGAGTTTAAAGCTGATATTGCCCGTCTGGTTCGCCTTGCCTATCGAAAAATGTGATAGAAAGGTTAGCAGTACAAGCGTTTTTGGATGGACTTCGGGACCACGAGGAGGTTGGAGGCTACAAAAAATACCAGAGTCCGAATCATTGACAGAGAATCAGAAGATAGCGTAAATGATAAAGCCTCTGTAAGAAAGATAGTAAAAAATTTCTTACCGAAAAAAGACAAATGAGATGTTGGAAGTGTGGCAAGGTTGGACACTTAAGGAGTCTTTGCAAGGAGAGCAACGGACAACTATCAACGCATATGTCGCTTCGCTACGCAACCACGTTAACAGTATCTTTGTAGATGTCCTTATTAATAAAAAGCAATGTGAAATACTGCTGGATACAGGTGCGACAAAAACGGTTATAAGGACCAACATCATTTCAGAACAAACAATGATAAAACCAACAAAATGGGAACTGCGAACAGCGGAAGGAGAAGCAGCTAAGGTCCATGGTGAAATAGAAGTTGAAATGCTCTAGGGAAAATACATTCCAACATCGGGCATTGGTGGCGGATATCGACGACGAAGTCGTCATAGGAATGGATGTCATGAGCTCCAAGGAATTCGAGTCAAACTTTAAAGATGACATTCTGCGAGTGAATGACGAAGAAGTGGTGCTTCATGGAAAATGCTACATAATGCTTCGGGCAATCTTAGCAGAGGATGTAAATGTTCCGGAAAGAGCTGAAATTATTGTAAATGCTTGCATAGAGGGAAAAGGCTAAAGCTGGAACAAAAATGATGTTTGATCTCGAACTTAACGAAATATAGGTAGAGGAATCGCACTGGAGAAGACCCTGTTACATTCCAAAGAGATTGTGCCCTTAAGAGTAATGAACCTTAATTATTACTTGGTTTCATTAAAGAAAGGTGAAATTTTGGGGCCCTGTTCAATAGTTTCCTCTGTATTCAAGCAGTGAAGCACACAACATACAGCAATACCACTCATCACCCATCTTCCAGGAATTTCAGTTCAATCCAGGAAGCAAAATTGGGGGACATCGTTAGAAACTATCAGGATACATTCGACGTAAGGAAAGGAAAAAGAGGACTGATCTGGTGAAACATAAAGTTAATACCGGGGACGCTCAACCAATTCAACAGTCGGCGAGAAGACTACCCCAGCCAACAGACAAGAAGCTGACAGGATAGTACACGAAATGGAGGTAGAAGGCAATAGCCCGTGGCCTTCTCCAGTTGTCTTGGTTAAAAAGAAAGGTGGTTCGACAGGATTTTGACTATCGGCAATTAAACCACGCTACAAAGGAAGGCAGCTATCCTCTTCCAAGAACAGACCATACACTAGTTACGTTGACTAGATCGAAAATATTTTTCACCCTGAAGTTGAAGAGCGGTTATTGGCAGGTGGAACTAGCTAAGGAAGACCGAGAAAATATTAGTGTCTCGTGACGATATTATCGTCGTTGGAAAATCGTTTGGGGACCTGGAGGACGTATTTCGAGAACTTCACAGTTCCGGACTGACGTTGAGCACGAAGAAGTAAGTGTCAACTGTTCCAAGAAGAGGTGCAATGTCTTGGACATGTGGCTTCCGCAGAGGGAGTAGCTGTTGATAAACAGAAAATCAAAGCTGTCCATGAATGGACGATACCTAAAGAACTAAGAAGTTTTTTGAAGTTATGCACGTACTATCGTCGATATGTAGCAGGATTTGCTAATATTGACAAGTTACTCACTAGACTCCCAGAAGAGAAGGTGCGGTACCAGTGGCACGAGGAATGCCAACGATCATTCGAGACCCTGAAAACTGCATTGACCAGTGCCCCCATTTTAAGTTATCCTTTACCAGATGGGAACTTCATCTTGAGTACAGAAGCAAGCAAAGTCAGAAATGGTGCGGTGCTTTCGCAGATCCAAGAAGGCCAGGAGACAGTCATCGGATGTTTCAGCAAGACCTTGAGCACGCCAGAACGGAATTACTGCGTTACTCGTAAAGAACTTTTGGCTGTGGTAAAGGGGGTAGAATATTTCTACAAGTACCTCTATGGTAAAAGATTCCTCCTGAGTACTGATCACGCAGCACTGAAGTGGCTCCTGCAGTTTAAAAACCCCTAAGAACAAGTGGCCAACTGGATTGAGCAGTAGTAAGAATTCGACTTCGAGACTGCATACCGCGCTTGAAAAAGCCATAAGAATGCTGATGCCTTATAGAGGAAATCATGCCCAGAAAGACCAGAAATGAGATTCGGCGTTAAAAGAAGATATCCGGTGGAAGAAAGAACACCGCAAATCCATGTGGCAGGAGATTTCTCGTTTCTCACCCACCATAAAATCATGCTGGGCTCAATGGAACTCCCTCATCCTAGAGAAGGGACTTCTGAAGCGCGTACTTTAAACTCCAGCGGAGTGCAAGAATAGAAAACAGATTGTAATCCCCCAGAAATAGGAGACCGGAGGTTTTACGAGAACTACATGAGAGTTAAGAGATTGTTTCTATTGGGTTAAGAGAATGTTTCTATAGGGTAAATTGCCAAACAGATTTACCAGAATTGGTGCCGGAAATGTATAGTTTGTGCAGCAAGTAATGGTCCTCAGAAGCAAGCAAAAGCTCTCAAGAGGCAATAAAACGTGGGCAGTCCATTTGAAAGTGTAACCATAGCTGTTGCCGGATCATTTCCTGAGCTATTTCAGTAAGTGGGCAGAAACTTATGCCTTGCTGAATCAAGAAGCCTTGATGGTTGCTAATGTCCTTGTCAAGAAATGGATAAGCCGTTTTGGCGTTCCCTTGGAGATGCACTCAAACCTAGGTAGGATTTGGAAGCATAATCTTTTCCAAAACGGCTGCAAGCTCTTGAAGATAAATAAAACATGGACGAGCATTCCACCCACATTCTAATGGTAGAAAATAATAATAGAACCGCCATATGTCAAAGGTAGTCTCTGACCCCCAAAGAGACTGAGATCAGTATCATCACTCGTGTCTAATGGCATACCGTTCGTCTGTATACGAATCCACGGATCAGACCCCGGCCAGTGTTATTATGGGACGAGAATTAAGACTACCATACGATTTGAAGTTTGGATGTCCCCCAGAAGAAGAGACCGCAACTGAATGCGATATCAGCCATTTACGTAAAAAGATAAACGAGTCCGGTTAAATATTGAAATTGCTAGTGCCCGGATGAAGGAAGCCTACGACATCAAAGCCGAGGGCGGGTAAGTTGATGATCTGGTGTGGTTGTATAATTCGCAGCGTCGTCTTAGATATTCGTCCAAGGTACAAAGATCTTGGGAGGGGCCTTACCAAATAGTTAAAAGGAACAACAATGTTGTCTGCAGAATAAGGAAACTACCAGGAAAACCAAAGTTAGTACATTTCAACAGGTTAGCCCCTTATGCCGTAAGTCATGACGGCGAAGTTGACCAAGCCCAAATTCGCAGCATTCTACCACCCAATGACGAGATGACCTTCGAACAGTTTATGGCACTGTACTCTAATGGGCAGAAAGTGCAGCACGACGTGACCAGAGATTCTATGGGCACCCCGAGACCTGTTTGAGGTGCCTATAGAATATTCCCTGGCTCATTGTTTGGCTCGAGGTCTTTGAATGCCCAGAGGAACAGCCAAAGTGTTTGCAAAAAAGTACAGTCAGTTCCAGAAGGGAACAAAATCCAGTGGTAGCGAAGGTCTTTCATCTCGAAGATAAACAAACAATGGGTACCAGAGATATTTTCTATTTGGTAACGAAAACATTCTTGCATGGCAAGCCAACATATAGCGACCTTTGGAAGACTCCCCCAATTCCATTGGGGACTGTAATGATGGAGAAAAATCTGATGAACTTGGCGGTTTCTAAGATAGCCTGTGGGTTGGTTGGATTGAATTGGAGGGTGGTGAAAAGTATGATGGAAACTATCTTTTGATTCAGTGGTATCAACAGCCTTGTATGTTGTCTCAATATTCGCAGTCCAGATTCAAAGACCGTTGACCACCAAACTTCCCGTTCTCAAAATGGAGACTCCTGCAAATATCGCCACACCAGTGAGGATTCTGAGACATTCCGGGACGAAATGGTCTTAAGGAGGGGGCAATGTGACGGGAATTCATCCGATAATTCGTGAAATCGGCATTCATCCTATATTTCGAGGAATCCGAAATGTTGTTCGTTTGGCGCATCGAGGTCGGCCACTTGCTTTGATGAAGTTTTCGAAGAATTTTAGAGTCCATGAAGAAAATCTCTCGGCGGCTATTTGACCTTTTGACTGTGTTTTTAAATAAATTCAAGAATTGATTAGAAACCGAGTGTGAAAATAAAAACATTACAATACAATAAACAGTATTCCATACTCACATCCAGTATATCTCTAACAAAATAGAAACAGAAGTAGTGTCTTTGAACCTGGTCCTTCAAATCAGCGTACTTTTTTTACTAATAATTCTTAAAAATTATTTAATTTTAACACAATCCACTGTTTATATATTGAAGATAATTGAAAATGTTAAGACTCTAGTTTCGTTCCTAACAAATCATTGCCTGTAGACGGGTGATCTAAGACCGACATCTAGGATTTTCGGGAAAACTAGCACACAGAGATTCCGAATCTGGAGCCGTTCCGTGTAATTGCTGTTCTTCCGTAACTCTCGCGTCTACAAATTTACTGATATGTATCAAATACATAAATAAGTTTTCGAGAGGACATTCTATTGGGAGAAGTGCAACTGATGAAGGTTACCGACCAGAAACAATATATATCATATATATAGTGTCTTGCGTACAAAAGAATGACACCTCGAAGAGAGTATTAAAATTATTTCCTATTATAACATTTTCAATGGCACCTGTCTCCGTGTCAGGAAAGCTTCAGTTAAACAAAAAAGTTGACCAGTAAACTGGTTTAATAATATGAGAAACCAAGCTATGTCACTCTCACAGAGTGACAAACCGAAATAACGCTTTTATATAGCTAGTCATCAAAGCAAACATGAAAACATTGTTGCACATTTACCAGCAAACGGCTTATGCCACTTCTTTAGTTCCTAAGCCCTAGGTTATAACTAGCGAATTATGTTTGTAAATTCAGCAGTAAAAACAAAATACTAAGTAATATTGCATTATCTCATTTCCTGTTAAACGGAAAGTTGTTGACTAATCAAAACAAATTTTATTTAATTTTATTAGTTAGTTGTTGATCTCTCCCTAAGACCAAATGTATCCTCACCGACAAAGAAATCGAAACGTTTCAATGTAATACTGTTTTGGTAAAACATAGATGCTATAGTAAGGAGTAAATGATTAAAATTTGAATAAAAAATCCCAAGGAGTTTAAGTTTTTATTATTAAGTTTGTTAATAATTTGTTTGTCCACCGCGGTTATCTACACTCCCAACACGTTTTGGCCTTGATTCAATAAGGTTTTCTATTTCTTCTTGAGGAATACTGTCCCAAGCTACCTTTATTTCGTGTCTTAGAACGTTCAAAGTCCTTGTGAGTTGGGGTAAAATTCCTAGCCTTCTACCCATCTTATCCTAAACATGTTCTATGGGCGAAAGATCAGGGGATCTGGGCGGCCATGGCAACAGATTCACATGGGTTTATTGCAAAAAGTTTAAACTAACTCAAGCAACATGAGGGTGAGGATTATCTTGTTGAAATATGGGATCCATGAGCCGTGAGTCTCTCACACGCCGTGGCATCGATCGGACGCGTTTGCGGGTGCTCCGAACATTTTTCAATGCCCTATAAACTTTACATAGCGTCTTACGGTTAAAAAAAAAGAGAACATTAGGATGTTATAGAACCCTCCCGTTAACCAAAAAGTGTATAAACAGTGTATTTTGGCAAAAAAAAACTAGGGTTAAACATCTACCATTACGAGCGATTCCAACAACTCTAATTCGGAAATTATAATACTATAGTGTGGTGACACTGAACATCTTGTTAACCCCTTGTGGCTTTAAGTGCCGATTAGAAGCGTAGAGACATTAACCAGCATCAGGGAACCCGTACAACTACCCTCCAGCATCATCAACTATCTACTCGGGGCCAGGAAATACTTTTTCACCAGCAATTAGGTACGGGTAAGATGAATTCCTGATCCCAATACAACTATACTGTTTCTCCATCAAAAAAACCCATCTGCACAACAAAAAAAAAATAGTGTTTGACGGACCTCGATCATTTATCCGATAGCCTAAATTAAAACGGACGTACCGATCTCTGAACACCCTGAACAACGATGTTTTCAAATGTGATTCACTAGGCTCCTCCCACAGCCAGATATTTACGTTCGTCAGAAAATTGGATCCATAAGGCTCCTCCCACTTCATTCGAATTATTGGCGGGAATATAAGTTGATGACCATAATACAGGTTGCTTTATTTAATACAATTCTAAATATTAAATCTTAATCTAACAGTGTTTCTTCAACTGCTGATTACCTGAACTTCCACTAAAGATCCTCTAAGTGCTATGTGCAGTGTTAAGTGATGTTTACAACTCATAATCACTATAATAACAGTTTATTGCTTTTTAGTAATTTATTAAATGTCCGTTTTGTTGAATAGCGTTAAATACTATTATACAAACTGTACACTGGGTATTTGTTAATTAATTTTACACTTTTTGGTATGTTCTATATCATTTGTCTTGTATGTCCTATTTAAATTTACTTCATTTCAGTCTATAACCTTTAAATTGACCAACACCGAGAGTTAATTCCGCCGTTATGCGATTTACTAAACGGACTGTGCCTACCAAACTATCTTTTTACTTATGTAAAGGCATTATTTCTGGTTCTACTTTCTCGGGACCTAGCACTGTCCTTTTCCAACTTCAGTTGGTTTCCCTAAATTAACTTTTAGTGTTTATTACCCCATCTATTCCCCTTTTTATATTTTAATAAAATAAAATAATTCGAAGAATAAATTCTCGAATTGTTGGGGAATCCTTCTTATTTCTCCCTAGCTTTTTACTTAAATTGTTACCCTTTCTTATTACCGCCCTGAACTTGACAATGGATGCCGAACCTGTATACGTTTGTCCTTGTGGCAAATCATTTACCACCAAGAAAAATTTATATAACCACCAGCGAAGATACTGTAGGTTATTTCGAATCTCGGATGATGATAAGAAAGTCACCTGCGAGCTATGCAATGAGAAATTTACCAGCTATTTAGGCATGAGGCAACACATCGCTCGCTCACATCCTGTAGAGTACAATTTAGAAATGGAGAATGAAGCTACACGAATCTCTACATGGTCTGCTCAGGAAACCTTAGATATGGCTCGAGCTGAACTGAGATACGAGGGAAGGACGGCTAATAAACATCTTTCAGATATTTTCCCGTCACACAGCTTAGAATCGATCAAGAGTAAGCGACGGAGGAAATCGTATCAGGACCTGCTTGCCCTCATTAAAGCTGATATAGAAGAGGCTGGCGGATCTCCGTCCAATACCCCTCTGCCCTCCCCTCAACCGCCTCAAACACCACCCCAAAACAACGAGCAAACTTCCTTCCACTCCATTGAGTATCCTAGTATTCTAACAATTTCTCCCTCTGTCTTTTCCCCTGGCAATAATCCTAACACTATACGACATACATTGCCTGAACCTACTATCTCCTCGCACCCCCTTGCCCCTTCAGAATCTATTCCAAGTTTACACCCCTCAAACCTTGATCCTCCTGTCCCTACATTAAATTCTAGTGTTCCTATTAGACATCTGGGAGACACCCCACCTCCATATCCACCAGTCATCAATACTACACATCCTCCAAACCCCCTAGCTCCTACAAATATAAATGCTCTAAATGATCCAGTCAAAGAAGCCTTAGCCACCTCCTCACACTCTTTCCAATTAAGATGCGACCGACATCTGGCCAACCGAATAAGTGACTCTAATGCCACTCTTGATGAAAAAATTGAGCTCTTCGAAACATGGATTCACAAGCTATTAAAGAAACGTACAAACCACAAACCAAAAAGAACATCAAATATTCCATCAAAGATACATGGGCCGAACTTGAGAACTTATGAACGTGCCCTGAATTATAAAATATGCCAGAACCTATATAAATCAAACAGAAAAGATCTTGCAAAGAAAGTAATCGACAATATACCACTAATCCACCAAGACAAACTTCCGGAGTCAGCGTTAATAAAGGAACACTTTGGGAATCTATTTGAGATTACCAAAATAGTCAATCCGTGCCCCCTCCAACACATAGACAATCAATTAGGTTATAACATATACAGTGTAATAACTAACGAGGAGATACTTAGAGCTATTAACGAGACCAAGTCTATTGCTAAAGGTTTAGACGGCTATAACGTCAAAGACGTTAAACATATTCCTGTTGAAAGAGTGTGGCTTCTACTTAATTCTATAATGGTTACGCAATATATACCTTTGAAAATGAGACCATCTAGGACAATTTTGATCCCTAAGGCAAACAAGGATCTAAGAAATATCAAGAACTGGCGTCCACTTACCATCGGTTCTATTTTTATTCGTCTGTTAAATAAAATACTAAGCTGGAGGTTTAAAAATTTACCTCTCAGTTCTAACCAGCAGGGCTTCATATCAAGAGATGGCACCCTTATAAATAATTGTATCCTTAATGGTACAATTAAATATGCTCGAGCACATATAAAACCGCTGGATATAATTTCATTAGACTTGCAAACAGCGTTTGACTCCATACCAAGAATTAGAATACAGGAAGCCCTAAATAAATTCAATATTCACCCGAATATTACCAACTATATTATGAACTCCTTAATTGGAGCTGAAACCTTTATTCAAAACGGTGAGAACCCTCCTATACTGGTTAAACTAAACAACGGGGTTAAACAAGGAGATCCATTATCCCCAGTGTTATTTAATTTATTTTTTGATGAATTGTTAGACCTCCTGGCTCAAAAACACCCACCTCGTGCTAACTACATTGAGCGAAATAGCCTTGCCTACGCGGATGATTTAATTTTAATATCGGGATCCACTAAAGAATCTAATGCCTTGCTAAAAACTACCTGTGAATTTTTTAGCAATTCAGGCATCTCGCTAAACACGGAAAAATCGCTTGCTTTGTCACTTCGTGTAGTTCCACGGAAGAAAAAAATGTACTCAACCACCAAGAGCTTATTCTTTATAAATGGCCGTCCTCTGCCGCAAGTAGGTATGGATTCCATGTGTTATCTCGGTCTTCGATATAACCGCCTGGGAGCTGAGTTACCTTGCCTTACAGTCCTTCGATCCCAACTAAATAATATCCTTCGTGCACCTCTTAAGCCCTATCAGAAATTCAATATCCTTTCCAATTTCCTAGTCCCCCGATGGATTAGTGCTCTTCAGAACGTTTCAATAACCAGAGCACTTCTTAAAGGAGCGAACCGCCTAATCCGTCGCTGTACCAAAACTATCCTGCACCTCCCATCCTCCACTTGCAATTTCCTAATTCATGCTCCCAAACGGGGCGGAGGCCTTGGAATCTTTTCCTTTATGACAAAAATACCTACTATTCTTGTGAAAAGGCTCAACAACATCCATCAATTCCTTTCAATGATACCCCAAAAATATATCGAAAGTACCATCGCTAAAATTGCCGCTTTTAACAACTTCAGAACATCTAATGAGGCCGACAATTTCCTAATATCGGGACTTGACACTTCATGGTCCGGAAACGGACTACGACAATGTGCTGCCTCCTCCGCCTCTAATAATTGGCTGCTTAACCCTCCGACTACATGGACTTCGAATACCTTTATTAGGGCTGTCCAACTTCGTGGAAACCTACTTCCCTCCCGAGACTTGCCCTTTAATGATGTTCAACAGAGACGTTGCAGAGGAGGATGTGACAAGAGGGAATCCAATTGTCACATCCTTCAAAACTGTTATATAACTCATGCGCCGCGGATTGCCAGACATAATAACCTGGTTAACATCATTAAAAACGAAGCCATCAAGCAAGGATGGGTGGTTGAGGTTGAACCTAGAATAAGGACTAGTAGCGGCACTCTGAAAATTCCAGATCTTGTCTTGACCAAAGGACTCAAAACAATTATTAGCGATGTTGGAGTGCATTGGGAAGGTCAAAGAGCCCTTGCGACAGGCTATAATACCAAAAGGGAATACTATCAAAACCCGGATTTTCTCAAAACAGTTCAAGTAACACGCAACTCTACTGATATATCAGTTTTGCCTCTTATCATCGGCGCTAAAGGCGTTTGGTGCGGGAACAATGATCATCTACTAGAAGCACTGAACATCAATCGCCTCTATATCAAAAGGCAATTAGTCAACAGCGCCATTGTCGGTTCTCTATATTCACATTCCTTCTTTAATCGAGCGGTGTGGCGATAATTGTTTTTTAAACCTTGTTTCTAAACTTCCACCTTTTTTTTCTCGTCCTTTATTATCTCGCCACTATTGTTTTCCCATATTCATACTCTACTTCGGTGCTACAATTAAATTATCCCCCCCCCCCCGCATCTATATTTTTCTATATTATAAGACTACATCGCAATAACTTCTTAGTCCCCAATAGCCCATAAGGCAATCGTATTCTCAACGAATCTCGCTCAACCGGCGCCGACCATCGATCATCTCGCGCGTTGGTCTAAAGTTAGTTGACAAGGAATGTAAATGGGATCATGGTATTTGGTAGTCTTATATATTTGTTTGTGCTTTAACCGTTCAAGTTATATTGTTCTTTTACTCAGTGTGGTTATAATCTTTTTATAAGTTTTGTTTAATTGTCTAAATGTATATACCTAATTTTGGCTAATATTTTTGTTTTTTTTTAGGGTTTTAATCGATTATTTCTGTTCGTATCTTTAACTAGATCTCTTTTAACTATTTTATATACTATGACTATTGATTTAATTTTAAGGTAATTACTTAGTTAGGTGACCCTATGCCCCAGTTATACTGGGTGCTCTAATATATGTAACCCTAACAGCCGGGGAAACAACTTGGCTGAAATGTCTTGTAAACTGGTATTTTATTACTGAATAAAGAGATTAAATAAGTAAGGGAGTACATACGGCTCCGCTACTTTCTGAAGATAGTGTTGCGCTGCCATGTTGCCTCGAACAAAGACTAAAGTGACCTACTTACATGTGCAATAGCATCCCATAACGCCTACTGTTCAATCTACACGTCTGTCAACATCAAATTGACTTTGACGTCGTTATCCTCGACATCGTCTAACCCTTCTTCGGCCATCATCTCCATCCAAGCAGAATCGATGCTCAGCGGTCAGAGGTAGCACAAGATGGGATTAATAATGCTGAAGTCCAAAAAACCTTATATGGCGATAAACCGTTAGGACACTTACAAGATGACATTGTTATCCTAACCACTCACTAGCCAAATTTCGATTTTTAGAAAATTGGTCTCTAAAGGCCATAAGTCGTAGACTTCGATCTTGAACTTCATTTGTGCCCCTTTGACGTTCGGTGCCTACTCTTCTCCGATTTTGGGTATTATGAAATCATGCTTGACAACATCTCATAACAATAGTTGGATTTCTGTTCGTGCCGTTAGCGATTGCCCGAAATGAAACACCCGACTCCATTAAACCAATAATTCGACATATTTCATTCCTACATTTGGCGTACATGTCCTCTAGGCATTTTATCAGTACTAAACATCGATTTGGGATACCATCAAACAGGAAATGGTAGTAAATATTGCGTGAAGAGACGAGTTCGCGACAGATGGCGAACGGAGCAATGCAAGTGAGAATTACAGCTTTTAGAAAGAAATAAAGATAGCATTGAGCGAATAATTACGTAATGAACTACTTTTTAATGACAATTTTTTAATACAGTAATGGATTTTATATTTACTCATTCATTTAAATACACAAACTTGAAGATTTTAACCACAATCTTAAAAATTATTATGTTTGTAACGTTTCTGATAGATTTTTTATACATGTAAAAGTATTATTAATAACATGTCCAAATGTATAGAGTATGATGAGTAGATGTTATTGTCAACTCGTACAAAAATAAGCATTTTTTTAAATAACATATTCTAGTATTGTTAGAATAAAAAAACAGTTAAAAAGTAGTTTATTATAATATTTGATTACAACAATACAAGCTTTGCCCCCGCTTAGCGGCGAAGTGTAGGTATATCAAACCCCATGAATCTTCTATAAATAATTTTGTAGTAGGTACTTTTGAACTACATAAAATATTCTTGTAATCTTCCAACACTTCATCACGCTTACTAACTTCATCAACAGCCGCTGTTTCAATATTTTCATCTTCAATATATTCGCCAAGATCATTAGACTCTCTTTCTACAAAAGAAAGAATGACACCTCAAAGAGAGTATTCAATATCTCTGACAGGTGAAGTTAACCTAAAAATTTCATCGTGACATTCCCAATCTAGGAATTACGAGTAACAGCAATTACATGGAATGGCTCCAGATTCGGAACCTCTATGTGCTAGTTTCCCCAAAAATCCTAGATGTCGGTCTTTACATCTCACGACTTCAAATTTAACGAAATGTATCAAATACATAAAGAAGTGTTCGAGAGGACATATATATATATATATATATATATATATATATATATATATATTGTCTTGCGTCATGGCTTACTAGATATTTTGAAAAAACGAAATTCTGTCGATTTAGTCAAATCACTCTAGATCCTTTGTTTTTGATTTTATAAAAAAAGTGTAAATATCTAATTTGAAGGAAATTGCATCCCGAATATGATTGTCATGTACCCGTTTGCGTGACAGCTCTAGTTTTCGAGATATGACACAAACTTATCTTTTTTTGAATGGAAACCATAGTTGGCTATGACCTCAAACAATCGGACATTTTTAGAGGTTTTGAACGATATAATACTCGATATAGTTATTCATAAAAATAACGGAGTTATGGATGCTTTTCTCTCTTATCTTCACTTTTAACGTAGTTAGCCATGAAATAGATTGATTTATTAATAACTATTCCAAAAAACATTGAACGATTTTTTTATTAGGTATATCAGATATAACGAAAAACTAAATAAGTAGGTACTTACTAAATACTTAAGAAATTAAAGTACATAATAATGGTTATAATTTGTGTTCGAAAAGTCCACCATTGTTATTTAGACAAAAATTGCATCTTTTTAAGATTGACATTACCGCTTTCCTCACAGACCGCCTATCAATTTCTTCAATTGCTTGTAATACCACCTCCCTTAGGTCACGAACTGTCTCATATTTTCTTTTATATACTTTGTTTTTTAGCGCACCCCATATATAGAAGTCTATAACTGCCAAATCGGGAGACCTGGGTGGCCATTCGCGTGGGCCATTTCATCCTATTCAAGAGTTTGGATAGATATTATCTAAGTGTCTTACAAATAACGAGTTATGAGCAAGTGCTCCATGATGTTGGAACCACTCAATTTCTAAACGAGTTCTCAAATTCAAATTATGCAACATGTCTTGAAAAGTGTATTGCAAGAAATGCGCTCCCCAGTAAGTGATTCGTCATAGATAAAAGGCCTCAGAATAGTAGACCCTATGATACCACACAAAACATTAAAACCAAATTTTATCTGGGGTCGTCTTTGTTCTACATGGAAAGGGTTTTCTTTAGCCCAGATATGCTCATTGTGTCTATTAAACATACCGCAGTTAGTAAATCTAGTTTCATCTGACCATAACACCTTTAATGAAAACTGTGAATTGTCAAGGCACACGTCTTTAAACCATGTACAAAACAAAATACGTCGATGTTCATCACCAGCATGCAAAGTTTGAGAAACTGAAAATTTGTAAGGGTGGAACTTGTGCGCTTTCCGTACCTTAACTACAGTTCGTTGAGATGTGCCAGCTTCTGCCGCAATCTCACGAGTTGATGTAGATGGAATTTGATTTACCATTGCCAAAACATTTATTTGTGGTGTTTCGTTAGTTTGACTACGTTCCTTTGGTGGTTTAGTAATAGATCCATATCTGCGTAAACTATCGTAAAGCCTCTTAAATGTACATAGAGCAGGTTGAGCGCGATTAAAATATCTATGTAAGTATTCCTCAGCTGCACGAATGGAATTTTTATGGCATATGATATAAAATTCCACCATATTCAGTTTTTCTTCGTTAGAATATTCCATTTTATCACGAAAACTTGTCAATATCGACTGTCAGTTCAGCACTGCTAATGGAATTACTTTCAAATGAGGAAACGTTAAAGTGAAAACAATCTTTTTCATAGCTACCTACGTTAAAAGTAAAAATAAGAGAGAAAAGCATTCATAACTCCTTTATTTTTATGAATAACTATATCGAGTTTATATCGTGAAAAGCTCTAATAATGTCCGATTTTTTGAGGTCATAGCCAACTATGATTTCCATTCAAAAAAGATGACATGACAATCATATTCGGGATACAATTCCCTTCAATTTTGATATTTACACTTTTTTATAAAATCAAAAACAAAATCAAAAACAAAGGAGCTAGAGGGATTTGACTAAATCGACAGAATTTGGTTTTTTCAAAATATCTAGTAAGCCATGACTTTTTACAAAAATCCGAAAGTGTCATTAAACTGGGTCAGTAAAACTGCAAATCTTTCCCAATTTAACCATTACTCTATCTCCCCTAGTTTCGAAGATCCCCATACTGATCATCAAAAAAACTCACCCTGTATATTTTTCTGCCTATGGCTGCCATATTTAAATGATTGTATAAAGAGAAATTGTCAAGAAACATAAATAAATATAAGAATTTACTATTACTTGTAACGGGTGAAATGCCGTTCCCCCTGTTCCATTGCTATTTTTCTAATATTTGTCGCATTTAAATTTATCTTCCATATTTTACAAATTGCTTTCCTAATTATATCGTTTGCTAAACTATATTTTACCGGTATGAACTGAGGTCTTTAGCTAAATGGGTGAACATGTAAGTAAATATTTCTATTTCTATTTCTACCGCTTACGCTAGCATGCTTTGAATTGCTAAAATATCTTATAAATATGAAGCTATTTCAGTGGGAGATATTTCGAGTACAGAGCTGTCCCGGCAAACAGCTTGACAGTTCAAATCGTCTTAGAATTTTTTGTTGGGTAAACAGCAACTATTTTCATTTTGCTTTCGCGTAGAATTAATGTATACCGGTCTTGGTCATCGATTAATTTTTATTAAATTTTTTTTAATATTTAAACATTTTCATCGTTGAATAATCTCCCGTAAATAAGCTTCATTAGTTATTTAAAAGCAAATGAAATTATCCCCACTCTCTTCATTTTACTAGAGATCGTGAAACGTGCACGATCTCTCTCTTGCATTTTTGACTTCCGAAAGGAAAGGTGTGCTGCTGCCTGGTCAATAATTTTTTTGGTTAAAAATTCAACAATAACGGTAGGAAATTATCCAATATATCGGTTTATCGTAATTTTATCGTTTGGATAATTTCAGCCGAAATTTTTAGTAATTTAACTTAACTGCTATCTATATTCTAGGTTAAATAATATATTTTTTCCCATTTCGTTTTTTTTTTATTAGTAAAGTTCAATTGTCGAATAGTAATTTTAATTATTGCTGTATTGCTAGTTAACATACGTCCAGGTGTACCTGGGCTACCGTAGTGACCTTCTAACTTCCTAAAAAGGGATAGTTTCATTGAAAATTTCTCATAATTATATGCCACGGGGCCATTTTTTTTGGTTCTTGCCTGGCCTGCTTATTGCGTAATGGCTTAACTAGCCCAACTTTTTACGTCTTGTATAAGAATTATACTGCCTTTATTTTGAACTCTTAGGAGAAGAACCCATACAAGACGGGAGCATTCCTGTGGAAGTGATAAAGCCATTATAAGGATAAAAATTACCCTTCAATAGTGGAGCTGATTTCCTCCTGATCCTTTATAGAGTGGACATCTCCAAAGAGTGTTGCTGGAAAGGAGAAAAGCCAAATCGGTGGTAAGTGATTTACATTTTTTTCTATTTGCTAACTTGATTCAAAGGGTGCAACATATACGTGAGTATATGTGTAAATGGCACCAATTGTTTTCTTAACTAAATCACCTGCTGCTTTGCTGTTTTTCTATAAGTTTTTGTATCCACCATTTTGAATTGAAAATTTAAATTCACGTTTTTTAATTGCTTCCATCGGATGGTTCGTCTTGAAGGGTAAGACAAGGTCAGATAGTTAATTTAAAGTTGCCGCTTATCGCTTATTTACCTAGAGTCATATAAACCTCAAGCATAGATAGTATATATATTTAATTTTTTTATCGCTTGTTGAATTTGGTTGAACCAGAAATTACCAGACCAGGTGTTCACAGTACAGCCTTATTTGTTATTATGTATTTAATTTCTCTGTTTTGAAGTTAATTTGAAAGAACAACTAATTCATTTGAGATTCCTTATTGTATTCATATTTAGCTGATCAGTTAAAGTTAAATATTATATACATTCTTTTCATGTTGCTTAATTTATCAAGTTGTAGATATTTAATTAGTTTGGTTATATTTTGTATTTTCTTTGTAAATGCTTAATTGTAAATACCTCTTGATTTTCCTGTACATACCGTTCGAGTTAATTAAATTTATTTTTGTAATTGTAATGACACAGAGATTACCTCATTCATAAATTGAGGAGCTAAGGAAATAGGGTAACTGACACCAACCTCAGATAAGCTGGTAATTCGGTTCAACTCTGGTGAAATACATGCGGACAGATCACTGATTGCTTTTAAATAATTTCATATTCGACTGGCACCGACACTGGAAGCTGTTTCCAAGTCCAGCGAAGGGGGAACGCAGCCTCCCGACATTCAGTGGGTCTACTATTGATTCCATCGGGAGGGCTAGTCTACACTAAGACAGCCAACCATCCAAGCACCCTTACGACCCAGTAACCCGACCAACACGAAGCCATCTGTCTATAATCCCATTTACATCAGAGAGTGGGAACCATTGTGCCGAGTGGGTCTACTATTGGTCCCAATTGAACGGCTAATCCACGCCAAGCCGACCAAATAACCGATTACCACTGATAGTCAGCAACCAGGCCAAATTAGAAGCCCTTCGACCATACTCCCATAAATATCAGATCTCTGTAAGTAATTACATTGAGCACATTTTGAAAGTACTTGTTCATTTATTTTCTCCCCTTCAAGGAACCATTGTATAATTTTTTTCTACCCCTTCAGGGAACCATTTTTTTTTATAAGTATGGAAAATAAACTTGTATTGAATTTAGTATCTTGTTTCTTTGTGTTCTCCCAGCCTGGCGCCCTAAAAGTCAGTGTTCAAGCTAAAAACATAGTACCCACACCCTCCCGGAAAATATACTGAGCAGCTCATAGGCACTCTATCGCCCCTGGCTCTTAAAGCCACAGGCATCAAAAGCAAGCCGTTACACTAGTATCACGTTTCACAGGTGTATATCGCTTCATACTATGTCTAAAACTTACTTCTCTTTTTTAAAGCATCAAAAAATGTAATATAACTTCATGGGACTGTATCGGCGCCAATGAGTAACCCTCGCGGATGCCTCTATCTGCCTTGCTCGTCTTCTGTCACTTTATACAATAGATAATAAACATTTTTAGCTAAGTGCTCTGGAGGCATTGTAAATAAAATACTAAATAGGGACATAATATGAATTTTGAAAATATATTTGCTATATCACTATCGGAGGTTAAATTATTTAAATTGCAATTCTGCAGAAGCATACAGTACCAATTTTGAGTCTAGCTAATCTAAGCATTATCATCTAATATTTTGGAGAGATTTTTACTGCAACATCGTTAACAAAATCCTACCGTTTACTGACTTTGGGACTTTTCTCAGCAGAAACTGTGATCAGGATTTATAAACGCTTATTTAAATGTTTTTAATTTATTTTGTTGGTGATGACGACCTCTAAATCACTTTCATAATGTAAGTAATGTAAGCAAAAAAAGTTTAATGTTTAAATAATTCACTTGAATTACTACTAAAATCTTAACAATTATCGTCTATCAACTTTTATTGAAGTGAATGGTATAAGCGGTTGCTGTTAAAATTATAATTAATTTTTTGAGCTGAAGTAGATAGTAATTATGAAATTGACTGAAAGAATACTAATAAGAAAATTGCACAAATGTTATGAAATTAGGAATTAATGTGAGATTATTTTATATTAGAAATTCTTCGTTGTTAAATATAATAAATTAAATATATATGTTGCTTATATAGGGAAGCAAATATAGTAAATATGGCCTTGAAAAGACCGATTTGTCCAAATATGGATATAATTTAATTTACTGAAAAAGTAATTATAATATCGTTCTAATAAGCAAATTTCTTTTAGCGATATGTTCAGTTAGAGACTTCACACACGTGAGAAATAAAAATACCACAAAAAAGGTTAACGTTACCAAGTTTATTAATGATAGAGACAACGATGACAAACTTGTGGTATGGGTATTAAACTGAAAGCATTAAATAAGAAGTTCAAGAAGTGACCAGAATGGAGCTTATGTAGAAAGAGGGTCTGTTGGGAAATATATATATATGTTATATCACACTTTCAAAATTTCTCTTTTTAAAACAAGATTTTATTTATAGTTCCACAATTATTAACTTTTAATATAAAACTTGAAAATAACTATGTTAGGCGTAAATATCATGCACGTGTAAGATACAAAGTATCATATTTCGCTGATCAGTTTCCTGCTTCACTATGTAAACGTGGGAACGCATCGACTTGACCGTTCTTTTGATTAGTCAGCTTTTTAATGTTATAAATCAGAGCGACGCGGTCCCACGGTCGTCATTTATCATTAGTATACTTGTACCATTTAGCATTTCATTTAATTTTCAATTTACTGTTTTATTTAAAGTTTTAATTTTTGTATTTCAATAAATAATTTTTTTAAAAACTCAAAAGTGATTTACAAGATATAAAATTGGCGCAGTCAGTAGGATTGTCCAACACAGCTAGAACACGTGTACACTCACTAGTTGTGTCGATTTCCAAATCCTTGTGGACAAGAACTTCCAGACCGAGACATCAACTGTGGCAGCGAGAACCTGGAACACGCAACCTTACAGCTAACCAGTCCTCAGCTTCTCTAGAACAGTCTCATGCCTAGGGTACTAATAACGTATGTAGAAACATCTCGTTTTTGATTCAATTATTTACCAATTGAAACGATTTTTGTATTTATTTTTATATTATTATTATCAGTTCTCTCGTTTAAAATTTCCATATATTTCTTATTCCTTTGAATTACGTTTTAAGCTATTGAATAATTTTTGAAACGCATTTACTATTATTCTGCATTATTTTACCACGCTTTATTTTATTTTATGTTCGCAAACTGTTGAATTTATTTAACCAATTTACTCATACCTTAATTTTGAATTTTTATAAATTATTTTGTGTTACTTTGCTTACTTCCATTTTACTATCTTATTAAATTTTTATTTTCGTTTTCGTTACACTTGAATATTTGAAATGGCAACTACAAGACAAGGTGCTGCGACTCCTACTGTAGAGCCATACAAAATATCAGAAATTTTCGCAATAATTCCGGAATATGACGGAAACCCTACATTCTTAAACACTTTCATTTCTTCATGCCAAACTGCACATAATATGGCAACCGACTATCAACAAGTGCTTTTAATATTGCACATAAAAAATAAACTTCGCTGCAGAGCTGCCGAACTAATAAATTCTCGCAACCCGACTCAACTGACAGAAATTCAGACACTGTTAGAGAACCACTTTGGAGATCCTAGAGATCTCTCAGCCTTGATTCAAGATCTTCAAAGAATGAGGCAATTAAATACCGAATCCCCCTTAACATTTTCAGCCAGACTACAAACCCACCAAGCAAAAATGCTTGCTGCGGTTAACAAACAAAACTTGACTCAAAAAGAGAAACAGGCACAAATCGACTTGATCGAATCCATGGCACTAAATAGCCTCCTAACAGGTTTAGAGCCAAAGATAGGACAACTAGTTCGTGCTAGCGATCCTAAAGACATTCTCACCGCCGTTTCACGCATAAAACGTGAACTCCAACTCCATCACTTAGAATCTCAAAAATTTTCAAATTTTAGAAACCAAGGTCC
The DNA here is from genome assembly GCA_034190945.1 of Octodonta nipae. NCBI lineage: Eukaryota > Metazoa > Arthropoda > Insecta > Coleoptera > Chrysomelidae > Octodonta > Octodonta nipae. The sequence continues at coordinate 72,082,424 of CM067217.1, forward strand.
ACCTCCTCGAAAACCCAACCAGTTTCCAGTACAAAAACAATGTTCATTTTGTAAAAGAATGGGGCATACTGTTAACTAATGTCTCACTAAATCGAGACAAATGCAACAAAATCAAAACTATGGGCAAAACTTTTCAAACATACGTCCTAACCCATTTTCTCAACAACCGAGCCAATTCCAGAACAGGCCACAATTCCAACCCAATACTCAGAATTTCCAGCAGAACAGAAACTTTCAACAACCTCGTCCTTCGACCAATACACAACCCCAAGGTTCAGGTCAATATAAACCTAATCAAAACTTTTTCCGACAACAACGAACACATCACTTGAACAACTCTTATAATTATGAGTACGACCAACCCAATACTCACTTATACGAAAGTCAATACCAAAATACTGATTTCGGAAGTTACGACCAAGACTATTCCGATTCGACACAAAACGAGTACGACTATTACTCAAAAACAGATAACACAGAATTTGACAACTACGTTGAAAACGAACACGAATTTTCCCCCGTAAATTTTCAGAACCTCCCTTTCCAAACGGAACCCCCGGAAATCACAGAACTTCAGACCCAAATTCAAACGCTAAATCTAGACAGTTTCGACCCGAATTTGAACTTCCCCGAACAGAGCTTTCTATAAGACCGCTTCTGACCGTAAATTCTAAAAATCTATACTACATCACAGATTCTTCTAACACATATAAACTCTTAATAGATACCGGTGCTGGTCTTTCTATTTTCAAACCAGACACTTGCAAACGTTTCAGAAAAAGATTTCAGGAAAACGTAGTAATTCAGGGAATTACCAACCAGAAAATCCTTATAAATGAATCGACCCTCGTCCCTTTTAATATAAAAGACCCACACAAGGTTTACATCTGTAACCTTGATATAGAATTCGACGGTTTGTTAGGCTCTGACTTTCTCGAGCACTACAACTGCATTATAGATTTTGACAAAAAACAACTAATAACGAACTTTAAGACACTTCCTCTGTATAAAGTGACAGACAATACAATCAATGCCACTGAATCTATACAAAGTCCCCCTTCTTATACGTCCATTAATACAATTTCGATTGAACCCCGTACCGAACAAATTTTTAAACTTAGTTGTGAACTAAGAAACACTGAAGCCCTTCTAACAGGTATGGAAATTGAAAAAGTTCACCTCCCTAATGCTGTTGTTACAGTAGACAGCAAAGGCCAATTTCTAACCTCCATTCTAAATGCGAATGCCATCCCTAAAATAGTAAATTTTTCAAATCTAAAACTCGAACCTTTACAAAACTTTTCTGTGAACTCACTCTCACAAAATACTCCTTTGAACTATAACGAACCCGACAGACAAGAAGAAATCTTTAAACAACTCCGACTAGAACATTTAAACGAAGAAGAGTCAGACTTTATTTATAATTATGCCTTGACTTTTCAGACATATTCTACCTCGAAGGCGACCACTTATCATTCACAAATGAAATCAAACATAGTATTGATACCAACAACGCGAAACCCGTGTATACAAAATCATACCGTTATCCCCAAGTACACAAACAAGAAGTTAAATCCCAGGTAGCAAAAATGCTCGATGAAGGCATTATACGACCCTCTAATTCGCCTTGGCCCTCCCCCGTCTGGGTAGTGCCAAAGAAATTAGACGCCTCTGGAAAACAGAAGTGGCGTGTTGTAGTAGACTACCGCAAACTTAACGAACTTACAATCAATGACAAGTACCCCCCTACCTAACATCTCAGACTTACTAGACCAACTAGGCAAGTGCCAGTACTTTACGACTCTTGACCTCGCCTCCGGTTTCCACCAGATAGAAATAGACCCAAAAGACATCGCGAAAACTGCATTCACTGTCGAGAACGGACATTTTGAGTTCGTCCGGATGCCCTTCGGATTGAAGAATGCTCCTTCTACCTTTCAAAGGGTGATGGATAACATTCTTATGGGAATCCAGAATGAAAGATGTCTGGTTTACATGGATGACATAATCATTTACTCGCCTACAATACATGACCATCTATCACGACTGACAGACGTATTTAAAAGACTCAGAAAGGCTAACCTTAAAATACAGCCTGACAAATGCGAATTTCTCCGCAAGGAGGTCGCTTACTTAGGACATCTTATAACTAAAGACGGTGTAAAACCCAATCCATCAAAAGTTGACTGTATTTTAAACTTTCCACAACCAAAGAACCCTAAAGACATAAAATCCTTCTTAGGGCTTGCTGGTTATTACCGTAGGTTCATTTCTAACTTTGCAAAAATCTCCAAACCACTAACGAAACTATTACAAAAAGACCAACTGTTCAATTTTAACGAAGAGTGCGTAAAATCCTTCAATGAACTAAAACGAACATTGACTTCCACCCCTATACTCATTTACCCAAATTTTGACGAACCGTTTATACTGACTACAGACGCCAGCGCTTTTGCTATCGGCGCCGTATTATCTCAAGGGCCAATAGGTAAGGATTTACCGATTGGATATGCTTCTAGGACCCTTTGTAAAGCCGAAACCCGGTACTCCACCATTGAGCGAGAGCTCTTAGCCATTGTCTGGGCGGTTAAGCATTTTCGTCCGATAATCTATGGCCGTAAGTTCCTACTACTGACCGATCATCGCCCCTTAACCTGGCTATTTTCTATAAAAGATCCCGGTAGTAGACTTACCCGATGGAGATTCAAACTAGAAGAATACGACTATGAAATTATTTACAAGCCTGGTAAAGTTAATAAGAACGCTGATGCTTTATCACGGATTAAAATTAACCATCTTGACGAATGTTCATCATTTCAGTCAAAATCAAAACTAACACCCTTCAAAGTCCTACCCCTAAACGACGAATCCGAAGACGACAGTCCTGAACCCGAACAAAATGAAATATCTCTTGAAACTATGTCCGAAGAATTTAAAACCTTTATAGAACGTTATAAAACCACTTCTTTAATTGACTACAGCAAAATTGAATTCTCCAACTGTCAACTATTAGACAAAACAAATAAAAACATTTTAATTTTCCCTCAATCATCCAATCTTCAGGAATTTCATCACGACATTTTCGAAGACATTTTCGAAGAAGTCGCTGACTTCGAAACCTTTAAAATTAATGTATTCGCCAGCAAAACCGTAAGCAGAAGACAATATTTCATAATCCCACTTCCAAATGATCCTGACATTGTAAATGAAGTTCTTTTTGCATCGATATACAAACATCAAGATACTTTATCTCCATCTAAAACATACTGTGTCGAAAACAATCTCGATCTCCCAATTCTAGAGATGCTCTCTTTCATTTTCGCTGAAAAGGAAATCAAATGGAAAATCTGCCAAAACGTTACGAAAACCCCCGAAAAAGACGAAATACCGCTGATCCTTGAACGATATCATAACGGGAAAAATAACTTGCACCGCGGCATTAACGAAACCGTCCGCCGTATTAAAGAAATGTATACCTGGCCAAGTTTCACAAAAGACATTGAAAATTTAGTTAAGAACTGCGAAATTTGTCAAAAAACTAAAGCGTGTCGCAAAAACCTAGACAATCCCCTCATCATTACGGAAACGCCTAAAACACCATTTGAGCGAATTAATATTGACGTACTAGAAATACCTAACAGGAACTATATCTTATCTGTAAAAGACGAACTGACGAAATACTCACAAGCTTATGCTTTGGCAGACAAATCAGCCAAATCAGTTGTCAGTACTATGATGTTATACTTCCAACATTTTGGTACGCCATTGCGTATCCATTGTGACTATGTTAGGGAATTTGACAACGCCATATTCAAAGACTTGTGTAAACTGTACGACATTAAACTAACTTATTCAAGCGTAGGACATCCTCAAACAAACGGCTCTGTAGAACGATTTCATTCTACTTTGTTAGAAATGATTCGAATCCATAAAGCCGAAAATCCAGACGAACATCCCCTAAATGTACTCCCGTATGCGGTTATTGCTTACAATAACTCGACAAACAAAACCCATGGCTTTTCACCTTACGAACTAGTGTTTGGACATACGTCCAGCAGACCACCAGAAACCACCTACAACCATAAGGAACTGATTAGTAAATATATCCGAGACTTGAACAATCGCATTTCCTATTACTACAAAGTAGCCCGCGAAAAAACCGACTTACAAAAGCAAAAGGCTAAAGAACGTTTTGATAAACACGTTTCCGACAAACTTCCCGAATTTAAAATTGGTGACAAAGTTTACGTCAAGGAATCCCAAATTAAAGACAAACTTCATAACAAATTTAACGGTCCATTCCAAATTTTAGACATTCACAATAATTCAGCCACACTTTTAAATCTCAAAACGAACCAACGAACGAAAGTTAACTTTGACAGAATGAAACTCTATTCTGAAAACTAACTTTCTTTTCAGGTTACTACTGCTGTTCGGATCAGCAGTCTCACAGTTCAACATCAAACCAATAAACAACACTCTTGGTATTTACTATCACGACGAAACTAGAATAGTCATCTCCAACTATAAATGGACATTACTAGTTCATCGTAACTTGACGATACTTAAAGAAATTTTTGAAAACAACAACAGAATCCTCAAAACATTAGAAAACACTGTCGATCCCATCCCAGGTTTCAAATTTCATGACACAAGTGCATTCCGAATTGATGTACAAACTCACATCAGTCTCTTATCCCAAATTTCAGGTTCAATTAAAACTAAATTTTCAGAAATATTCATGGACACTAAAAGATCCAAACGAGGACTAATTAACGGCGTAGGAACTATCTTTAAAGCCATCATTGGAAATCTTGACGCAACCGATGGCGCATTTTCACAGATAGTATCAACAAACTTAATCAGGGACAATTACAAATAGAGAATTTCCTAAAAAATCAAATAAGCGTAACTACTTCTATTATCAAAACTTTCAATGAAACCATTCAGAAACTCCAAATTGACGAAGCAAACTTTAACGAAAACATTGACGCAATCAATTTGGCAATACATACTCTAAACGACAAAATAGCCCTTATCCAAGCAAAACAGTCATTTTTGGGAATATGCGAAAAATTAATGGCAAGCTATTTATTTCTTGAGGATAACCTCAATGATATTTTAAATTCCATAACATTTACTCGATTAAAAATAATTCATTCCTCAATAATCACACCTGATCATTTGATAAAGTCACTACAGGAAATTTCGCAAAATCGTGTCAAAAACAATCTACCGTTACCTGCCAGATATTCAAGTGTCGCCCAATATTTGGAAGTAATCAAATTAGAAGCGTTTCAAACTAATTCAGATTTAGTCTTTATTTTAAAAATTCCTCTTGTAGAGCAACAACTCTACACCGCCTACCACTTATATCCTATCCCAATTTTAGATGACAGAACTGGTTTTCATCATATTCTTTCATTCACCCAAAAATATATTGCGCGAAACGATGATTCTCTAATGTACATACCCATTAAGGACTTGAGTGTATGCAAGCCACTAACTCCACAACAAAAACTGTGTTCTGAGTTATATGCCTACCCCATCGACTCCAATGCACCCTGCGAAGCTCAACTTCTGAAGAACATCCGTAGTGTACCGGAGAGTTGCCAAAGCTCCGTTGAATTCAGTGAAGGATACAATGTCCAAAGACTAGAAACTAACACGTGGATTGTTATAGTGTCCGAGCCCTTACATGTGACAATTAATTGTGCGGGAATAGATACTAAGACAATAGTTTTAACAAACAATACCATTATTCGCTTACAATCAGACTGCAGTGCTTTCGTGGGAATCACAAAAATACAAGCGGAACCTCAAAAACTTATAAACATTTCCGACAATTCATACCCTGTATTAATCCCTTACAACTGTTGCAGTTCTCACCCCGAAAAACTAGATATTCCAGAACTTAAACCCCTTAAACTGGACGATTTAAACATGGAAGAACTATCCATAGCCAACCACAAGTTGGACCAGTATTCAAGGGATCTTGACGATCTCATCAACCAACCCTTCGTTAATAAAAACATTTCCTGGTTCACATATGCTACAATAATTATCATTGTAACAATTGTTATTGTATACAGCTCCTTGAAAATTATAAGGCACGTTAAGAGACCTCCGAAAAACGACATCTCTAATCCAGAGAGTCTGAGACCCTTGGCAAAACCGTTCTCCAGGCTCATACCAAAGCTGAGGCCCCACATCGGAGAGGAACCAGAACATCCAGACCTACAGAAGTGAGAACTTTCATTGATACGTTTCTATAGACTAATTACACTTTCTGTGTTTAATATATTTTTTTTTTTTGTCTTTTTATGTAACCTATTTAGTCTTAATCATTATGTTCATTTTACTTTTATTTTACTTCCATAATTGTATTTTTTTTTTGCTTATCTAGCTAGTCCAGTATATTCCAAAAGTTGATGTTACAGCATCAACTTTTCTTGGTAAAGGGGAGCTGTTAGGCGTAAATATCATGCACGTGTAAGATACAAAGTATCATATTTCTCTGATCAGTTTCCTGCTTCACTATGTAAACGTGGGAACGCATCGACTTGACCGTTCTTTTGATTAGTCAGCTTTTTAATGTTATAAATCAGAGCGACGCGGTCCCACGGTCGTCATTTATCTTTAGTATACTTGTACCATTTAGTCATTTCATTTAATTTTCAATTTACTGTTTTATTTAAAGTTTTAATTTTTGTATTTCAATAAATATTTTTTTAAAAACTCAAAAGTGATTTACAAGATATAAAAACAATATAATACTTTATAACAATAAAAAGACAAAATGGGTGTTAAACTAAACTAGACAGAACTGTAAGTAATAATGAATAATGATACAATGCAAATGAATAATTTATAAGCTAAGAACGCTGACGAAGCTGTCGCCGCGCTTGCAGTTCTCACGGATGTACGTCGTCGGAATGTAACCTGAGACGACACGTGGATCCTGACTCAGCTTGGGAACTGTTGCTAGATGGTTTCATATAAGTCGATGGAATAACAAATACCCACTTTGGGACTCTATATATATTTTGAAAACCGGCTCCATATATTGAACTCAAATTTGGTACAGCATAGTTTTCAAGGGCGGTAAATAAGAATTTGTATTCATTTTTCATGGCAGGTTGTGAAATTGACATGAACTATTGATATCTTCTTTGCATACTGGAGATTTACTTCCTGTGTTTTTAAAGTGAGTAATTGGAATAAAGCTTTCAAAATGTCTAAAATTAAAGAGTTTGCAAATAGTGACCTAGGGGATATGATTTGTATTTATGCACACGTAAATTATAATTCAAGTGCTGCAGTTAGACGATATGCACAGTTCGATCCAATCGAAATGTGCCTAATCGTAAAATATTCCAACGATTATACACAAATTTAGGTGAAATAGGTTCGTTTCACACCAAAAATTCTGGTGGTCGACCTAAAAGAATTTCAGCTATTCTATTCTATTTACATACAGAAAAATTGTATCCGTATCACTTTACGCCTGTACAAAAATGTATTACCCAATGACTTACCACGTAGACTACAGTTCTGTCAGTGGATGCAACATAAAAACATTCAAGATCCAATGTTTCTTGAAAACATACTATTTTCTGACGAAGCTACATTCACATGCCGTGTAGCCTTCAATTGGAGGAATACCAACTATTATGATTTTGATAATCCTCATAAGTATCGTAAAGGTCATTTGCAGCATGAATTTTCCATTCATATCTGGTGTGGAATTATTGACATTGGTCCGTTAGAACTTCCGAAGAGATTAAATGCAGTATAGTTTTTAGAATTTTTGGAAAATAATTTGGATAATATACTCGGAGAAGTTCCTTCTTATTGCAAGGCAGCATATATGATTTATGCACGATGGCCCGCTGCCACATTATCCACTTAGTCCAGCAATATTTAAATGACTACTTTCCGCATCGTTGGATTGGAGATGGCAGAGAATTAATTCCCTTGGCTGCCTCGTACGTACGGATACATGACATCTCTGGTGTACAGTAATGAAATTAAACCCGAAACGAGCTTTTGGCGAAAATTCCGGAAGCCGCCAATATTCTTAAAAATAACATTGCAACCTTTTACAAGATAAGACGACATTCTATAAAAACTGTAATAAAATGCATTGATGCTAATTGTGATCAATTTCAAAATTTGATGAAGTGACTCTATTTGTTTTTTTTTGTGTTCATAATTAAAGTGAATGTTTTTGTAACCCTTGATGTTTTATTTAAATGACTAAACGTCAGTCTTAAAATGACAATATCTCGAAAACGCCTTGATATGGAGATTCAACAAGCATACGTTTTTTTTTATTGAAATTATGGCAGTTTGATTATTCATCGTCGAATCGCAAATTATACGTGCTGTTAAAAAAATAAACATGGATTTGCCTAATTCGACCTTCGTAACAAACACCTTGTAAGAGTACCATGAAAATTCATAACGAATTCTTGTTTATCGCCCTTGAAAACTATGCTGAACTAAATTTGAATTCAATATATGGAGCAGTTTTTCAAATATCACGAATTTTCAAAAACCAAATACCAACTTCAGGACCCTGTATGTCGTTTACTACAAACATTTTACAGAGGCATGTTTGTGTTAATCGGTATATTTTTACCGCCTCTAATTGCAGTTATCGTATTGTCCATTAGTTATGGGACACCCTTTATATATAGTGTTACGAAATTTACCTAAGCCAGCCCTGGCTTCATTCCGATAAGTCATCAATTGCTGGGCTTAAAAACAAGAACTGGAATTTTTTAATGCTGACAAAAAAAAGTTAATCTCGAAATTGCTCGGCAGTTGAAAAGTTGACCTCGATTGTGCGAGATAATTCGATGCTGATTTTGAAAGGAGCGGCACATATGTTGTGTTATTATTGTGATATTCGAATCAGCTATTGTGTATATTTGATGTAAATAAAAGTTCTAGAAAGTGGTAATGAATTTAAATTTTAATTAATTGAATTCACGGACTTTCTAATAAATCTGATAATCAGAAGTGAAGTTAAAATCGTAATTTGATTTATGGAAACCCGAAGCATGGAAAAAACGGACGAAACTACCAAAAAAATAGTCACACTGGTTACGGAGGTAATAGATGAAAAAATAACTCAGATCCTGGAAAAATGTGTCAAGAACGAGAAACAACATCAAGAGGAAGTTCATCAAAGGTTACTACAATCTTTTGATGAGAAACGTGAGATCGAATTAGAGAATCTTGTGACTAATATAGATAAAAAACAACAAAATAGATACCGGTAAGGCTCAGCCCATCAGAATACCACGTTGGCGACTACCATTGGGGCAACAACAGGCAGTCGAGGAAAACATCGAGTCCATGTTACAGAGTGGAGTTATTGAGCCATCCATCAGCCCATGGTCTGCTCCCGGCGTGCTAGTTAAAAAGAAGGATTGAACCACCCGATTTTGTGTGGATTACAGAACGCTGAATGATGTCACGAAGAAAGACAGCTATCCACTACCCCGAATTGATGACACTCTGACCACAATAGCAGGCTCCCATTGGTTCTCCACACTAGACCTAAAGAGTGGATATTGGCACGTTGGTCTACCCAAAAACGACAGAGAGAAGACAGCGTTCTCCACTAGTAGAGGGCTGTTTCAGTTTACGGTCATGTCCTTTGGGTTATGTAATGCTTCTGCAACATTCGAGAGGCTAATAGAGTATGTCCTGAGCGGGTCAACATGGAGGACGTGCTTAGTATACCTCGACGACAATCTGGTCATGGGTCAGATATTCGACGATTATCTGAAGGACCTGGGTGAAGTATTCTCCAGAATTACGAACGCTAACCTGAGACTCAACCCGAAGAAGTGATCCATGTTCCTAAAAAAAGTAGAGTTTTTGGGCCACTTAGTTTCCGACTCTGGAATCTGCACCAACAAGGACAAGATAGAAGATACTACAGGCGGTTTGTGGAGGGATTTTCCACCATTGCCGCGCCTCTACATTGGCAGACCACTCAGAAATAGACCTTCCGTTGGAATCAGGATTGCGAAACATCATTCAGACGACTGAAGGCAGCACTATGTTCCAGCCCAATCCTAGCCTTTCCTACATAGTACGGCACGTTCATTTCAGACCCCGACGCCAGCAACATAGGTTTGGGGGCCGTTCAATCCCAGTTGCAAAATGGTGAGGAGAGGGTGATCGAGTACTACACCCGTGGATTCTCGAAACCAGAAAGAAATTATTACGTCACCAGAAAAGAACTTCTTGCAATAATAAGGGGTGTAGACCATTTCCACAAATACCTCTATGGTCTTCATATCTTAATTCGAACAGATCATGCCGCCCTCCAATGGCTGCTGGACATGAAGACACCGGAAAGACAACTGGCCAGGTGGATGGAGAAATTCCAGTAATACGATTTCAAGGTGGAACACCGTGCCGGCCGTTTGCACAATAATGCCGATGCCCTATCCAGAAGACTCTGTAGAGCAGAATGCGGACATTGTCTGAAAACGGAACAGCGAGATGGTATCTCCATCAGACAAATCCGAGTGCAGGCCAATGAAGACTGAACAACGGAATAGTGCATCCAGAACCAAATGGCTGATCCAGACATCGAACCAATCTTGTCACTCAAAAAGAGAGGGGCACCCATTTTGAAATCGCTCGGCAGTTGAAAAGTTGACACTCGATTATGCGAGAGAATTCGATGCTGATTTTAAGATTTTATTTGAAGTAAATAAGAGTTCTAGAAAGTGGTAGTGGTAGTTTTTAAATTTTTATTAATTGAACCCACGGACTTTATAACAATATATACACATGTTACTTTCCCATAGACTTTGTTGTGTTGGAATCTATCAATTTTATTCTAAAGGGATAGTCGTTATGTAATTATAAAACTTAATTTAGAAAAAACAGAAGAATATTGTAACTATTTGTCTATACAGAATTTTTTAATAATTTATATTCGACCACTCAATTTAACGTACATTAACATCATACAAGGAAAGCGGGTAAACTCTTATTGCCACAGTCGCAATGGAGAAAAACTGACAGCACTATAATGCTTATAAAATAAATTCAGTGGAATTAAAAATTTTGAGGAGGTCTTGAATTATTTTGTCTATTCATGGGTTTTCTCTCCTCCAAATTTTTTTCCTGTAACAGATAAGTATTTAAAAATTGTATATGTAGAACAAAGTGTAGTAAGGCAATTTCGTAAAATTGCCCGGATTACTGGTTGTCTGTACAGAGATTCTTCCTCACAGTTTTTCTGAGAGAAAGAGATGTCTATAAAATGATCAACCAGTATTCCTGTATATAAGTAATGTATTGTATATTGTGTAATACTTTATCTGTGTATGGAGACGTTTCAACTCCGAGTCTGGAGTCGTTGTCAATCGTTTAGTGTTGTTTTCGAGGCTTTTTTCTAAAAAATTTTCGCTTTGATTTTGAATTTATTGTTTGTCAAAAAATTTGACACTGACAATTTGTCGTTTGGCGATCACTTGACGCTGAGGTTACCGTTTTTTTGTTCTGTTAGCAGTAAATTCTTCCAGTCCAAATGAAGGTCGGCTGAAGGTGCTCCGATTTCAGTGTTGTTTATCATCATACAGCTGGCTTCTTTAAGTTTTCTCTTTTTTAAGTTTTCTTCTTTCAACAAGATCTTTGTTTTATCCCAGTCTATCCTATGGCTGCCGGTGCTCGTTAATACATGATTGGCCAAATTTGATTTGTCCACGTGTCTTCTGGAAATGTTATATTGATGTTCTTTTTCCTTACTTCTAAAGGTCTTGAAGTTTCACCGGTATAAGAATGGCCACAGTCACACAAAACACTGTACACACAATTTTTAGAACTCTGGGTTGCGTTAAACGGTTTGGTATGTGTGAGGATAGAGCGCAAGGTATTATTTGTTTTTAAAAAACAGTTTTAACGCTGTATTTATTTCCTAACCGCTTAATTTTTCCGATACACCTGGGATATATGGAATTATGTTCATATTTGGTTGTCTGTTTGTGTTTGGTTGGTATTAGTGTGATGGTTATTTGTGCTGGTTTGTTGTTGCGATTTTCTTTCTAACTGATTTATAGTTTTATTTATAAAGTCTTGGGGATATTCGTTTTGAAGTAGATGTTCTTTGATAATATTGACTTCTTTGTTAAAGATTTGGGTGGATGAAGATATGTTTTTGCTCTATCATATAAGCACTTACAACACCTTTCTTTACATTTAAAGGATGGTTGGAGTGAAAATTCAAATATCTATTAGTATTTGTAGGTTTTCGATAAGTACTTGTACTTATTGTGTTGTTTGTTCTATCTATAAGTACATCAAGATAAGCAAGTTTATGCAAATTTTCCATCTCCATTGTAAATTTTATTGTGGGTTCTTGACTATTGATGTAATCTAGGAATGAGTGCAGTTCTTCAGCACCATACTCCCAAACCACAAAAATGTCATCAACGTATCTCCACCACACTTTTGGTTTATTTTTATTTATGTCATGAATATATTACTGATTATAGGAGATAAAGAAGAACCCATGGCCATACCAAATTCTTGTTTATAGAAATCTCCTTCAAATTGAAAATATGTAGTGTTTAAGCAAAGTTCGGTTAGTTCCATAATTGTGTCAATGTTTAGTTTTGTTTTGTTGTGTAAGGTAATATCTTGTTGTAATTTATTTTTTATAATTTGTAATGATTTATCAACAGGTACATTTGTAAAAAGACTAACTATGTCGAAACTTACTAGTATATCATTTCTGTTGATAATAATGCTTTTAATTTTGTTAAAAATCGTTAGTGTTTTTTAAATTGTTTGGATTATTTTCGTAAGGTTTAATTATATTTAGTAAAAATTTTGATAAGTTTTGTAATGGTGAATTTATTGAACTTACAATGGGTCTCATTGGTATTGTGTCTTTATGTATTTTTGGAACGCCTTAAAAATAACATCATTATATTAGAAAACAAATTCAAAGAAACGCACATTCCATCAGACTATAACCGCATCTTTAATTGTTTAAAGGATTCATACAGCTTGGAATTTCAAATATGTAAAAACAGAAATATAAATAAATTTCAACATCTCTTAAATGAAAAACACAAAAAATCTGTACTTACACCAAATACAAATTTCATCAATAAAACTGTGATTAATTTATCAACTAAACACATTACACCAACAGAACAATACGTACTTTCTAAGGGATTAAATTATTCAATCACTCCACAAAATATACCTAAACTAGATCTGATAGTTGCGATTGAAGACACAGCCCAAAAACTGCCTCCAGAAGTGTCAAGTGAATACCGAATAAGAAATAAATTACTTCTAGAGAAGCAACACAAAATGAAATACAATCTTACTCCTACAGAGAAATATGCCGTAGAAAAACTTAAAAAAGACAACACAATTAAAATTCTACCTGCCGATAAAGGTAACGCTACGGTTATACTTGATAAAAATGATTACAACACCAAAATGATGGACCTTATTAACACAGGATCATATTCTAAGCTCAAAAAAGATCCTACGCAAAATATAGAAAAAGCCGCTAGAGACATTATAACAAAACACAAACAAGAATTCACTCCATTAGAACGAAAACACTTAACACCACACTATAGTAAACCTCCACATTTATATGGCGTTCCAAAAATACATAAAGACACAATACCAATGAGACCCATTGTAAGTTCAATAAATTCACCATTACAAAACATATCAAAATTTTTACTAAATATAATTAAACCTTACGAAAATAATCCAAACAATTTAAAAAACACTAACGATTTTTTAACAAAATTAAAAAGCATTATTATCAACAGAAATGATATACTAGTAAGTTTCGACATAGTTAGTCTTTTTACAAATGTACCTGTTGATAAATCATTACAAATTATAAAAAATAAATTACAACAAGATATTACCTTACACAACAAAAACAAAACTAAACATTGACACAATTATGGAACTAACCGAACTTTGCTTAAACACTACATATTTTCAATTTGAAGGAGATTTCTATAAACAAGAATTTGGTATGGCCATGGGTTCTTCTTATCTCCTATAATCAGTAATATATTCATGACATATTTTGAAGAAAGATTCATAGGCAAATATAAAAATAAACCAAAAGTGTGGTGGAGATACGTTGATGACATTTTTGTGGTTTGGGAGTATGGTGCTGAAGAACTGCACTCATTCCTAGATTACATCAATAGTCAAGAACCCACAATAAAATTTACAATGGAGATGGAAAATTTGCATAAACTTGCTTATCTTGATGTACTTATAGATAGAACAAACAACAATAAGTACAAGTACTTATCGAAAACCTACAAATACTAATAGATATTTGAATTTTCACTCCAACCATCCTTTAAATGTAAAGAAAGGTGTTGTAAAGTGCTTATATGATAGAGCAAAAAACATATCTTCATCCACCCAAATCTTTAACAAAGAAGTCAATATTATCAAAGAACATCTACTTCAAACGAATATCCCCAAGACTTTATAAATAAAACTATAAATCAGTTAGAAAGAAAATCGCAACAACAAACCAGCACAAATAACCATCACACTAATACCAACCAAACACAAACAGACAACCAAATTATGAACATAATTCCATATATCCCAGGTGTATCGGAAAAAATTAAGCGGTTAGGAATAAATACAGCGTTAAAACTGTTTTTAAAACAAATAATACCTTGCGCTCTATCCTCACACATACCAAACCGTTTAACGCAACCCAGAGTTCTAAAAATTGTGTGTACAGTGTTTTGTGTGACTGTGGCCATTCTTATACCGGTGAAACTTCAAGACCTTTAGAAGTAAGGAAAAAGAACATCAATATAACATTTCCAGAAGACACGTGGACAAATCAAATTTGGCCAATCATGTATTAACGAGCACCGGCAGCCATAGGATAGACTGGGATAAAACAAAGATCTTGTTGAAAGAAGAAAACTTAAAAAGAGAAAACTTAAAGAAGCCAGCTGTATGATGATAAACAACACTGAAATCGGAGCACCTTCAGCCGACCTTCATTTGGACTGGAAGAATTTACTGCTAACAGAACAAAAAAACGGTAACCTCAGCGTCAAGTGATCGCCAAACGACAAATTGTCAGTGTCAAATTTTTTGACAAACAATAAATTCAAAATCAAAGCGAAAATTTTTTAGAAAAAAGCCTCGAAAACAACACTAAACGATTGACAACGACTCCAGACTCGGAGTTGAAACGTCTCCATACACAGATAAGTATTACACAATATACAATACATTACTTATATACAGGAATACTGGTTGATCATTTTATAGACATCTCTTTCTCTCAGAAAAACTGTGAGGAAGAATCTCTGTACAGACAACCAGTAATCCGGGCAATTTTACGAAATTGCCTTACTACACTTTGTTTCTACATATACAATTTTTTAAATACTTATCTGTTACAGGAAAAAATTTGGAGGAGAGAAAACCCATGAATAGACAAAATAGCACTATAATGCTTATAAAATAAATTCAGTGGAATTAAAAATTTTGATTATACTAGATCTTAAAATTATGTATACTACCTTTTTGCTTATACTCAGTTATTACAAGAACATATAAATTTAATCTTTAATTTTATGCAAGTAATAATATTCTTTGAGCTGCCTATCAATTATTTTCACATATATTGTATTCTTTTTAAATTGTAATAGATATACGTATCGCACAAGTAAAGTAATCTAATCTAATCTATGGCGTCACGGACATATATTTTTAAGAAAAGATGTAATAAAAGCCTTCAAATGATTCCAATCTTCAAGTGACTCCTGCTATATAAACAGAAAATCTTGCATTGTACAATATCTAAATAAAATGTTAAATCCTACAGATTTACATAAAGTTAGTTGTACATAGGTCTCGTATCTAAAAACTATTTGTGTTTTTGTTAATTCTATCAAGTTGCATTTGTTGAAACATTATGATCAGTCAAACTAGCAATTAGTATATAGGGTGTAGATATGTAGATAGGGATTATAATAATAACAAAAATAAAATTATTAGTTGGCATAGACATACATTCACCTCAAAATAAGCTTGTCTGAAGAGTACTCGTTATTGGTACTGGGTCAGTGAAGATTCGATTGTATTATTACTAATGCTAAATACTGTCTCGATTTTTATGTAATTTTCATGTTTTTATTTTTGTTTTTAGCAGCTTATGAATGGGTAAATATTTTATTATCTACAATAACGGCAGCAGAGGTTATAACAGAACATAAAACTTGTCAACTAAAAATTTTGTACCCTAACACCAAACTTTTATCTTTGCACTCGTCGCACCTTTCAACAGCGAAGCTATCATCATCATGGAGTAAACCAAAACTGAAATTTTCTATTTTTAATTTTATTAGCATTTGACAATTTTCCCATTTGAGGTTTTTGAGTTTGGCGAATTTAATATTACTGTAAGATGTTCGACATTTTGGTATTATTGACTTTTCCAACGTTTTTGACATTTTGACATTTATGACAAGTTTAAAATTTTAGATATTTTTGCCTTTTTTATATTTTTGACATTTTTTATTTTGACAGTTTTACTCATTTTCAGACTTTCGACATTTTTGAAGTTTTAAAATTTTTTGTAGTTTTAGACATATATGTCATTTTAGGTATTATAACATTTTTGTCTTTTTTGACTTGTTTGATATTTATCTCGACATCTGGAAGAGATTGTTTACGATGATATTGACATTTTTGGAATTTTTTGACGTTTTAGATGTTTTTAGATTTTTTATTACTGTCATTTTCTTATATTAGGTATATTTAATATTCTTAATATTTTGGGCTGTTTGATATTTTAGTTATTTTTTAAATTTATTTTCATTTTATAAATTTTTGTTTCTTGATATTTTTTATATTTCCAAGATTTTCTGTTATTTTTTTCAGAATTCACTTGATAATAATCAGTTAGTCAGACGTTTCAGTGTCCGCAGTGCAAACTGAAACATAAATTAAATACTGGTGAAGAAAAAGAAAAACATCTCTACTCATAAAAATATAACCGTGTGGTGGCCGGGTTAGAATAGTACCATGGTATCCACCGCCTGTCTTATGAGGCGACTAAAAAGGCAGCTGCCCGCTGACCTACTACCTAGCCTTCCTTCCTTCCCCACAACCCGCACGGGATGGTCACTTCATTTGGGAAGTGACAATCCACGGGCTCGAGTTACCCGCGTAACAAGGGTCAGTTGGAGACACCACCTATAAGAATGGAGCTACGGAGTAGATGCCTCGGAAAAGAGCCCCTACCTAGGGATCGCCAGGGCATGTCTGAAGTGGGCGCTGGACATGACAGCATGCGAGACGTCGGTGGCAGGGTGCTGAGGAGGCAGGCCCCTGCCGCCCATAAAGCTACAGCCCAAGAACACAGCAACAGCAACAAAGTGACCGTCACCAATGGAGTCAAACGAAAACGACAGCTCCACCCACAGAAAGTGGAAAAACAGCGAGCGCTCACTCAATCGGGACTGAAAAGACAGCGCATGAAATAGACTAGCGCATGAATAATTATAATGCGCACATTTTACAGAGTTACGAACCTTATCCAGGACAAGACTGGATATCGCAGAACACTTCATCAAGAGTTCTGTAGTGAGTACTTAGAGCGTTACCGAACAGAGACTCGCATGTCAATATCGTGTCATATTGAAAACCGGCCTTATTTCGGCTGAACAACTAGTCACAATAAAGACCGAAGTTGGGCGTCAAATATTTGGTCGAAATACAATAGATCCAGAACATGAAACACCTTTGGCACAAAGACCGGACGACACTCAAGAACAGTCAACCAACGCTGACCTGCTTGAGAAGATCCAAGCAGAAATAGAAGGACCCATTATAGAGTACAGTGGAACAGATCCACTCTCCCCAAAATAAGATCTTCAAAGGAATTGGGTATCGTATTGCAGGAAATGAACACATTTATCTTGCCAAACTATGTTTTAGGTGCTAATATGTTAGAGTCGCTACACACAATCATCTACTATGCTGCAATAGCCATCTGCAGAATAATTGGAGTCGTTATAAGATCAAAGCAAGGCCAACACCAATTGCGACCAACGCCTCTAACACCACCTTTGCAAAGAAGGCTTGAAGGGAAACTCAATTCTCTTCGGAAAAACATTGGAAGACTGACCGAGTACCAACGACGGGTCAGGAACAACAGAATAGAAAGACTTGTCAGGAATATCATGGACAATAACCGAATTCACTCTCAGTGGGATGGAGAAAACATCACATCTCAGCGGTGTCTGGACAGTCTACGACAAAAGCTCACCGTCTTCACAAGTCGATGTAACAGATACAAAACCAATAACCAACGGAAAAAGGCTAGCTACCCCAGTAAAACGGACATCGAGAAATTCTGGAAAACACAGCTTTCCACAACAATTTTCTATAACTCCAGGGCCAGCTGGATTAATAAGGAGGTGGCTGCATTTCAGAACGATGCGATACGATGAAACACCAATCATTTGCAACACAAGACACATCCAATATAATGAAGCACCTCCATAACTGGAAAGCATCAGGACCAGATGGTGTGCAAAATTACTGGATAAAGAAACTGTACGCAACCCATGAAACACTAACAACCGTTATAAATGATATAATTACACATCCACATAAGATGCCTAGTTTCCTTACGCATGGTGCCACATACCTCTTACCAAAGGACAACCTATGTCCACAAGATCCAGCAAAGTACTGGCCAATCACTTGCCTCCCAACTTAATGCAAACGTGTAACATCGTGCATTAATCATCGCATTTTCAAACATAATTACTCAACAACAAAACAGATGCGCGTAAAATTCGATGAGGTGCAAAGAACAACTGATAATTGATTCCGTTGTCTGCAATCAAGCCCGCACCAAACGGCGAAATCTCTACATGGCATATGTGGACTACAAAATGGCCTTTGATTCAGTTGCACATGATTGGCTCATTAAGGCACCGAAACTCTATAAAGTGAATAATTGTATAATTAACTTTTTAGAATATGCCATGTCCACCTGGCAAACTAAAATCTCACTGCATGAAGCCTGCTGATCGATGCCAATTGACCTCATTCCAATCAGAAGAGGTATATTCCAGCGAGACTCTCTTAGCCCGCTGTGGGTCTGCCTTGCTATGAACCCTCTTTCAAACAAACTGAAATCGACTAACTTTGGGTTCACTCTCAAACACAACAAGCTACAAGCATTTAAGATAAACCATTTGTTATACATGGACAACTTAAAGGTGATGGCAGCTACGAAACAACAGTTGCATGATCTGCTTGACGTGGTAGAAGAGTTCTCTACTGACGTCCATATGCAATTTGGCCTAGACAAATGGGGAATTATTAATATAGTTAAAGCCAAAATACAGCAGGGGCATTACGCAGTGGGAGATGGCACCTCAATTGAATCTATGGGAGAAGGTGGTACTTATAAATACCTTGGAATAAAGCAGGCTCAACGTATTGATCACTCCACCATGAAAAAAAACCTAACAGAGTTCGATAGAATGGTAAGAGGACTGTTGAACACCAAACTAAACAGTAAAAATCTGTTTCAGGCTATTAACTCCTAAGCGTGTTCACTGCTCAGTTAATTGGTGCAAGACTGACATTGAACAATTACAACGAAAAGTCGAGTTTTACTAATAAATAATTTGGTCAAGTGCGAGTTGGACTCGCATTGTAAGGGTTCCGTACCACCTTCAAGATTCGCTGTATTTAGTTTTCTAATTTGGCCCCCAAAAATTAACATTTAGAGTTTTATTTTACTAATAAACTTTCAGGGAAGCCTTTTATAATCTATTGTCTGAATTTTGAGGCTCTATAGATTGGAAGATAAAGGGCAAAATAGGTCAAGTTTTAAATTATAAATTATTAAACCTATTATTCAAATTATTTAAAAATACAAATAAAATATATTTTTCAAAATTTAAATAGTATAGTTTCTAAAATGGGAATTAAATCGATATTTAATATCTTTACTAATATCTTTTAAACAAATGATTTAAAAATATGATATATTACATTTTATTTGATATATTACATGATTCGCTTGAAAATTGAATTTTTATTTTCCATTTAATTGTATAATTTGTCCCTAAAATTACCATGGAGGTTTTCTAATAATTTTTCTTATAAATTTCAAGTGAGTCCCAGTACCCCTAATTATTTTCAAAATTTTAGGTGGTATGGTTTCGGAAATAAAGCGAGAAATGAGAATTTTTTATATCTTTATGTTAATATCTTGTAAACAATTAATTTAAAAAATATGAAAAATATATATTTGTATTCCTCATAAGGAGTCCCTTCATTTGATATATTGCATGACACGTTAAAAAAATATTTTTTATTTTCCGTTTATTTCTATAAATTGCCCCCCCCCCATTATTAATATTAAAGATTTCTTCCTATTTTTCCTGTAAATAAAAAAAATTAGGTCTTATAGTTTGGGGAATAAAGGGGGAAATGGGTAATTTTTTTAATATTTTTTTTAATATATTTTAAAATATTTATTTAAAAAAAAAAACAAAAAAATATTTGTATTAGTCATAATGAACCCTTTGATTTGATATATTACATGATACGTTAGAAACAAGTTTAATTTTTTATTTTCTATTTAATTCTATAATTTGCCCCCAAAATGAATATTAGGGGTTTCTCCTTATTTTTCCAGTAAAGTTCAGGTGAGGCGCTATACCTATATTTTTTTTCCAAATTTTACAGCTTATGGTTTCGGAGATAAGGGGGGGGGGAATGGGTAAAAATTTTAATATTTTTGTTAATAAATTTTAATTGATTTATTTTAAAAATATGAAAAAAATATGTTTGTTTTCGTCGTAATGAGCCCTTTCATCTGATATATAACATGATGGGTTAGAAACAATTTTAATTTTATATTTTACATTTAATTCTGTAATTTGCCCCCCAAAATGAAAAGTAGAGGTTTCTCCTTATTTTTCCAGTAAACTTCAGGTCAGAACTTATAAAACTATTTTTTTCAAAACTTTACGTTTTATAGTTTCGGAGATAAGGGGGGGGGGAATGGGTAAATTTTGGTATATTTTCTTTAATATCTTTTTAACTAATTTTTTTTAAAATATGAAAAAAATATATTTGTGTTCCTCAGAATGAGACCTTTTATTTGATATATTACATGATGAGTTTGAATGTTTTTTTATTTTTAAAATTTTATTTAATTCTATAATTTGGCCCCCAAAATTAATATTAATGATTTCTCCTTATTTTTCCTGTAAAGTTCGGGCAACGTTCTATATTTTCTATTTTTTTCAAAATTTTAGGTTCAGTAGTTTCGGAGTTCAGGGGGGGTAACGGTCGATTTTTTAGTTTTTCCTCCAAGAAGTACCCCTAAAATCAAAATTTCTTTTTTTGTGCTCCTGATCAGGTCACCAAACTATACCTTCATACCAAATTTCAACCTCTTCCGTCCAGTAGTTTAGGAGAAAATTGCTGTGATGTGACAGAGGCAGAAATCCTGAGTGATATTATAAGGGTATCCGTATACTGTATATACGGAACCCTAAAAATCACCATCCAAAGAGCTCTGTCGAACGTACAACTTTGCCACGGTATGATGGAGGAAGAGGATTGGCAGATATAAACAAACTATTAGGTCAACAAATTTCTATTTTGCGTAGTCATTTCCAGAAACTCGCATAATTTTCTGGTCTACACAGTCATATGTCAGGTTGATGACTCAACACAATTGCGACTGATCAGACTGTTGCTCACAATAGACTAGATATAGTTTTGCTAGATAACGTCTCTCGGAAAACAACTTTATAATTGACATGGCAATTCCTAACAACAATAATATAAATATCAAGCAGGCTGAGAAAATAACCAAATATAAGGATCTGGAATTCCAAATAAAGACTAAGTGGGACATGACAACACACAAACTGTACCCATTGTTTATTTATTTATTTATTTATTCTCTTTACAAACACCAAATAGGTACTTACATGTGAAGGGTTAAACAGTACAAAACTATTTGACAATGTCAGAGACATGCCAATATCTTGAAGGGTTTACATCCTGATGCAGCAATAATATGCGCCTAAGCTCACCAAATTTGATGTTAAATCGGTCAGGAACTATGTTATTGGACAGCATATCATTGCAGACACTCAGTAGATAAGTGAATGGCGAAGGGTTCCGTTGTTAATATAGAAGAGATTAGATGAGAGTAGTCTTAAGCTAATTTTGGGGACCCTAAACTTAACGCTATTGATCAAGCCACAATCGAATTATTTTCTGTTATTTAGAATGTTATATATAAAGAAAACAGCATAGGTCTTTCTCCTCGTTCTCATAGAACAGAGATGGAAGGTTGCCAACATTGATCTATAAGATGCCATCAAGGGATATATGCCATTCTTTTTGATATAGAGATAGCGTAGAAAACGTTTTTGAACTTTTAACAATTTGGTGGCCAAATGTTGGAGGCATACTCAAGGTCAGGCCTCACCATAGATGTATAAAGTCTTATGGTTGTTTTTACACTCAAATTTTGGCTATAACATATGACTAATCCAAGAACTTTGTATGCTTTGTTTATCAGGTAGCTGAAATGGGTATTGAATTTAAAGTTATCTTGAAAAACAACCCCCAGATCTTAAACCTCCTTACACCTTTTAACCTTACTATTTCCAATGTAATAGTCTTTAATAGATACATTGACTTTTCGGGAGAAGGAAACAACACAACATTTTTGGGTATTAACAAACATTTTGTTTTCTCTAAACCAATTAAGCTCCAAATTCTAGTCGTTTTGAAGTGCAACAACATCATTTATGCCATTAATAGATTTAAATCTATTAATTATTTAATTAATTTGAAATCATCAGCAAACAACAACCCAACGCAGGTCTTCAGGCTATCGGGTAAGTCATTGATAAAAATCAAAAACAAGAGAGGACCCAAGATGCTACCCTGGGGTACTCCTGATTGTGTCGTCAACGACAGGAGTAGTCTATCTATTAAACAATTTAAAATACCTCGATCTGGACGAACATCTTTACAAACTAATGCAAAAAGCCGCCCTGTTAGGAAAAGCCCGGACGGTCAGGAAATTCATGGGAAACTGCCGCCACGACTCCAACACGGGCCTGAAAACCTGGCAAGCGCTCCCACAGAGCTAAACCCTTTTGATACCTAGGATATCTGGGGTTTAATGAATTTTCCCCTTAGAGGGAGTGTGCTGCCATACATTGTATGGTCAAGTCGGGGGATAATAATAAATTCTCTTTTCGGTCACTTTTGATACTCTAAAATCATTGAACCCCTCCCTGATCTAAAAATAATATTTCTTCAAATTGTCACACCACATTTTTATTAATTTAAAGAAGTAATATAATAATTATCATATCTGTATTATTTTGGAGTCCCCAGAAATAGGTAGTTTTTCTTAAAAATACCTCACCTGCTAC
The DNA here is from genome assembly GCA_034190945.1 of Octodonta nipae. NCBI lineage: Eukaryota > Metazoa > Arthropoda > Insecta > Coleoptera > Chrysomelidae > Octodonta > Octodonta nipae. The sequence continues at coordinate 72,105,940 of CM067217.1, forward strand.
CTATCGAATAATTAATTGTATTTTCACAAAACTATATAGTCGCGGCTCGGCGCCTATTGGTTGGCACCGTGAACGGCTGCGTGTGATTGGCCCTGGGCGCTTAGTGGGCACGCCTCCCACCTGCTGATTTGTTATTTCCGGTTGAATTGTTATTGGACGGGTCCGGGCCGGTACGGCGTTTAATAAATAGAATTTTCCAACAATTCGATAAGTTCTGGATTTCATTGCGTGCGTTTAGACTGTGAGGCCTCTTCGCTATTTCAATTGTCTCTCTTACGAGTCTTGATTTCGTGTGTTCTATATTTGCCAGCACTCTGGTGTTCTCAAAGTCTATTCGGTGTGACGTCTAGCTTGAATTCTTCTGTTAGTTTGCCCCACATAGGTTTTTTGACAGTCTGCACATGGAATCTCGTACACTCCCTGTTGTTCTAAAGGGATCCTCGTCTTCGGAGTCCTCAACACCGTGCTTATTTTTCTGTCTGAATTGAAAATAGTATCGATATTGTGTCTCCGTAAAATTCTTGCAATACTGTCCGTGGTACCCTTAACATACGGTAAATAAGCCTTGGTTATTGGTGTCTCATGCTCCTTGTCTGTTCGTCTCGGTTTTGACTTTAGGGCTCTTTGAATATTTCGGTCTGTAAATCCGTTTAGTCTCAGAGCTGTTTTTAAACTATTCATTTCCTGTTTGATATTGTCCTGGTCAGCTAGTCTTTCTGATTTGGTTACTAAAGTTTTGACGACGGCTTGTAGTTGGGCTGGGTGGTGATGAGAATTAGCATGAAGGTGTCTGTTGGTGTGAGTTGCTTTCCTATATACTGTATGGCCAAGGGTTCCATCTTCCTTCGTATTTATGAGAACATCAAGGAATGGCAGTTGATTATTGGCTTCAACCTCCATGGTGAATTTTATTTTGTGATGGATGCCATTAAGGTGGTCTAAAAATGTGTTGAGGTGTTCCCTCCCATGAGGCCAAATCACAAAAGTATTATCCACATATCGCAACCATAAACTGGGTTTAAGAGTTGCTGTTCTTAGTGCCAACTCCTCAAAACTCTCCATAAAAAGGTTCGCTATAACTGGTGAGAGTGGCGATACCATTGGAGCTCCTTCCACTTATTTGTATCGTTGTTTCTCGTAAACAAAATAGGTGTTCATCAGGCAGTGCCTTGTTAATTCTACAAAGGCTTGAGGTGGTTTGTATTTTTCTATTATGATATCCAAGGCTTCGTCGATAGGGATGTTGGTGAAAAAGGACACTACGTCAAAACTGACAAGAAGACACTCAGGTTGTAAAACCGTTCTTCCAAGTATTTCGATGAAAGGTGTCGAATTTTTGACATATGAGTCTGCCCCCTCTGCAAACGGTTGAAGTTGTTGGGCTAGGTATTTGGCTAGCTGTTGTGTTTGAACTTACTATTGGCCTCATAGGTGCACCTTCTTTATGTACTTTTGGCAACCCATAGAATTTCGGACATCTCGATGACTTTTCCCGCGGAATGAGTTGCAGTTGGAGATTTTTGTCGATCCTACATGTTTGGATTTTGGCCTTGGTTGCTACAGTATATAGGAAAGCAACTCACACCAACAGATACCTTCATGCTAATTCTCATCACCACCCAGCCCAACTACAAGCCGTCGTCAAAACTTTAGTAACCAGATCACAAAGACTAGCTGACCAGGACAACATCAAACAGGAAATGAACAGTTTAAAAACAGCTCTGAGACTAAACGGATTTACAGACCGAAATATTTAAAGAGTCCTAAAGTCAAAACCGAGACGGACAAACGAGGAGCATGAGACACCAATAACCAAGGCTTATTTACCGTATGTCAAGGGTACCACGGACAGTATTGCAAGAATTCTACGGAGACACAATATCGATACTATTTTCAAAACAGACAGAAAAATAAGCACCGTGTTGAGGACTCCGAAGACGAGGATCCCTTTAGAACAACAGGGAGTGTACGAGATTCCATGTGCAGACTGTCATAAAACCTATGTGGGGCAAACTAACAGAAGAATTCAAGCTAGACGTGATGAACACCAGAATGCTATAAGAAAGCAGGAAAAAACAACATCCATTGCGGAACACGCCACCACGACGTCACACCGAATAGACTTTGAGAACACCAGAGTACTGGCAAATATAGAACACCCGAAATCAAGACTCGTAAGAGAGGCAATTGAAATAGCGAAGATGCCTCACAGTCTAAACTTATCGAATTGTTGGAAAATTCTATTAAACACCGTACCGGCCCGGTCCCGTCCAATAACAACTCAACCGGAAATAACAAATCAGCAGGAGGGAGGCGTGCCCACTGAGCGCCCAGGGCCAATCACACGCAGCCGTTCACGGTGCCAACCAATAGGCGCCAAGCCGCGACTATATAACAGCGCGAGCGCTTCTGAAAATCTTAGTATTCGAGTAACTAGAAGCGAAAGCAGAAGGCTACGAGAATTATGCGAATCGACCTGAAGAGGGCAGATGTGACTCTGCCGAAACGTCGTCATTTTACCATCGATCCCGACAGGGATTAGTTATCAACTACGCGGATGAATTCTCGGAAACCACCTAAAACATTTAGTGCCCGCGAAAACTTAAAATCATATAATATATATATATATATATATATATATATATATATATATATATAGGCAAAGACAAAACGATTAGGTACCATTTTCTCCTCTGTATCTCAACCGATTTTCTTCATTTTTGTATTGTTTAGTAGCTACTGACGACCTCCAGTGCAGAATGCTAATCTTAATTTATAATATTGGTTCATTCATTAAATAAAATATAATAAAAATTCATTATTTACGTCAATAATGTCAATGACAAACAAATGAATGTGCCGCGTGCCGCCGCCGCCAGACTCAAACCATTGAGTAATTATATATAGACAGACCAATGCTGTTATATACTTAGAGCATGTACTTCTGGACGTGGCATGCAAGCGTTGTTATTGTTTAGTGAGATGGAATTATTATAATGAGGATTTTAATAAATGTTATAGAATTGAGTGCAATTATAGCTATACAGGGGGGTTAGAAAAAATAAATATGTAGGGTAGCCCATTAGCAGTTGAATTGTTGTCATATTAAACTAAGAATTACGAATTTGAACACAAATAAAGTTCTATGAATTATATCTGAAAAAAACTTGAATTTCGTTACTTATTTGTAGAAGCGAGATGTAAGACTGACATCTAGGATTTTCGAGGAAACTATCACACAGAGGTTCCGAATCTGGATCCGTTCCGTGTAATTGCTGTTCTCCCTAAAGTCCTAGGATAGAATGTCACGATAAAATTTTCATGTTACTTAACCTGCCAGAGATATTGACACAATTGGTCGAATTTCGACCACTGGGCGACAGCTAGTATATATATATATATATATATATATATATATATATATATATATTTGATTTCTTGCGTACAAAAGAATGACACCTCGAAGAGAGTTTTTAATATCTCTGACAGGTGAAGGTAACCTAAAAATTTCATCGTGACATTCTAACCTAGGAATTACGGGTAACAGCAATTACATGGAACGGCTCCAGACAAAAGACTGACACCTCGAAGAGAGTATGATGTTACATTGTTTGATTTTTTTGTATTATATTAAATATATTAGATTATTAGGTATTTTGGCAGTTGCTCCAAAATAACGCTCACTGTTTACTCGAGTATGGCTGTCATTCTCTGTCGTATAAATACCGAGCATGCGCACTTTCTTATATTCGAGGACCCAGCGTGTGCGCCTGCAATATTGGGTGCTTTATTATTACACGATATACTTACCTCGGATCTCTCTGTCACGCATTTCCACTCCCCTTAAAATTGAAATCTTTAAAATTTGCAAACCTCTATTAGGAAAGAATGTTTTACAGAAAACCGTATATCAACATGTTCGCAAGAAAAATGGGCTTATGTTGATATAATTTTTTTTCTATTATCCAATCAAGTAAAAGTAACTGGCAATCCAACGGCTGCAAATTCTATGTTTTAAACTTTTACGCATGATAAAATTTTCTTACTATCTAGATTATGCAACATTTAATTAAAAATCTTTTTTTTAATAATTAAAAATAGTCTGTCCAGGATTTTTTTAGGCAACCCATTTTTAATATACTTTCCAATATACTAAATTTATTATGAAATATATTTCATTCTATTATCAGCTCGGTGAAGGTCGACGTAGGTTCGGATCTTCTACTAGTAACTGAAAATCGAGGTGAAGACCTAAGAGCAAATTGAGTAAACTGTCCGGATTTTAGTTGGTCTATAAAAAAAGTTTCGCGCCGGAGTAACTGAGAGAAATCCTCATTTGACAGAAAGGCTATTAATTTGACAACTAGATTTCCTGCATAATATGTCTCGATCTATATTGAATGATACTTCTCGGTGTGATGTTCCGTTGTTGAAGAATTTTTTTACAGCAAGTTGTATAAATAATAGTTAACTTGACTTTTTCTTCCGATTATGAAGTGGTGGATTATTGACTTTGAAGTTCCTAAATGGGAACCGAACCATCACATCACACAGATAAATATTATAAAATATGCAAGGGAACTAGATGACAAATCCATAGAGCTACATTCTCTCAGTTAAACAGAATAGAGATTATTTCTATAAAAAGGCATCTAATGTTCCTGGCCGTTTCCTCAAATTTTCCTTAGGTACTACAAATTGATTTTCAATTACCTAACTTATTTGTATTTTCGAGAAACCATTGTGAGGAATGAAATACCCAAAATTAATAATCAAATAATCAAATTTATTCTTCATTAAATTCCATTATTTAAACAAATAGTGAACATCTTGTAAAACAAGTTACGTGCTGTCAAATGTAAAGTGTCTCATATATGCCGTTTTTTCGACAAATTAGCCTTTTACAATACAATAGTCAGATTTAATTAGATTATGCTCAAATAATGTTATATAATCATACTGACACGGTAACACAAAATTATTATCTGATGGATGATAATATTAAGTGGGTACTTCACTAAGTAAAGGACATATAAATTTCTCTGATACAAGATTTATTTGCTGGTGTGATATTTGGCAGCAAAATGAAATTTTATATAAATTTAGTGCTTGTTATAGTATATCTCCATTCAACCAGTAAGTTCTTTTAATTAAGCTAAACGTATAGGAAAATCTAAAACTTGTTCACCATAGTGTCTGTTTCTATTTGTATTTTTATGTCGAAACTAGTGAGCAGGAATCAGTAAATATATTTGTTTTATGAAAGTTTTATATAAAAGTGATACACCTGTTCTAAAAATATACTGGATGTTCGTTTTAATATCACTCTGGACAAATTTGACAATACCTAGTAAATTAATTAATTAAGATTTGAATATCCAGAATCCATTCTTTGTAGCATTATGTATAAGAATATTCACCACCTGTGGTAAAAGCACAAGGCGTCTTCTAAATGTTATTTGTGGCATATTCTTGATTATTTTTATATTTTCTTGGGAATATCGAAATTCTAAAGACAACTATTTCAAATTCTTTTAACTTGAAAGCTGTTTAAAAATAATACATGATCTTTAGATTTTTTTGTGCTACCTGTATATATAAAATCTTTTTTTTTTCTTATGTCAACTTAAATGTCATAAATCAAACTTTCATTTTGCAATTTACATTTTCAATACATATAAAGTCATTGACAACGAAGTCAGGATCGACTATGAAACGTTTGTTTTTTTTTGTTTTTTTTTTTCGTTCAATATATAGCTTTTTGTGGTGTTATTCCCAAGAAAACATAAAAATAATTAAATTAATTTGTAGCATCTTCTAATTTATTTTGAACAATTTTTATGAAATAACACCCTATATGGGATGCTCCTGGCCCCAATACTGGTTTATCAGCTGTCGTTTAGTCCTTTATATTCATATTGAACACTTGGCAAGTACTTGACTAATAATTCTTTTTTTTTTATTCACTCTCTGATTTCAATATTCCAGTTCTTCTTCTCCTTATGGTGTCATGCTTCATTAAGCGTTGGCATCAGCTATATCTTGCGCTAACCGTCTAGGTCTAATGTGTCATGTAAGAGATGGTATGCATCTCGACCACCTCATTGCCTCATGTTTCAGAGCCATGATAGTTTCTTTCGACCTGTCCATTTTTTACCCCCTATAATCCAATTAATAATTCAAATTCACCTTTAAAACCACCCACTGTGCCTCCATGCATTAAGTCTGATTTCCATCTCAGAGCGAAAGGGCATTGCTTATATTAACCATGTTGGGGATAAAAGTATATCTTTTGGATAATCGTGGGGCTTCCAATAGTATGAATTGAAGATGGTGCCAATGTGTTTCTCTCACAGAAGGCTATTATCCAGTGATTTCTATTGATAATGTGTAAATTTCTTGCATCCAATCTTTATTTCGGTTTTACTTTGCCTGTAGTTAAAATGAAAATTCAAATATTTAAAATTATTCTATATAGCTATCTCTACACAGTTTCCGCCAACCTAATAAATTTATCGTACACTTTACGAATGATTCCAGACTTTTGTTTTGAGGCATCCCATAAAAAAACCTCCCTATCCATTTTGCGCCAAAATGATAAGGTAACCATTACCTGACCTATGCTGTGTAATGAGCAGGACAGACGTCTTGTTGCCAATTTACGTTATTATGTCTTTCTGTATTAAAGTATTAAGAAATAATAAGACAAAATGTTTCAAAACGTTTTTTTTTCTGTGTAAAATATGGACCAATAATTAGATTTAAAAAACTGCCGCACCATATATTAACTTTTTTGTAACGCTGACTTAGTTTGTTAATAACATCATCGAGATTGTGGAAGGCCCGTTTACGGCTATATTGCTAAGATAACTGTCGTTTGTGCAAAATGTAGACCAGTGGTTACAAAAATGTGAAAACTTTGGTTTTCAAGATAATTTTTACCTACCCTTAACCAAAATTCTAAACGTTCCTCTTCATATCCAGGTTAAAGAGTATGCTGCCACTTTGACTTGAAAAGTTTAATTTTGTTTTCGTTAAAAATTGTTTGCGACTTACTTTTGCTTCAATCCAAGAGTTGCTTCCTTCTAGACAATTGCGGGTTATCTAAAACTGACCCTATCTTTGTTTCATAACATTTTTGATAAAAGTATTAAATAATAGTATTTCTCTGTTGAGGTATTTTCAATTTTTTTAAATTTACTAACACCGCGGGCACTAAATGTATTAGGTGTTTTCCGGGACTTCATCCGTGTGATGATAACTGATCCCTGCTGGAATCGTTGGTAGAATGACGTTTCGGCAGAATCACATCTACCCTCTTCAGGTCGGTTCGCATAATTCTCGTAACCTTCTGCTTAGGCTTCTAGTTAGTATTCAAGTAACTAGAAGCGTAATGATAGCGAAAAATCTCAATGTGGTTAGGAGATGTAAACGCGATTATCGTATGGCAAGTCAAATAGTAATCGTTGTTGTTTTAAATAAGTGTAGTGATTTATTTTGGGGAAAACATTTATATTTAATACTAGGTATTACAGCGGCTTTACCCTCACCTGGCTCTGTGAAATTGTGGATGCATCTCTCCAATAGCATACATAAGGTCTTAATAAAAATCATTTTTATGTTCAATTGACGCCTGTAATTAATAATTATGGTTTTTAAAGACCCTTTCAAATAATTACTGGTGACTGTTGACGTATATAACGACTTAGCATTCTCGTACCGTGGCTTAGCAACAAATTTAGTTAATACTATGATCGTACGATTATGCAATAACTTTTGTGACATTTATTGCTGATTTTTTATTAGCACAGACCTTATATTTCGAAAATTGTTTTCATTATAAATAAAATTAATATTAATACTCCTAATTTTGCCAAGTTTTCAACTAATAGTTTCCCATAATTTGATATCATCTTCATGTGGTTCAAGTTCCTATAAATTATTAGAAGGTTTATAGATATCGTTTTTCAATTACAGTTTAAATCTAGATATCATAGTTATTTCTTTTAATTTGAATATCACTTTCAATTCTTTAAAACTAACCTGAAAAGCAATATATTTTAATGTACTTTCTCATTTTCGTTACTAAATTTCTTAGAAACTGGAAAACTATAGAAAATCAAAGTTCAAAACGGTTAATTAATTTATGTTATATTCAAATTGAGTTGCAAGAAATAAACTAATTATTCACTACATCAATACCAGTTTGAATAATTGTTTAATTATTGACAATAGTTAATAAATAAAATTTATCACGCGAACGGAATAAGTATAGCTTTAAAAATCGTTCTATAGGTGAACCGACTCCAGTAATTATTTGAAAGGGGTCATATGGAACATTGCTTTAAAAAATATATTATTATTAATTACAGACATTACTTTGAACTGTTTTAGGTTTCTAACACTTTATTGCGTAAAAATGATTCCCATAAGACCTTAAGTATGCTATTAGAGTGATAGATCCCCGATTTCTCAGGTGAGGGTAAAGCCGCTAGTAATAAGTATAAATGTTCTAATAATGGTTTGGGCTACTGTTTCAAATGAAGACAATCATAACAACAATCTGATTATTACAGAGTCCGTGGGTTTTTAATTAAAACAATTTTACTCTCACTATCAACGTTATTTGGCAAATAAATCACTATACTTACTTAGAACAACAACATGACCACTCTACGTTGCCACCCAATAATCGGGTTTATTTTGAATAATAGGGAAATATGCTCATCCCAATCACGCTAGTTGTTGCTCGCGATGTGGATAGATATTGTTCCAAGTTCCTAGTGAATCTTTTCACCAATCGTGGTTCTTCTTTTTCTTAATGCCTAGAATCGTACTGACCTTCTGGAATACATTGGATTAAGAATTCCGTTCTTGGTCTGAATGTTACCCCAAAGGAACACCAAACCTGCGGAATAGCTCTTCCACCAGCATTTTCACCACCGTGGTTATTTCCTGATTGAGCATCGCATATGCCTTATGAAGTAATCTATTGCGACCAGAATGAATTTGTTTCTCCTCTCGGGCTCGGGAAATTGACCGAGGACATCAATGCCAATTCTCTCAAATGGAAAGCCAACCTTGTATTGCTGCAATCTACCTTTGTTTTGGGGCTTTGGGCCCTTATTGGCTGCACAGGTATCGCATTTCCGGCACCAGGCACTGAATTCTTCGAAGTAATAATCCCCTTAATGCCGATGGCGAATTTTACCTAAAGTGTTCAAATATATATATATTAGGGTGCTTTTTTTTTAGAGCTATTTTTTTTTCGGTCCCATGGTGAAATTTTGTCGGAAGTACCATAAAAAAAAGTCCCTGAGAGTTTGAGCCCTTAATATTAATATTAAGTACTAGACCAAGGCGTGTAAAGATTTCCCATTTAAAATACACGTAAAACTTGTTTTTTTTTCTTTTAAATTTTGTAACTCAGAGGCATTTGATTGGATTATCTCGCCCAAAGATAGATCTTTCTCAGAATTGAACGCTCTACAAAAGTCTCCATTACAGTAAAGTCATAACTTCCACCTACGGGGTAGTACGGGCTCCTAAACCTAATTTTTTCATAAAATTTGCGTTTTTTTGGATTTATCTCGTACACAACACTAGCTACGAAAAAATTGTAAATAACAAACTTGTAGGAAATTTAATTTCCTACAAAAAAGTCTTTGGCACCAAATCGTGAATATTAATACTTTTTGAGATACAGAGATTTTAAGTTGAAGTAGTATGGAATTTTAATGGATTTCTGAGTTTAATTGTTAAATTATCAACTTTTTATCATAAATTCTACATTTTTCATCAAAATTTATAGTTGCTAATAAAAATGACTATATTTAAGTACAATTTTCATTGAAAAAAAAAACAATTTATTTAATGATGTTTTCAATGAATTACAAAAAAAATAAAATAAAAATCAGAAGAGAAATTGACATGGATTTTTTAGTAGGAGGAAAAAAAATTGGAAAAAATCCTTTCCAAAATTTTTTTTTCTTTAATTTCACCTTCAAAATGTTCAATTATACAATTTTTCAATGGTTTGTAATGTGAAATAATAATAATCAGTGATTTAAATGACAATTTATAGTAAAACTAATTTATTTAACAATTTAACTTACAGATTCCATACTACTTCAACTTAAAATCTCTGTATCTCAAAAAGTATTAGTATTCACGATTTGGTGCCAAGGACTTTTTTGTAGGAAATTAAATTTCCTACAAGTTTGTCATTTACAATTTTTCCGTAGCTAGTGTTGTGTACGAGATAAATCCAAAAAAAACGCAAATTTTATGGAAAAATTCGGTTTAGGGGCCCGTACTACCCCGTAGGTGAAAGTTATGACTTTACTGTAATAGAGACTTTTGTAGAGCGTTCAATTCTGAGAAAGATTTATCTTTGGGCGAGATAATCCAATCAAATTCCTCTGAGTTACAAAATTTAAAAGAAAAAAAACCAAGTTTTACGTGTATTTTAAATGGGAAATCTTTACACGCCTTGGTCTAGTACTTAATATTAATATTGAGGGCTCAAACTCTCAGGGATTTTTTTTATGGTACTTCCGACAAAATTTCACCATGGGACCGAAAAAAAAAATAGCTAAAAAAAAGCACCCTAATATATATATATATATATATATATATATATATATATATATATAATTAACATGGTAACGGCTGTTAAAATTAGTATGCAAACGAATTACGGCCAAAGCAGCCAAAGACTAAATAAGTGTACTCTTTTTTATATGAGAGCTTTCGGAATTCTTTTATTCCTTCGTCAGTCAAATACTGAAAAAGTTACAAATATTGTTGTTATTATAAGTACAATAAATGAAATTAAATGGTAACTTACTAAAGTTGAGGTTCACAAAATAAAATTAGCATGTCTAGAGAATTAAACAACGTAACATTCAGTTTTATGGTTGTAGTTTCATGAAATTAGATCCAAATTTGAATTTTTTTGATGACAAATATAAATGTGAAACCATAGAAATGTTGGAGGTAATATTATAAGGGATGAGAATTTTTTTAAGTTTAAGAAAATAAATAAATAAATAAATTTCCAGACAAGTTCTAAATTAAAGTAATATATGTACATATATATCACAAAAATAAACACGTATGGGTTGATTATATCTGGTAATATATACCTCTTATGGCTTGTTGTGAACCATTTATAATACATTCAAATTTAGAAATAGTTGCATTTACTACCTTAATTTCTATATTAAGTAATTTCATGTTAAACCTAAGTCTGCAGTTTTTAACCATTTGGCCGTGGTGTCCATCTTGATATTTTATTAGTTGAGAGATACTTTTGGTGTTATTGGAAATATGTAATGATATTAGTCCTTTCTTTCTGCAATTTAATAAGAATATTCTGCGATTTCTCTGTGATGCTAATTTGATGTTTAAAGTTGCCCATTTTTTTAAGTTTCTTGTAACATTTATGCCATATGTCATGGTGATGTCATTGAAAAATCCCATAATTAATAATTCGTTTGCATATTAATTTTAACAGCCGTTACCAGTATAATTAGATTTATTTTCAAATGGGATTTTTCAATGACATCACCATGACATATGGCATAAATGTTACAAGAAACTTAAAAAACCAAAAGTATCTCTCAACTAATAGAATATCAAGATGGACACCATGGCCAAATGGTTGAAAACTGCAGACATAGGTTTAACATGAAATTACTTAATATAGGAATATTAAGGTAGCAAATGCAACTATTTCTAAATTTGAATGTATTATAAATGGTTCTCAACAAGCCATAAGAGGTATATATTACCAGATATAATCAACCCATACGTGTTTATTTTTGTGATATATATGTACTGCCACGCTACCCGTTGGCTGCTAAAATGCCACACCAAAATGTTACGTGACGCCAAATTTCTACCCTACCTAGTTATGTTAAGGGCAGAAGAAGATATGTCCGGTAGTCTCAGTGAAGACGGGGGGGTTCGTTTTATTTGAACGTATAAGCCAGATTTTGCTTGGCGATATAAATAAAGAGAGAAAATAAGGGCGCCAGGTAGATTCCCCTATACCTTCTAAATACACATAATCAGGACACCTACCCGTCCTAAAATATCTGCTGTAGTAATTTTTGCTAATTTGGGACGCTAAATTTCTAAATATAAATAAATAAATGTTGTAATCAAAAGGGATAATAAGCATCCCACAGATCTAAAATATAAGTTTAATTTGCGCGAACAGACTAGTACAAGGCGCTAAAAATATGCCTTAGGGCACTCTATTAATGCAAATCAGTCTTAGAATGTTAAAGTTAAATATACCTAAGTAAAAAATGAAATAAAACAAATCTACACTTATGGACAGAGATTCAAACTGTACATATAAACATGTGAGATCCTGAATAACCCGGATACAAATATTTAAATATTCCTCTAATACAATAATTCTAATCATTAGAATATTTAACTAAATCGTGAATATCAAACACTACATTAATGGGAATCGATCATAATTTCCTGATATTTATCATTGAATAAAATTCAGAATTCCGTCGTTGGTGTAAACTATACTACACTCGAGCTCGAGGGTAAGTGCAATCGATCAGAATAATAATAATAAACCCGATAGTAGGCTAATGGTCTTTACTTCCGGTTAGCAAATTCCATTTTACTAATTTCAAATCAAATACTAAGGTTTATATTATTATTGTAAAAATAACTGATAATGAAACAGTAACCAGATACACAAATTGTCACTTATCTGAAACCACAGCTGAAGCTGAAGTTAGAGTCCCTTGCGCTCACTCCACCACTGGAATTCTGATGATAGAAATACCAGAAATACAGTGTTCTTGTATGCACCATCAACTAGTTCATCTGCATGCTAAGTTCAAGATCGGCATGATACCATAATGCCAAACCAGGTCTGTGTTCTAGTGTTGTAATAGAACAGCAAAATATAACCCCAATCTCACTGGATGGAGAACAAAACAGGAACGCAGCACGTAGAAACAAAAACAAATGGAAGAAATACGACAACAGTAGAAAAAGAAGTAGAAGGAAGACAAGAAAGAACAAGAACCCTAAAAAAAGGAGAAAATATCCTATCAATAGTCTGACAAAACGAGAAATCGGCTAGTGAACAAACAAAAATCACTTACCCTATCAACCAAAGGTTCCATTGTGAGGGTGACCCCAAATACCATGACCACTCCGAAGAATGACCCAACAACAGAAGTTTTCAAATCCTCAATGAGAGAAGTATCCCAGCAACTAACAACAGTACTACAATATGCTGAAACACAATGTAGGGATTTCCATATAACTCCCGAACTCGGGTGGCTTATCAAAAGCCAGTATACTAGTGGAAAATCCCTTAAAAACAACTGCACGACTTCTTCAGTTAACTTCACACAATTTTTTCTACACGCACATCCTTCCCGCCTTGTCGACGACAATGACAACTGTCAAGAAGCACACAATGCCAACCAAAAATAGTCGATAAATCAATTCGTCTCAACAGGTCAAATTCAAACATCCTTCAAAAATAAATCAGAACCAAACATAATAATAAGGCAAAATCAGCGCGCAAACGGAACGGACGAATAAAAGCAATATTTTGACCGGTCTTAAACGCGTTCATTTATACTGACTAACTAAGGCAAAAATATAGCGGAACAGTACATATATTACTTTCATTTAGAACTTGTCTGGAAATTTATTTATTTATTTTCTTAAACTTAAAAAAAATGCTTATCCCTTATAATATTTCCTCCGACATTTCTATGGTTTCACATTTATATTTGTCATCAAAAAAATTCAAATTTGGATCTAATTTCATGAAACTACAACCATAAAACTGAATGTTACTTTGTTTAATTCTCTAGACATGCTAATTTTATTTTGTGAACCTCAACTTTAGTAAGTTACCATTTAATTTCATTTATAGTACTTATAATAACAATATTTGTAACTTTTTCAGTATTTGACTGACGAAGGAATAAAAGAATTCGGAAAACTCTCATATAAAAAAGAGTACACTTATTTACTCTTTGGCTGCTACCGGTAATTCGTTTGCATCTATATATATATATATATATATATATATATATATATATATATATATATATTATATATGTTTAAATTTTTTTTTGTAAGAGCTACAGTTTTAAGTAAATAATAGTCTGATCCGCCCACTGCTCTTTTTTTCACAATGACGTCAATTATTTTTGTTTGTGATTTCTGGCTGGTTAAACAGTAAGGAATAATAGATTTGAAACCCTTTGTTCTCTATTCCCACGTGTATTTGTGAATTTCTTTGTATTGAAAATACCCATTTTGTATTTTTAAGGAATATTGCTTCTCAATGTTTTTCTATTATTGTACCCTGCCTATTCTTTCCAACTCGTCCATTAAAATCACCTAGTAGTTCTTCAAAAAAATTCTCCTTTATATCTATAGTTTTTAATATTTTTTAAATGCATTTTCTTGACAGCTGTGGACACTCCAGCGTTTGCGCTTTTTTCTTTCAAGACTATACAAATGTACATAATCTCTTTTTATTTTGTTTCCGTCTTATTTCTTCTTTGTTTCACTAAGGACTGCAATATCAATGTTATTTTTTGATAATTCTCCATACCCTTGGTTCTAATTCCTTGTACGTTCCAACATCCTAAATTCTAGGACCTTTTCCGTTGTGAATTTTTTCCGGTCGATATCCGAAGCTTGTTCGAATTTTTTGCAATTTATCTTGTTTTGTCGGAGAATGAGGAGCAAACCCATAGCTCCAATCCCCAGTTTTGGAGGGCCAGGAAGATTTCTGTAGGGACCTTCTCTCTTAGCCGAAAGGTCCACTTAGGAGGCGCCGGATTCTCGCCCTCATCTAGTTCCTGTTTGGAAAGGGATTTGCTGGTAGAGCTGACAGATGGTTGATCAGCCGGTTATCATTATGTAGTATTTTTTAGAGTATGTTAATCAACATCAACACACCCCACTACGACCTTACCAGCAGTTTTATTTCTCTATTCACTTCGGCTATATTGGTCGTCATTTTTCATATAATATATTATGCGGTGTTCCTTTGTGCCGATTTAACTAAATATTTTATATATTACAGGATAATCGGTAAACAATAGTTCTAGTATTAATAATATTACATTACATTATTATTATTTTTAAATATATGAGTGAGCCGAAATTATATCTTACTAATTATACAGGTACATGGGTGACATAAAGTGAAATATGTACAATTAGGAAGCTAAATAATGAATTTACTATTGGCGTTTTACAAGCCACAAATAATATGTTACTACTTATAATTTTATTTTATTGAATGAAGCAACCATGCACCTGTGTAAAAATGGAAAGAAATTGCCAGTAAATACCAAATTAGTAAAACTTAAACACTAGACAGTCTATACATGTAACATAAACTTGAACAAATAAATAACTTGGCCTAGAAATAAAATTACTTGATCAAATTGCAATCATGGTATAATTAATAAGTACTAAATTATGTGGAAAAATTAATGACGGAACATTGAAACTAGTTAATAATCTATACATATATGACCAAGCAAGTCAGCAAACTTTAAATAACTGCTTTGGACTTAAATATACTTTTAAATCTGTGCAAAAAAATAAAAATAAATGTTTTTTTGTAACAACTGTTAAAAATTGGTAAAACATTTTACTCGCAAAGAGTAAATATTTATTACTGAAATAATTCTTCATATCCATTTAATAAACTAAAATATTCACCAATGAGAGAGAATATATATTGTAATCCGATGATTTAACACATAAATTAATTTTTTTTCATAGAATCGTTGATATAAATTCAAGTTACTGTTAAGTAAATAATAAATTTTAAATCATCTTTTCTAATTTAAGTGTCCTATCTGCAAGTGTTTATAGTCCATTAAAAAAAGAAAACCAAGAAATTACAAAAAGCAAATAGACGTCTCCAACAGGTACCGTCGGTAATCTCATTATTTGCTTCGGTCAGGACAGCGGGTTTTCTTTGGAACTACCAGTTAGGACTTGGTTTCTCTGCCTTCATTGCTTTCCAAAATTTTCTTTTACTATTTAATTCTCTACTCTTATGTTCTCTATATTGCCATCGACTATACTTCGACTTCCCCCATGCGACAATCTCATTTATATATCACCAGATCGAGATTTTTGCCTACCAATATGATATGCCAACGTGTGTGGTTTCCAGTTAGGGAATGAACTCCAAAGCCTTTTATATCGTCAATCCTATCCTCAGGAATCCCTTTGTTATCAGCATTTGTTTATTTCACTGTTTTTTATCGTTTATTCGCAATTTTTTATTTAGGATAATTAATTGTTTGACGATGTCTTAATTGTTGACAGCTTAAAATGAAATGTCATAACATTATATAAAAAAACTTACATTACAACATCCGAAAAGTAAAAAAAGTTGAGAATATTATCTAATAACATTAACATCAAAGAAACAAAATCGATATCAGACCATTTTTCCTTCTTAATTTATTGTTAGGTTAAGGCTAAAAAATGAACACTAATAATATTAACCAGTTAAATTATAGAGCCCGGAGGATGGTATCTTTTATGGGCTTAGACCTCAGATCGACTATTTTTAATGTAATCTCCCAAGAAACAGTGTGTCCAAACTAGTACGAGCACTCCCCTCCCCTGAAGCCCGAGATCGTCACGAAAGCTCTTGTCTGTATCTGCTCCTGTCACTGTTATAATTGTGCCCATCCTATTGTAACTATACATTCATGATACTCTGATATTTTATAGGGAAGTTTTTAGCAGTGTAGAGCAGAGCTTGATCTTCACTATTGGATAGAGTAAAGTTGTTTACGCATACACTCAGTCTTACTGTAAAATATATTTTAGCAACAATATTCTATTAGTAATCATAGTCTTCGTACTGCGATTTTTTATTTGAATCAGAATTATCAATTCTAGTACCAGGAACCTGTTCTTAAAATTAATTATTTGTGAAATATTACAATTTTCAATTTGTCTTGATTACAGTTGATATAATGCTGAAACTTTTGCTGTTTTAAAATATTCGACTTTTTCATCATACATGTTCACGTCTAAATATGACAATTTACCATAAAAGCACCATTAATATCGTACCAAACCCAATTTAAATCAGAAATAGACCTGCAGTTTTGGAAGTGCTTATGTAATGACAAAATTAATGTAATTGGATTAACAGATTTCCAAACATGTAATTCCCTTTATTTCTGTTGAGAACCTTAAATGTCTGAGTAAAAAAAAGAAAGGCACCAAAACAGGGAAGAGCTCATACTAAAAACACAAATTACTATGAAAAGCTGTATACAAATGTGGGATCAACAGACATTCCAGAGATAACCACAGAAGATATAGGCCCTGTACGAGTGAACACGAATTTAAGCAGCTGAAATAAATTCTCGTTTTTTAACTTCGAATAAAATTCTTTTGTGCCTAAAATCGATAAAATTCAGGTTTAAGTGTATCGATATAGAGCTATTTAACGTTTTATTATTTGTTTCCAAGTCTATTAAATGTGAGGTTAAAATGGTACTGTCAAGATCTGACCTCGAAAGTATTAAGGGAATATTTTCTGGCAACTTTTTCATAGATAGAGTCTCACAAAATATTATAATAAAAATTGAGGAGAAACTAAAAAAGCAAGACGAATCAATCCATCTAAAAATTGCCAATAATAAATTGTTTCAAACTTTAGATAATCTAGAGCAATCCTCGAGATCCCTTAACATTAGGGTATTTGGTGTTCCTCACACCGAAAATGAAAATATTCATCGCAAAATGCTGGATTTATTCAAGAAAATGCAGGTAAGTAACTTGCATGACAGGCAAATTATATCTCGCCGTCCAGTTATGGAAAAGATTTTATCCTCTCACCTCTACACTTACTAAGAATATACTTCCTTACAACCAACACGGTTTTCGTGATAACATAGTACAATTTCTGCTCTTACGTCAGTATTCGACGACATAACAGAAGCTATGATCATGGCCTCTTGTGTTACTTGAATTTTCTCAAGCGTTTGATACGATTGCCCATCATCTTTTGATGAAACTTAAATATTATGGATGTGATACTAACTCATTGGGTTAGGTTAGGTTTATATTTTAATAGCAGAACTCAGAAAGTTCAGGTAGGTGACAATTTCTCCTATGTCTGTCAGGTTCTATCAAGTGTGCCACAGGGGTCAATTTTGGGTTCCTTATTTTTTATTATATATACATCTGATCTGGTCAAATCTACGAAATATTATCAACTACAGCCCTTTGCTGATGACACACAACTCTATTTCCATTTCCATATCGACAATTATCAGGAAACAGCGCTTGCTAGTCATCAAGACCTAGAAGTCATCAAATCTCTTTTAGAAGACCATGCGCTCAATCCACTTAAATCTAAACTATTATTATTTGGCAAGAAGACAAGCAAGGAAACTTTAAAAGCTATGTTCAACGTTAAAATATCTAATCAAAATCTTTAGGTGTGCGACTCGGCAAGAAATTTTGGTGTTAGAATAGATTCCGATTTAAAATTTATTGATCACGTAAAACACCTGGTGCAAAAGTTATATATTTCTTTGAAACAAATTTATTCCAATAGACACATTTTGAGTTTTAAGCTCAAAAAGATGTTGTGTGGGTCTCTAATTGTGTCTAAGTTTAATTATGCTGACTTTCTTTATAGCCCTTACCTTAGACAAACTGAACAATACAGAATTCAAAAAATACAGAATACCTGTTGTCGCCTAGTTTTTTGTTTAAGAAAGTATGACAGAATAAATTAATTAACTACGTTGGTTAAACATGGAGAACAGCAGACTTAATCACCTAGGTATTTTTGTGCATGGTTTATTAAATGACTACGTTCAAGTATCAATTAACCTTAAAAATAAATTTCAATCAAATACTGATATCCATAACGTTAATACCAGAATTAAACACAAATTTTCTATTCTTAAACATAAAACAGGTATGTTCAAACAGAGTTTTATCTATAATGCCATTAACTTATACAATCCACTTCCAGACAAATTAAAAGTTTATAGACGCTCTAAATTCAAAGCTAACCTAAAAACCTACTTACTGAATAGGCAGACCAGTTCACAGGAGCTATATCGCTGAAAATGATTTTATTTTCCTGCCCTTCCCGTTACCTTAAGCCTTAGCATAGTATAGTAGTTGATACGAGTATAAATTTACTTTTAAGTGCCATTCATTTCATCTAAGTACTAAACACTATGAGGGTTAAATATGAGTAGCCTATGGCTAGACTTCGCCCTCTGATCATCCAATTCTTTGTGTCTAAAATGATGTGAATGTAATATTATGTTTAATAAAGTCGATTTATTATTATATTATTATTATATTCTCTGTATTCTAAATTCCCTAAGAAATAATAAATCAACCGGTGAAAATGAAATGATAACAGAAGCGCTGGACATTATAATACAACAGCTTAACAAAAATTCAACAGCTGCTTAGAACAACAAACTATACCTGGAATATAAAATAACGCAATAATAACAAAGGTTACTGTAAATTGGTTACACCGAAAGTAACAGACCGGTTAGAAAAGAAATCAATCTATCAATCTGTTGAACAGGCGGCATTTCGGAAAGGATATGGCACAATTAACCATCTACCCACAGTGTAAATAGAAGCTTCCTGTACATATGGCATTTCGATAGTATGAAATACCTTCGAATTAGATGATGAAATCGGGTAAAAAAAGTAAGACTTCACGAAGATTCAAATCTTTTATATGTCTATGTCTGCAGAGAGGACTAAGACAAGGTGATACAATATCTCCCAAATTCTCCAGCCTGGTTCGAAAAAGAGTCTTCAAGAAATTAAATTGGACAAATGTGGGAGTTCTCCAATTTAAGATTCGTAATAATGTGGTCCTAATCGCCGAAACAGAAGATCTTACACGAATGTTACTAGAACTAGAAAATGAGCCGAGACATATGGGGCTAAAGATGAACCTAGATAAAACCAAAATAATGAGCTCAAAAAAGATATGAATTGTAATGGAAAACAGATAGAACATGTTCTAGAATATGTACACTTAGGAAACAGCGACAGTGAAATTGGAAAAAGAGGACGATTAGGATTGGCTGTGTTCGAACAATAAAGAAATACCGAAACCTTTTTGAACCAAAATATTTGTCTATTCCTTACTCCCTATCATTACGTATAGAACTCAAAATCGTCATAAAAGATCTTACACTAATGCTACTAGAACTAGAAAATGAGCCGAGACGACATGTAGGACTAAAGATGAATTTAGATAAAATTGAAATAATGAGCTCTGAAAAGATACGGATTCCAAAAAATGAAAAACAGATAGAATACATTCAAGAATACGTACACGATATATCTCTTGTCACCGAAACAGCGACAATGAAATTGAAAATAGAATACGATTAGGATGGGCTACGTTCGAACGACTTTCTCACATATTAAGCAATAAAGAAATACCGCAACCTGTTTGAACAAAAATATTTGACCAGTGCGTATGGAACACAAAGGTAGACCCTCACACAACAAATAACGCATCCGTTAAAAAAACAGAAGGCAATGAAAAGATTGATGTTGAATATATCACTGTATCACCAAGAGACCAACATTGTAATGATTGGATTAGACAAAAAACATAGTAACCGAATTGAGAGAATGACCAATCTGATGTGGGGCTACGCTAGTCACGTCGCGAGAACTAAAGATGGTCGATGGAATAGGAGAATTATGATATAGAATGTGTGTGAAGGAAAAAGAAGAAGCGGAAGAACGGGTATGATATGAAGGTATCAAAAAAGTGGCAGGACTGAGGTGGATCGAAGAACAGAGAGCTTAGGAGAAAGAGGAAAGCCTGTGCTCAATACCGGGTGCAAAAAGGCTAATAAAAGAATAAAAACGTGAAGTGTTGGTTATTCCCAAATGAACTTTGGAAGTACACAGTCTCTACTTCCTTTATTTTATTTAAGCATCTGTAAACCCAATACGAATTTATTTACCATAATTCCACACAACTCTAGACGGGTCTATTAATCAACAACTAACTGAAATTTCATTTCAAAAATAAAGTAAATTCATTATACAGCTTAACAAATTTTATCTATTGCCAAATAATTCTCATAGATGTTTGTAAGATTCTACAAGAAAAGCATTTGAAAGTGCAAATTAAAATTATGATTTCTTATCCAATAATAAAAATGTTTCATGCGTTTTCCACACTCCCCCGAATTGAGATTTAACAAAATAAATCTATCGCAATTTTGTACGATTTTGTTAAATGTCAAATGGAAGAGGAAAGACAACGTGATCTAATTCGTTGAAGTGAGTAAATTTTTGTAAGAGTATTGAGATATTTGTTAATTCTTTAATAACATTGTAGTCCCGACCCTTTCCCTCCAAGTGTCATCGGAAAACAGCATGGCGTTCGTTGATTTTTATGAATTTTGTTGGCAATGATCATTTTGGTAATAAAAAATTAGTCCACATATCTAATTTGTTTTATTATGAACAATCAGTTCAAAACATGTTGCACGCAGCGGTCAAAAATACACTGGACACGATTTATCGCATATCTGAGTCTGATACTTTTTGTATAGAGTGGTGAATATAAATCATCTCCTTATTATTTACTTACCTTTTTGTTCACTTGGCTAACTTGGGTTAGCAAAATTATCTGATGTTATCCTTTAGAGTTGAGTGTCTATCAAAGAGTTCAGGATCACGTAAGCGTTATGTAATATATTTATTTATTTATATTTATATTCAATTTCAGATGCATGGCATTGCTCTACAACAGAATTGCCTGAACCGGAATTCCACCCACATGAGGTTTATTGCTACAAATACTATGAGTGTGCAAACGGAATTCCATACGAAATGACATGCCCTGCACCTCTAAATTGGAACCAAAAGGCTCAGCAATGTAACAGTAACGTTGACTGTGGAACTCTTACAACAACCACTTGGAGGCCGCCGACAACCAAACAAACGACATAAAAATACCAATATTTAACAGCTTATATATTAAATGTAAAAAACAGTGACTCTGTTGTGTATGTTTACAAATTAATAATATTGTTCTTCAACGCAATAAACTAAGTGCCCTAACAGTTTAGATCACCTGAACGCATTTTTTGCTTCAAAATTATTCCTAAATTTACGTATTTTAAATTAATTATAATTTTAAATTAACTAGAGAATAGGCTAATGTAATTCCCATCACAAACATCAAAATGAGATAAGTAATCTATTCGTAGGATAATTTTTAAATTAAGTAATGAAGACGATTATATCGCTTCTACTTCTGTAGAATTCAATCGTATCTAGTATTAAGGAAGAAATTATTAATGGTTATGTCCTTTTGAACAACCCAGTATCTGGATAATTCATAAGGTTTTTCCTAGGTTTTACCTTATGAGGTTAATGGGATCACTGAAACTGCAGAATTCTTTGATCGTATTTTTGACGAATGAGCTATCTTATAACAAAGTTGTACTTAGGAACGCCACTTATAAATTCTAAAAACAACTCTTTCAAATTCTTCCAACTTGAAAGCGTTTTAACTTAGTACATTATCCTTAGAATTTTTTGTGCTACCTGTATATTTAAAAACAACAAAAATCTTATGTCAGCTTAAATGTCATAAATTAAACTTTCAATTTGCAATTTACATTTTCATTACATATTTTAAAGCCATTGACAACGAAGTCAGAATCGACTTTGAAACGTTTGGTAGTTTCTTTCAATATACAGCTTTTTATTTCAATTGTGGCGTTATTCGCAAGAAAACTTAAAATTAATAATAAGTTAAACTAGTTCTGAAATTTATTGTGTGTTTTTGTTATCTAAAAACTAATGAATGAAAAAGTTAATGCTCTGGAATATTATACTATTATACATAATAAGTTCGGCAAGTCGATAACAAATACAGGTTTCTCGAAGTTTCCTTGGACTTCCATCGTCTTGAAGTGATTGATCTCACAATGTTTCAATAGCTGTATATCTGCTATCGTCACTAGGTGAATGATAGGAAATTCAGAGTATCCCTCGTATTTATATTATACTCTTAACCGGTCATGCGTCGCCGGTCATGGTCATTGGGTCTTATCTGGTCCAATCAGCGTCATCGTACCTGGAGGTTGGTTGCCGGTGATGTGTAGCGGCAGAGGCCGAAGAAGAGCTCTCTAAATATTTTTAATTTGGACGCTGGGCTCGCTAATTATATTTTCATTCGAGATTATATATGCTGTCTCTATGAATTTTCTTTTGTACCAGTGCTCTTCCTTGTGAATTGCTCTGGCCTGGCCCCAGTTGATATTATGGTGTTCGGTCCATGCGTGATTAGCTTCGTTACTTCCGCCCTTTGAGTAGCTGTGCGGTGTTCCTTAATCCTGGTGTCCAGCGGTCGCTTTGTCTCTCCAATGTAAAGATGGCCACATTCACACGGTATGCTGTATATTCAGTTATTTGGTATTGCTGGTGCGTCGGGTCTCGTTCTTGTTATCATGCTCCTTATGGTGTTGTTGCTTTTGAAAATCGTTCTGATTCCATAGCTGTGTGCAATTCTTCTAAGTTTCTCCGACAAGCCTTTAGTATACGGTAATAGTTTAGTTGCTATCGTGGTGTCCTCTTCCTGCCTAGGTGGTTTGTCCAGCTCTTCAAACGCCTTGCTAATGATCGTTTCCGGATATCCATTCGCCAAAAGGTCTTCTCTAAGTTTCACTTGTTCTTCTTTGAGGGCTTCTGGTGTGCTGCAGATATTTTGGCTCTATGGATTAGAGTTTTGATGATGCCCGTTTTCGTTGCTGGTGGGTGGTTGGAATTATAGTGAAGGTATAATCCTGTATGGGTAGCCTTCCTGTAGACTGTCGTTTGGATTCCGGTCCTAGTCCTTTGACACTTTACATCAAGGAATGGAAGCCACCCATTCTCTTCCATCTCCATGGTGAATCTAATGGATGGTTGGGATTGGTTCAGGTGCTCCAGGAATACCTGTAGTTCTGTCTCTCCATGTTGCCAAATAATAAAGGTGTCATCGACATACCTCAACCATAGCTTAGGCTGCTTCTCGTAACTCATCAGTGCATGTTCTTCGAACCATTCCATGTAGATGTTGGCGATGATTGGTGATAACGGGGAACCCATAGGCAATCCATCTTCTTGCATGAAGAACATGTTCTTCTCCTGAAAGTAGCAGCTCTTGCGGCAACATTCAAGCAAGCCCATTATTGAGTCTATTGGCAGCTCCGTCCTCTCCATCAGGGTTTCATCTTCAGTAAGTTTCTTTCTCACTATGTGTACCGTCTAGTGGTACGTTAGTAAAAAAGTTTTCAACGTCGAAACTTACTAAGCGATGTTCTGGCCCAAGTTCCATGGATCCGATTATTTCGACAAAGTGCTTTGAGTCCTTAACATGCGATGATGTTTTGCCCTTCAAAGGTTGGATGATTGGTAGAAGGAATTTCGATAGTGCTGCTGTTGGTGAGTTGCGCGAACTTGTAATCGGTCTGAGAGGTACTCCAGCCTTGTGTATCTTGGGTAGTCCATAAAGATGTGGTGGTTTGCTGTGATGTGGCGACAATTTTCTCCTTGTCTCGGGTAAAATGTATTCAGCATGATCTCTGAGAGTGTTGTACGTTTTCCGTTCTATTTTGGATGTTGGATCAGCAGGCAGTGGTTTGTATTTTCCCTTCGACAGTACTTATTCGATTTTCTTGTTGTTTTCCGTTCTGTCCATCAGCATGGTGGCATTTCCTTTGTCAGCTGGAGTACCTCTCAGACGAGGCCCGACGCACCAGCAATACCAAATAACTGTATATACAGCATACCGTGTGAATGTGGCAATCTTTACATTGGAGAGACAAAGCGACCGCTGAACACCAGGATTAAGGAACACCGCACAGCTACTCAAAGAGCGGAGGTAACGAAGTCTGGGCTAGCTAATCAATCATGGACCGAACACCATAATATCAACTGGAGCCAGGTCAGAGCAATTCACAAGGAAGAGCACTGGTACAAAAGAAAATTCATAGAGACAGCATATATAATCTCGAACGAAAATATAATTAGCGATCCCAGCGTCCAAATTAAAAATATTTGGAGAGCTCTTCTTCGGCCTCTGCCGCTACACATCACCGGCAACCAACCTCCAGGTACGATGAAGCTGATTGGACCAGATAAGACCCAATGACCATGACCGGCGACGCGTGACCGGTTAAGAGTATAATATAAATACGAGGGATACTCTGAATTTCCTATCATTCACCTAGTGACGATAGCAGATATACAGCTATTGAAACGTTGTGAGATCAATCACTTCAAGACGATGGAAGTCCAAGGAAACTTCGAGGAACGAGTTACATTGTCTACCAACTTCAGACTAAATACAGGTTTATCAATTTTAACTAATGTTCAAAACGATCTATGGAGTAATAGGAAGATTTTAACTCCCCACATTCCAGAAATTGTTTAATAAAATACTGACATTATAAAAATTTCGGCTCATCCAATTAGAAGTTAATCAATTTAATGAATATACATAATGGTTAGTCGAATTTTCAGTCTAAGGCCGGGCGCATACGCTCGGTTTTCTGATTAGGTTTCCTGATCAGGAATTCAGATTCGGAAAGCTGAATGCCCCATTTACATACAAAATGTTCAACAAGGCGCACACGTACTTACTATTTCCGATCGGAAAAGAACCCGACGTTCGTTTCGGAATTTATTCCGTGCGTTCGGGTAGTCAGAACGGAAAAAACCTAATGGCGTCTCCCCAAACGCAGCGCTCACATACATTTCTTATCGTTCGCCGCATACGCACGGAAATTTCCATTCGGAACCGCAATCAATTCATGCTCGTCGACCATTTGTGCTTTCACAGGAGCGTCTCTATTCGAACTGACCGTGTAAATTCCTAACACAAAATAACGAATGGTTTGCGCTAGGCACGCGGAATTCCGGATCTGAATTCCTGATCAGGAAACCTAATCAGGAAACCGAGCGTTTGCGCCCGCCCTAATGGTTCAAAATTATTATCCCGTTGCCGGTGCTGTTGGATGGACTCGGTAGCATGACAGTACTGTTACTGATCTCAAGACCGAGTAGGGTTGAAGCAATGTATTGCAACTTATTCTCTGTTAAAAAGTTTCACTGCCCAAAATCCTAAAAATATGCGTCTAAAACAGGACTGATCAAACAAATGACTAAAAAGCAAATTTCGGAACCAATAACGAAAACAAGAGGAAATACTTTATAATATAAATCAACTACTTATTGATATCGATGGACTTACTGGAACTATAAAAGGCAAGAGAAGTGAAGTTATTGACAATTGCATACATATGTACAGTGGGTGAAAAAAGGCATTTACAATAAAAATTCATTATAATTAACTGATATTAACTACAAATCGTAATTTCCACATTTTTACGTTCTTAACTCGGCGTGAATGAGGTGAAAATTTGTTGCAACAGCTGCGAGGTGGGAATGACATACCCCAATATAGTATTGTCGATTTTGATAATTAAAATGACTTTAGAATAATACTTATTACTGGAATATATTAATTAACATTAGGGAAATGTGCGAAGATGATAATATAACCCAGTTCCAGTTTTAGGGTTTAATAAAAACTAGTGGTCGAAATTCGACCATATTTCATCAAATTACGCAATTATTGATGTTCTTTTGTCAATAGTATATGTCTATCAGAAATAAAGTGGACGAGAAACCGGAGAAGAAGGCTTCATGAATCCCCCCGCCCCACCCGAAATCGTCCATGTCATATTAACAAATCTATTGAAATAAAAAAAATATATGGGAATTTAATCAAATATAAGCATTCCAAATAATTTTGAAAAATGCGTGACCCCCAGTTTTTGCTAGGATTGCACTTTGTAACCTAAAAGTTTTCGTCATTTGCAATTTAAATCAAGTTCATAAAATTAAAAAATATATGTCCAACAACCTTATAAAAATAGCAATCTTAATATATTTGTTGTTCCACTGAATGTCATTGTGAAAATAATGTAGTAATAAAATATTTAAATTTGCAACAAAAACTTACAGAATAATTAAAATGAAAGTTACTTGTCCGAAAAATCAATACTGATTTACTACATTGACTATTTTAATACAATAAACAACGGTAGATGCTGAACTATCAAATATGGTCTTCACATGATTTTACAGCAAGTAACGCTTCTTTCATATATAATTACTCATCAGTTTGACCGTTTTCGAAAAAAAAATATATTGAATAAAAATATATTTGTTTGTAAAAGAGACGTATGTACTTAACTTACCATAACAAATCAGTAAATGCTTTGAATTTTTTGTAATGAAACCAGGATTTTGCGCAAGAATGGAATATGCATGAACACAAAACAGTAACTAACTACTTCCCTACCTACAAATAATTGAAAGTTTCGGCCTTTAAATATAATCAAATATGTAGTTATAGTTTTTAACATAAAAAATAAATCCCTTTAAAAATATTAACATTATTTTAAATAATAAATTCTAATAATAATTAATTTTAAAATATTATATATATATATATATATATATATATATATATATATATATATATATGTATTTAAAACATTAGTGAATACCTACATTTTTCAAAAATATTTTTTGAATTGAGAGTGAAAAATTACAATAGTCTTAAAGCAAGAAATAAAACGATATAACCTTTATTCTGGCATTTCACAGTTAACGATTTCAACTCGTAAGCAGAAAATCAACCAACTCAAATGTTAGTATGAAAGTGTTATACATACTATTACATTCCAAATAACTACAAAACATAAGTACATATTAATAAACCTTCAACCCTGGTCTTAAGAGTCAATATAATTTCATTATCTTAAATGAAACACATAGTAAGCAATGACTATTTCTGTTTTGTATGGCAATTATTAAGAAATATAAGCACCTGCTGTTAATTAATGATAAATATAAGTAATACTCTCATTTGTTAAAAACTTTTCGCAGTGAATGAAGATGAAATTACACCAAACAATATTCTGAAATGTCAACGTTCAAATCAAGGTGCTACATCAAAGATAGCCATGAGTTCAGGCCTGTCAGATTGAACTATTTGTCTTGAATATTACAATCAGTGCATTAATTAAAATTTTTTGTCAATTATATGAAATTTATTCGGTAAAATTAAAAGAATCTTTAAATTGGATGTATAACATTAAGATTAATAAAATATTATGAGACATAAATTCATCAGTTGCAACATAATTCTTATTTTAGTTGACAAACCATATTTACAAAGCAATGAAAGTTGCAAACTTGCGAGAGCCCAACGAATAACCATTATTAATATAAGTTTTCCTGGGTTCTATTTCAAGAGCATGACGATGTAGAATAACTTTAGGAATGGTTCAAAATTTGTTACTTTTTAGTTTAATTTAATTCGTCTTTTACATTCGAGTCAATCCATCTTACGATTTTCTCTCCAAGCAATCTGGCGACACTGTCACAGTTATCTGTTTGGCATTGACAGTATAGACGTAAATAATGTTTTTTTTATTATATCTTATTTCATGAATGAACAAATATTATAAATAAATTTTAGCATTCTGCACTGAATATTGTGAAATGCTACTAAACAAAACAAAAATAAAGAAAATCAGTTGAGAGACAGAGGAGAAAATGGTACCTAAGCGTTTTGTCTTTGCCTATTTTTATATAGATATATAATTAGGTATGTACAATTTGCGATTATTGTGACGTAGACGAACAAGGTTAATTAACGTTAAAAGTTGCAATGTAGGTACCTATATAATGGTATTTTTCTAATCAGGTTAAAATTATTTTGAATTTTTTAGTTCTTTTAATTATATATTATATACTACAAGCTTGTTTTTAAAAACTTTTTAGTATTATTGATGCGAAATTGACTACTGCGTATTTCGGAGTCCGCAGCAGTGTTTTTCCATTATGTAAACCTTAGTACGCTCACAATGTGTTGTTTTGAGCACTTCAAGTTGAATGTATTTTATAATTTAATTACTATACACATCAATTAGCTAAGTAATTACTGATTAGTTGTTTGTAACATTTCTCATTCTATCTATGTTCAGAAGTTGCCTGCATTTTGTGCACAGCGACGGGAGCATTATATTTTTATAAAAAATTGGTAGGTGATTTTTGGATGGGTAAGACCTTATGAGATCACATGTTAGTTTGATGCATATAATATGAATTGATTGTGTAAAATTATAATTATTTAGGGTAGTTTAAAATATGTTAGATGGCCCATAAAGAAAAGAAAATCTTATTGCGTGAGTGACATAAAGCAATAAAACAGCAATAAATCAACAAGTTTCTTTTTGACAATTCACACATTAAATTTCAAGTGTGGATACAAAAATTGTGTACACCACACATCAGGGACAGCTCTAACTAATAGAATAGATTAGGGAGATTTACAATTGGAGTAAGGTGAACTAGGCCTACTGCGATATATTGCGATTTATATATCGTTGACGAAAATTATTATCCAAAGAAGTGCGAAGCAACTTTGAATAAACGTCCAGCTCATATATGGATACATGGATACCTAGTTAAGTTAGACTCATTAAAGAGGTAGTGTGCTGTAATTTAAATTGACTTATTCAAAGTTCCGTTGCTTGTACAGCCAGTAGTTCAGTGCTGTGGTTACTAAATGTTGCATTTGTGATGATTATAGTCATATACCTCAGTTAATTAAGCAAGACGAGACCCAAACATTTTGTGTTTTATCATTATACAGTGTAATTTTTGGACACAAATAAATTATAATTGAATATGTTGAACTAACTCACATCATAAAAATAAAGCATTTATAGATAACATATTGAGTAAATCATTTTATTATTAATCGACATAAGTACTTTTTAGTAGAAATTAAAACATTTTATAGTCACATTTCAAATATGGAACAATACACTTAAAACAGAATCTAGCCTAAAAAATTGGCAGCTTCTTTTTGATTGACTTTTACTTCCTCATAATAATGCCCAAATTGTTATATTAGTTTAAGACATAAAAAAACTTCATTCACAAATTTTATTTACATTTCATTTTTTTATAAACAGTATGTTCAACACATTAAAATCACCTTAAACATTACAGCCTTCTGCAAATATAAAAAAAATCAATAAAAATAATGTGAAGATGTTGCTGCGTTCAAATTGTTCTCTATTTGTCAGCAACATCATGTTTTTGTGTTTCCACACACCTAAAAAATTGTAGTTGCCTGAAATTTATCTCCATTGACAAAATATCAATAGTCTAAACGAATAATTAAATGACCAACATATGTTGAGATTTTATCAAGCCTACAAGATTGTTAGACCCTCTCAAGAAATAACTATTTGAACAATGTGTTCTATAATACCAATAATGGAATAAGGTTGTGAAACCTGGATTATGAAGACAGAAATTGTATAAAAACTTCAATTTACACCAAGGTATGGACAGATGCATGATTGGAATAACAAGAGACCAAAAAAGAATGAGGATGATAAGAAGCAGGTACAAAGTAACAGATGTTATCTACAGAATAAAATCACTAAAATGGCAATGTGGACATTTAGCATGACAAGGAGGTAATAGATGGAGAACAAAAATCACTGTGATATCCCAAGGGTGTAAATAGGCCAAGGAAAGTCTCTAATATAAAACGGGTAGATATCTGAAAAATAACCGACATAACTCAGTCCCCAAAACCTATGAAAGAAAGCAGAAACAAATATGTAAGGGAGACACACTAGAAATACTAATAGAATCTCTATAACATCTCCTTAAAATCAAAAATGCATTTGAAATAGTAAGAAAACTATTGATTAGGTTTGTGATGCTTGTTTAGAGAAACAATAGATCAAAACCAAATAAGTTCATCTATGGTGGTTTAAGCACTTTTGATGTTAACAATATATGCCAAAACTTCAACATTTTGCAAAATGTTATGTAATAGAGATTTAAAAAATATAGAGGGAAATTTATTTCAACCTTAGATCTATGAGATGCATTCCAAACACAATTAATTTAGTTCTAAATGAAATAATACAGAACTGTAATCAAATAGCTAAATCTTGGGTATAGCCCTAATTCTGCAAAAAAACAGTTGTTTGAGGTTACATTGAATTTTATTCAGCTTGTTTAGCTAATCTGTAAACGATAATAAAATGCTTTAACTAAGAATACATACTGTACAATAGAGAAAGTGAATTAAAATAACAATAAAATACTAAAAAACTAGAAGCAAACTGAGATGAACAACAGACCACAATTCAATACATTTCAAAACAAAATGCAATGTTGTATAAATTTTGTTAATTTTCTTCACTACTTCCATCATCTTCACCAAAATGGATCACTAAGGGCTCTGACTCACTGTCATCTATTATAAGTTCTCTATTCCACCACTTTTCAATTTCTACTTCAGTGTGAGAGACAGTTTTATCCAAAACTTCCGGAGTAACCGTTGCTAATGCCCCCTTCCACAGATTTATTGTTTGTTCTATAGAATTACCATCTTTCCCTATATGTTTATTGTAATGTGATTTTGTCATGCCCCATATATTCTCAATTGGGGTGAATGTACAATGGTATGGAGGTAACCGTAGACGTGGTGACCATATGCGTTGGCAAGTTCATCAACTATATACAAGGGATCACTTTTTGATCTAAAATTAAATATTTTATTTTGACAACGTATAATTGCTTACAAAAATTACAATTTACAAATATATAAAAAACTGAAAATTATATTTATTTATTTATATGAATTACACATTCCAGCATACACTCATGTTTAACTAAGGAAGGGTTATATAAAATTTGGATATTAGATCCTGATAACAATGTATGAATATAAAAAAATGGAGATAAAATTATAGCTGAAGTCAAGGTTAAATATGATAAAAATTAAACTGAAAAAACTATAAAAACAATAAGTTTTGGAATATGCTAAATGAAAAACTGGGTAGAAAATCTACAAAAAATATTTAACTGAGGATGGAAATAATAGAATTGATAACTCAAATAATTGAATATATCAATAAATATTTCTGTGGAACTAGAACTTAAGTTGAAAGATACATAACTCATCACTCAACAATATGACAATAAGCCACATGTGAATCAGAATAGCATTTTTATAGATCATTCTTCCAAAAAATTAAAACCATAATAATTAAATTAAAATATAAAGCTGGTGAAGTTAATGAGCCAAAGCCCTAACAGAAACTGCCAAATATATAGCTGAACCATTAACCTGTATGCTTAATATATATCTTATCTGTATAACCAGGGGATTTAAAAAATGCTGCAGTAATTCCAATATTTAAAGCTAATGATAAAAGTCAAGTAAAAACATTATAAAGCAATATCCTAAATATCAAATTTTGCTAAAATTTTTGCGAGACTTTTATATGACACCATATTTAATTTACAAGAAAACATATCTGAAAACAATTTGGTTTTATAAACTGGTTCAGAAGTAAAGATGCATTAACTTTGATAATAAATGTAGTCTACAAATTATTTATCACTTTTTTAGATCTAACTAATGCTTCTGACACAGTCAATCATGAAATCTTACTAGAATAACTTTATTGCTATGGAATACGTGGAAATACTAACATATTAGTAGTAGTAATTAATTATCCATATAACAGACAATAGAGAGTTTAGCTGAAAATAACACAGAAGAGTATAAAGAAATTAACCCAGGTATAATATTAGATCTATCACCATTGATGTATTTATAATCACCTCCTGAAAGAAATGGCTGATGATGAGATTGTATGTGTGGATGGCACAGGTGTCATAACCAGAGGACATACTTAGGATGAAGCCAAAAATAAAATGAATTACTAACTAAAATAGACTTTAACTATAAGCAAACAGACTTACTTTACACATTGATCGAACTGCATATATGACATTTGGATACTACTAATATACTAACTAATATGAAGACTAAAATAAGGAACAAGTTATTAGAGTTGAAAGTGGTCAAAACTAAAACACTCATAGTAATTGGGGAAACAACAGGCAGTAGAGGAAAACATAGAGTCCATGTTACAAAATGAAGTTATTGAGCCATCCATCAGCCCATGGGTCCGCTCCCGTCGTGCTAGTTAAAAAGAAGGATGGAAACACCCCATTTTGCGTGGATTACAGAAAGCTGAATGACGTCACCAAGAAAGACTGACCACACTAGCAGGCTCCCGTTGGTTCTCCACACTAGACCTAAGGACTGAATATTGGCAGGTTGGTCTACACGAAAACGACAGAGAGAAGATAGTGTTCTCCAGTAGTAAAGGGCTGTTTCAGTTCACGGTCATGCCCTTTGGTTTATGTAACGCTCCCGCAACATTCGAGAGGCTAATGGAGTATGTCCTGAGCGGGTTAACATGGAAGACGTGCTTAATATACCTCGTCGACATTCTGGTCATGGGTCAGACATTCGACTACCATCTGAAGAATCTGTGCGAAGTATTCTCTAGAATTAATAACGCCAACCTGAGACTCAATCCGAAGAAGTGTTCCTTGTTCCAAAAAGAAGTAGAGTTTTTGGGCCACGTTGTTTCCGATTCAGGAATCCGCATCAACGAGGACAAAATAAAAGCGATCCGTGATTGGCCAGTCCCGAGAGACAAGCATGAACTGCGAAGCTTCTTGGGCCTCTGTTCCTACAACAGGCGATTTGTTGAGGGATTTCCCTCATTGCCGCCCCTCTACATCGGCAGACCACTGAGAAAGAGACCTTCCGTTGGAATCAGGATTGCAAAACATCATTCAGACGACTGAAGGCAGCACTATGTTCCAGCCCAATCCTAGCATTGTTACTTAATTAACTGAGCTATAATAAATGTATGAGTTTCAGTGATGAAAATACTAAATACAATAAACGGTATTAAATATGTATGTGAAAATTGTGAAAACCGAAATTTTTGTAACTTAAAAAATGTAGTAGAAGAATTAAAAAGTTTAAAAGAGTCATTAAATTTGTGCATGGACATAGTAAAGGACAATACTAAAATGATACTTAGACTAAAGGAAGAAAAAGTATTAACTGAAGATATAAAATCCCAAAGTCTTTATTCAAGTGCTGTAAAAAGGGATATGGAAAATATCTCAATGTTAAAGTACATTCAACACCCAAAATTAGTGATCACTCTATTGTTTCTATAGAAATAGTATGCCATAAACAGAATACCTACAAAGTTATAAAATGCAGAAGCTACAAACATTACAGGAAGGATATATTACAAGAAAAAATTTTGGCCACAGATTGGAACAACAATTGCAATATTAATAAAATGGCGGAAACTCTAGTTAATGAAATTCATGACATAATAAACGATATATCCACAATAACAGAATTATACAATTTTTGATATATTTTGACATATGTATACAAAAAATGGATTACAACTGAAGTTATAGACAAAATGAAACATAGAGATACATTATATGAAATTGCAAGCATAAGAAATACAGAATTAGATTGGAATAGATTTAAAACAGAAAGAAATAAAGTGACGTCCTTGATAAGAAGACAAAAAGAAGATTTCTTTACAAAGATTTTAGATGAAAATAAAGGTAATAATATTTTATTCAATGCACTGATTATACCTTATTTAGTATTATTAAACTTAAATCAAAATGAATATCAGCAATTACAGAAGATACAAAATCTATCAGATATACACCAATAAATACTATGTTAAATGTTTTAAATATAATGTCTGTTAAGCAGAAAGTAGTTTACAAAACATTAGAATTAATTTACAAAATAAGAAACAAATTATTACCAGGTTACCTATATGAAAAAATTAAAAACGTTAATAACATACACGGATATGAAACAAGGAACAAAGATAATTTTTATATTGAAAGTTATTCTAGAGCGTCAACTTCTAACAGTTTGTTTTTCAAAGGTTTGTTGTATTTTAATGGATTAACCATGGAGATAAAGAGCTGTGAAAACATAAACATTTTCAAAAAACTGTGTAGTGAATAGGTATGTTATGAAAAATGTTTAGATATGTGCATTACATAATGAGTGGGGACGAATGTGTAGTGATAACTATGCCAAATGACATTCGGTAATATAATTTATGTAACTTAATATACGAGTAATATATGGCAACATACTGAAATGAAAATGTATGTAATGTAATAATGTAAATATAATGTATACATAGCATTTGCTAAATAAAGACTACTAACCAACTAATAAGAGTTGCTATGCAGGTTGGTTAAAATATAGCGTCGAATAGAATTATAGTATTGTTAGAAAAAAGCAAGATAAAATAATTATATACGGTAGGCCATAAGCAGTTGGAAATTAATGATAACTGACATACAGGGCTGAGTAAAAGTATTTTTATGCATAGTCGTTAAAAAATATTAATAAAATGTTATACCTATAGGGTAGTTCATTAGCAATTGCATTTACAGCGTGGTTGCAATATAGGATGTCCTGGAATTATAATTATACATAGTGGCTCAAAAAATATTACAATAAATGGTCATAAGCAAATGCATATACGGGGAAGTTAAAACATATCGTGGTGTGAAATTATAGCTAGACAGTATAATTTCAATTATGTAGGCACAAAAATGTTATATCTGGTGGCCTATAAAAAGTTGCATATATAGGGTAGAGCGGAATTATATAGTTATACAAAGTGTTTTAAAAATGTTTTAATATAAATGTATTATAGCGTAGCCTGCAACGACTTGCATATATATATATATATATATATATATATATATATATATATATATATATGTATTAGATGGTTTCCGGGAATTCATCCGCGTCGTTGATAACTGATCCCTGCCAGGATCGATGATAAAATGACGACGTTTCGGCAGAGTCACATCTGCCCTCTTCAGGTCGGTTCGCATAATTCTCGAAGCCTTCTGCTAATAAACAGATAAGGTACTGCAAGTATCTTCAAAGAAAGGAGTTGCAGGAACCAGTTGAGAAAAAATAAACCGTAAGTACCATGATTGTATAAAAGTTAATTGATTTGATAATTCTATTATGTTGTATATGAATTTTGAGTTTAAAATGTTGCTTTCAAATTAGTTAAAGATAATATAAACCTAACATAAAGCCTGTCTATTTTGCAATCCATTAGCCGGATGAATATTTAAATTGATACTAAACCCTTTGAACCAACAAACACAAATACATTTTTAGCAAAGAATACACTGTTTTAATAAATGATATAAAGAAATCACTACCAGTAATAAAAAACATGAGAGTGCTAGGGCCGATTAAATTCATAATCCACGGACCACAAATACTAACTGAATTACAAGGCTATGCGTCAAACTTGCTGTTTAACCGACATCCAAAAAGGAGGAGGATATCAATTCGTCGGCACGTTTATTTTAAGTATGCTCAGTGATTATTCAAAAACGGCTTGGGCAAATTTGATGATTTAAATGGCATTCTATTAAGGAATATTACAGAAAGGTACCACATAATTTTCTATAACGTGAGATTTACTGTTTTAAATAAATCTACACTGTTTTCTCTAAAACGGCTCAATCATTTCGAATATTTTAAATTGTATTCCAGCTTGATTTCCTATAGTTTCTATAACGTAACATACGGTTTTTCCGAAAATCCTAAAAATATTTGCAAAAACACGGTAAACATCTACGTAAATGTAAAATTTTCATCATAAATATCTAGCTTAAATGTCACCATATGCCATGAAAATATATCGTACAGGGTATTTGTAACGGTTTTCATTACAAATGGCACAAAATATTTCATTAGTGTATCGAAAAGACATTTTTTTATGTGAGCGATGTTTTCTAAAATTCAAGCAGCAAGCAATGTGTGCAGTTGAAATACTGGGCGAAGTAAAATTACAGTTAGACGGGTGAGTTCAAAAAATCTTACAAATATAAAGTGAAATAGAATTAAACTTATACAGGGTGGTTAAAAAATGTTGTACTGGGTGGTACATAAGTAGTTGCGTATACAAGGTGGTTGGAATAAGAGTTAAGTGAAACTATAGTTATACAGAATGGATAAAAAAACTTAAAAAATGGTTAAATAAGCATATGTAAGTTCAAGTTAAAGGGCGGAGGGTTAAAAAAATGTTATATAGGGTGGAAAATAAGTAGTAGCTTATACCTCGCATATCGGGCGAACTATAATTATGGTATACAGGATTATTTAAACAATAAAAAAATAGTAACAGCGAATAGGGTGAAGAGGATCAATACTCATACATGGCGGTTGCAAAATCGTGTAGAGTTGAATTTTAGTTGTACAAGGTGATTCAGAAAATCATAGATAAATAATTTATATTGGATGACCAATACACAGAAACATATACAGGGTGGTTGTAATATATGGTGAAGTAGACTTACACTTATAGAAAGTGGGTCAAATAATAAAACAAATAAAAAAGTTTAAAAAATTGCGGATAATATAAAAAATATACAAATTAGAAAGGGAGGGAGAGATAAGAATACTCTAAAATAATCAATAGAATTTTACATTAAATTAGTTTAAAAAAAAATATGTCAGAAAATAGTTATTGATTGCCCACGGTTTCTAAACAGGTTTTATTTTAAGCCAGTTAAAATCAGTTCTTTTATAAATATAAATTATTAAGTGACAAGATAGAACTGGACATTAATGTACAAAGACAGGTAATACAAAAAAAGTAATAATTCTGTATTAAAAACACAGCTGGTATTTGTTCGTCGTCAACAGGAGCACAATAACAACGTAAACACCCAACATTACAGAAATAAATTTACATGTTGTCAAGGTCCTATGTTTTAATATGAGAAGCTGTATAAAATAAGGGCCTAAGACAAGGTAACACACGCTCCTACACTCGTTAAGATACATATTTTAAACCAGTGGAGACAAACGTTCAGAAAGATGGAAACAGGAGGGCGACGGCTCTACTTCGCAAATAAT
This sequence comes from Octodonta nipae, assembly GCA_034190945.1. Lineage (NCBI taxonomy): Eukaryota > Metazoa > Arthropoda > Insecta > Coleoptera > Chrysomelidae > Octodonta > Octodonta nipae. The sequence goes on from CM067217.1 coordinate 72,143,960, forward strand.
CAAGTGATTATACCTGAAAATCCATCGTATCCTTAAAAAAAATTAAATTAATTTAATTAATTAAACAAATCACAAAATACGGTGGTATGAGTCTCGGCAGTCTATGGAACATGGGAGATGACCGACAAAAATGTGTAAATTATTTTCATGGACCATATCCCATTTTCCATAGACTGCAGAGGGTCATACCACCATGTTTTATGATTTGTTTATTGCGAAATCAAAGTAGAAAATAGGAAGACTCCGGAAAAGTAGGCAAAATAAGGTTAATGAAGATATGGCGTATTATTATATATGTTAATTATTATTAGATATTAATAATTTGTATTAAGTTGCAGTGAACGCTTGACAACCTCCTGTGATATGCTGGATAGATTCAGATGTTTGGCAATCGTATCTGCATCTGTCGTTGTTAATAGAAGGGTCTTTAACGATGTACTTTAGATAGTTCTTAGTTGGAATGACTTGATCTTGGATTGTCAAAATAAAGCCTTCCTTTTCAGGAAACATATGACCAGAAATCAACCAGTAGTTCGAAACTGACTCTTTCCATTTGAGCAGTTTCTGATAGGTGGTCTGGTGGTGTAATTGAACGTGTTGTTCTGTCAGGCGCAGTGGTGTTGATTCATTAACCTGATATATGACTCTGTGTAGATCAGAAGATACTTCGAGTTTCTACTGACTAGGCAAAATAGAATTTTGTTGATCTAATAGTTTGCTTATAACTCGAACTTTTCGTTGTAATTGATAAATATCGGTCTTGCACCAATTAACTATACCGAAAGAATAACTGAGCACTGAACATGCATAGGTGTTAATAGTCTGAAACAGATTTTTTTCTGTTTAGTTTGGTTTTCAACAGTCGTCTTACCCTTCTATAAAACTCTGCTGTTAGGGACTTTTTCATGGTGGAGTGATCGATACGCTGAGCCTGCTTTATTCCAAGGTATTTGTATGACCTTCCGCCATAGGTTCAGTTGTGGTGCCCCTGCTGTATTTTGCCTTTAGCTATGTTAATAATTCGACATTTGTCTTGGCCTAAATTGCATATGGTAGTCACTAGAGAACCCTTCTACTATTTCAAGCATATCAAGCTGCTGTTGTTTCGTAGCTGCCATCAACTATAAGTCATCTATGTATAACAACTGGTTTATCTTTAATACTTGTACGTTGTTGTGTTTGAAACTAAACCCAAAGTTAGTCTAGTTCAGTTTGTTTGAGAGAGGGTACATGACAAGGCAGAACCACAATCTAAGAGAGTCTCCCTGGAATATACCCCTTCTGATTGGAATAGGGTCAGTTTATATCGAACAGTCGGCTTCATTCAGTAAAGTTTTGGTTTGCCAGGTGGACATGGCATATTCTGAAAAGTTATTAAAACAATTATTCACTTTATATATATATATATATATATATATATATATATATATATATATATATGTTTTTTTTTTATCCGAAGAGGGGGGAAATACATTCCGTACTTAGCTAGCACGTGCTCGCCGTCGTGCGGGACTCCCGATACAATGACTTCAAAGCAAGAGTAAATCGTTGCATTGAAGCCAGTATACCGTATACCCGCTAAAACCCTAACCTCTTTCTCCTACAACCATGGTCCCTTGCGGCACTCTTAGTCAATACTACTTCGCAAGGGTGGTTCGTTGCAGATGTTTACTGCTCTTACATTGAAAGCCTCTAAAGCCTACTCCTCGAACGTATTGCGGAGTTCTTTGAGGATTGTCTCCGCGTAATCCGATACCAAGTTCCAGGCTTGGGGGCCCTTCAGCATGGCTTCTACTAATTGTTCTGGAACGATATTAGTCTCCAGAATCCTCTCCACTTCAGCACGTTGATCCTGAAACCGGGGGCAGGAGAAGAACACGTGTTCCGCGTTCTCTATCACGTCCGTACACTGTGGGCAGTTTGGGGAGTTTGCCCTCCTGAACCTGTGCAGGTATGCTCGAAAGCATCCATGTCCAGTCAGGAGTTGAGTGATGTAGAACCAAACCTCCCCATGCTGGCGGTTGACCCAACGACTGTTGTTATGTATCAATCGATATGTCCACCGGCCTTTAGTAGAGCTGTCCCATCTCTCCTGCCATTGCCCTAGACTCATGGCTCTTTCATCGCTGTTTCCTGTCGGTTGGTCTTTCTCTAACTTTCTGCGATAAAGCCGTCCCCTTTCTGCAGCCAGGATGTCGATTGGTAGGGTAGAGGCAATCACACTCACCGCCTCGTAAGACACAGTGCGGTAGGATGATGCTACTCGAATCGCTGAGAGCCGCTGGACTGATTTCATTTTCCGGCGGTACGATGGTAGCTCGAGCGATTTCTCCCATACCGGTGCCCCGTACAACAAAACAGAAGTAGTTACTGTTGCCAGTAGCTGTCTTCTTATCTGTCTAGGGCCTCCGACATTCGGCATTATTCTAGATAATGCCCCCTGTACCCTAGCTGCTTTTTTGCTGGCCGCGATTATGTGCTCTTTGAAGTTGAGCCGTGCGTCCAGGAGCACCCCCAAATAGCTGATGAAGGGCTGCGACTGTATGTAGGAGTCGCCTATTTTGAGGGTGATGGTTTCCCTTGCCTTTCGACTGCTAACAAGAAGTGTTTCGGTCTTTTGTTTGTATATATATATGTGTGTGTGTGTTTGTGTGTGTGTGTGTGTGTGTGTGTTTCAGTGCCTTAATGAGCCAATCATGACTGAATCAAAAGCCTTTTTGTAGTCCACATATACCATGTAGAGATTTCGTCGTTTGTCTTGTGCCTGATAGCAGACAACGGAATCAATTATCCATTGTTCCTTGCATCCCATCGAATTTTTGGCGCATCCCTTTTGTTGTTGAGTAATTATGTTGTTCAGCTCACAATGTTTGAAAATGAGATTATTAATGCACAACGTTATAAGTTTGTATAATGTTTGGAGGCAAGTGATTGGTCGGTACTTTGCTGCGTCCTGTGTACATAATGTGTCCTTTGGTAAGAGGTATGTAGCACCATGCGTAAGGAAACTAGGCATCTTATGTGTTTATTGGGTTGCATACAGTTTCTTTATCCAGTAATCTTGCTAACGATTTGATCCTGGTGCTTTCTAATGAAGCAGCTCCATAACTATGGAGCTAGTTCATTAAATTGGATGTGTCTTCCGTTGTAAATGGTTGGTTTTGCATCGTAGCACAGGTCCTCCTCATTAATCCAGCGGGCTCTGGACTTATAAGAAATTGTTATTTGTGGAAAGCTGTGTTTTCCAGAAATCCTCGATGTCCTAGATAGCTAGGAGCGGCTTCATTATTATTGATGTTATTAAGTTTTCTATAAAACCCTTTTTCTGATTGCCGGAATAGTATGTGGTCTAGTTTCCGTTGGTTGCTAGTTTTGAACCTTCTCTTTCGACTTGTGTAGACGGAGAGCTTTTGTTGTAGACTGTCCAGACACTGCTGAGATGTGATATTTTCTCCATCCCACTGTTATTGTCCATGATACTCCTGACACGTCTTTTCATGTTGTTCCTGACCCCTCGTTGGTACTCGGTCATTCTTGCAATATCTTTCCGAACAGAATTGATTTGTCCTTCAGGCCAAGGTGGAATTCGAGAAGTTTGTCTAAATTGGGGAGGGTCGTGCTTTAATCTTATAACCACTCCAAATGTTCTGCAGATGACTATTGCAGCAAATGAATGTGTATAGCGACTCTAACGTATTAGCATCTAAAACATAATTTGGCAAGATAAATTTGATACAATATATTATTTGTAGTCGAAAACCTTCATCAGTTGCGCTCCCCTCAACTGATTGAATTCTCGAATAATTATTTATGTATACAGTACATATAACTGAATTTAATATTTTATCGCGAAATGAATTCCGACATCCAGGAGCTTCGGGTTCTCAACATTCTCTTGCATTCAATGGATTGAAAAATCTCGAAAAGTTAGTATCGTAATTTCTTTGTCAGGTTTTAGTAGACCTACGAATTTTTTCGTGTGATTTCTATCCCAGGAATCACCGGGAAACGGCATTCCTCACAGTACGACTCCTGATTTGGAGTCTCTGTGACCTAAATTTTCCTGAAACTCCTGAATGTCAGAATTCATTTCGCGATAAAAGATAAATTTGTTCATTGCTTGCAATACGATACCCAATTTCGTTGAAGATCTTATTTTGGGTAGAGTTCGTCTAGTCAGTGGATCTATTCCACTGCACTCGATAAGAGCTCCTTCCATTTCTGCTTGGATCTTCTCAAGCAGGTCAGCGTTATTTGGCTGTTCTTTCGATCAAATCCTTCGGGCTCAACTTCGATCTTTATTGTGTCCAGTTGTTCGCCCGAAATAAGGCCATTTCTTAAGATGAAGCGATATTGATCTGCGCCTCTCTGCTCTGGAAACTCGCGACAGAACTCTTGATGAAGTATTCGCCGATATCCAGTCTTGTCCTGGCCAAGGTTCGTAACTCTGTAAAACTTGCGAATTATAAATTTCGAGGTGTCATTCTTTTGTCCGCAAGACAATATATATATAATATATATTGTTTCTGGTTAGGGAACCTTCATCAGTTGCGCTTCCCACAATTGAATGTCCTCTAGAACACTTCTTTATGTATTTGATACATCTCCCGTCTTCAAATTACAAATTTATTCGTATCGGTAGTCCATTTCATGGGCTGTCTTTTCAGTCCCGCTTGAATGAACGCGGGCTGTTGATCCTGAGCAACACTGCAGCCGGAGTTCTCGTTCTCGTTGGACTCCGTTGGTGATGGTCACATTGTTGTTGTGACTGTCTTTTGTGTGTGTTGTGGTTCCTGGACTGTAACTCTCTGGACAACAGGGGCCCGCCTCCTCAGCACCCTGCCACCGACTTTTATTATTAATTATTATTATTACTATCAAAACATAATATTGTTAGGAATTATTCTGTTTTACTTCGGGAAAAGATTCTACCATGTCCATGCCATTCAAGTAGTTTCCTAGGTACATATAATACATAAGGTACATATAAGAAGAATGGTTCCAGCAATAAGAATCAACTATAATATCGATTACAGGAAGTAATATATGTTATGCAGACCGATGCAAATTACTAAGCATCAAATCAGATTGGTTGAACAGATTTTTTTTATCGTTTCTGCTGCTTGGTTGTTATAATTATAACTCGCTTTTGTTTTTGACTAGTCTATGCTTTGAGTAATACAAGTGATAAAATCTTAAAAAGCCTGTTTGTATTGCTGAAACTAGATAATAAATTAGATAATAAATGTCATAATAATTTGATTACAACATGTTCTTTGTGAAATAAATTTTCCGCTTTAGCCCGGATTGGCGCTATTCATTAAATATTCTTACCCGACTTAGATTGCCAACAGTAACGCTAATTAATAATATGTAGATTACTCGTGCTGGAACTAAAAAGCGAGAATGCTATGGAAATTGCTTCACATTATTTTCTTGGAAAAATCTTCTAATAGCTCCTGGTAGGGCAGCATGCTGCTGTACATTTCGTATATGCATTCAAATTTCTCTCAACAAACACTAGATCTGCTACAATATTTTAAGACAACCCGGTAAATTCTAGATTACCGCGTTCTCAATGTCTTACTCTTCACGATTACATACAACTTTCCAACATAATTTGCCTTTACACCATTCAAACCAACTTTCAAATACTTAGGTATCTGTTACGGAAAGGAAGTAGTGAGAGCAAACCCCAATGACGAGACAAACTTTACTTCAGCAGTGGAAGATGCCTACTTTGGGGTTATTAAGAGGATCAATGTGTACCTAATCCGATGGAACCCAAAAGCCCAAACCTAAAGTCAAATAAAAATTGGATCTGGAATAGATCGAAACGTTCAGAGAGGGGATTATTATTTATATATACTATTACACATGTCAGATAACTAAAAACCTTTTATGTCTCCGCCTCCTCAAACTGGAAAAGAAGGAATATGAATCATCGCGTTGACAACATTCTAGTATCGTAGTTTTAACTACATATAGATTAGTGTTGACTGTAATTAGGTAGGTATTGGTTTCACAATGTGAACTTTTATTTTATATAGAAAGTAAATAGACAGCAGTGAAACTTTAAAGTATATTTAATTGGACACAAGTACTGTGCATTTTATCCATTCCTTCTTGTAAGCCTATTTTGACACTCAATGAGTTATATCAAATTATATTTACGCAGTTAGTTTAGACATTCCCCATCTATAGTAAAATCCTTTCACTATGATTAGCTTCAGCGATATTGTGTCACTTTACCTGACTGCTTCATGTGTGAATAATCTGACGTGAATTCACGAATTCTTATTTTTTCCTTGACATTAGTAGATATATTGGCTTGTGGCTTTACGCTAGGATGCTCAACTTTCGGATAAAGTGGGAAATAGTTACTGTTTAAAGGCAAGCTTGTAGTGGAATATGTTCGAAATAAATTTTTCGTTCAGTAATCATCACTCGAATTTCACAAAGCCAGCCTTTACAGGACATATTAAGAAAGGAAAAGAAAAAAACTAATTACTTACCAAAGTTAGTCCCTTTGTGTAAACAAATCGAGGATGCCTTGATTTGGAGCTATTTTCTAAGTGCACAAATGGTCAGTCTATAATTATTTGTTGGAATTGTAACAGAACAGGTCGTGCATATTATACACGTCAGATAACTAAAAACCTTTTTTATTTAGACTGTGGCATAAAAGTAGTCACCCAGCTAAGCTACAAATATTATGATAAAAGGTCTAGGAAAATCTAGGACACTAGTAGCCAGGCAAATCCCGCACAAAAGAAACTGCAATTTTTGCAATTGTAACATTGGTATTCATGGATACTACAAAATTGCTAGTCTGGAAACACACAGTAGAAAAATATTTGTTCAACCTGTTTTAGAGAAATGCCGAAGTTCAATTAAAAGTAAAAGCTACAGATAGTGGTAGTAATGTTTCTAATATCGAATCACCAGTTCTGTCTATCTAACAAATAGTGAACTTAGATTATTTATGATTTTTCTATGAAGTTAACCCCGGCCAACGATCAAACACAGATTTTCGTAGCCTGTGTTTTCATTTCTCTTACACAAAATAACATTACTGATATATCAAAATTATTCTAGCACCATCTGTCTTACAAAAAATATTTGGTTTGGATTTTATTCATTTCTTTAATGTCAGATGAAGACAAAAAATATGGTTCGACACTGATTATCAGCAGAGAGAAGAAGAACAAGCAGATCCTAGGACTTCACACAAAAATATCCAAAGAAATTTCAACAGTATATTGTGTTAAAACATCGTTGAGTAACGTAGAAATCAGCACGCCAAGTACATACAAGACGGGACGACACTTTTTTACATTTGCTGGGTCCAAAAGAAGACGCGAAAAATGTCTGAAGCACTGTTGAATCGTGTAATTTGTTAGTCGCCGAAGAGATTCCGCCCATTATTGTGCTGTATTCAGATCAAGAAAATCTTAGAGATGCCAGAAAATCGATGGACAAATTTGCTCGCATTCGGCAAATATTGGATATTTTTATAAATAATTGCAAGTCGTATTATATGCTTTATAATACATAGCATAAACACGAACTGAAAGTAATTATGATAAATGCAAACCAATACACGGTACTCACCGTATTAAAACAATGGTAAACTGGTTCACATCAATACCCTTAAGTGAGTGAGTGCATACTGAAAAACTAGCAGCTAACAATTGTGGAACGTTGCGAAAAAATAGAAGGGAAATACCTGTGAAGTTTATACAGAAAAAAAAACATGCACATCCTTATTTACTTTCGACAAATATATAACGCTGGCTTCATACGCTCCAAAGGAAAATATATTGGTTCTACTTTTATCCACTTTGCATCCTGATTCGTTACTTAATACTGTAATTTGAAACTTACATTCTTACAATGATACAAAAGGTTATACAGATAAATTTGATCAGATATGGCACACTTCTCTTCTCGTAAAACCAGACGCTGGCTTGTTAGTACTTTTTTCAATATTTTGAATGCTATGATTCTGTTTTCACTTGCAAGGAAAGAAGAAAGAAAAAATAATAGAATATAATTACTAAAAGAGCTGTAGAACTCTATGGTAGAATAATATAGAAAATAGAATAAAGGTAAATGACAATTTCATTTGAAATTATTGAGTAGTAGAAATCGTATACCTAGAAAATGCAAAAATTATCTGTTTTAATGATTACTTAATACTTATTCAATTTACATTTGTACATTTAATAAATTTAGTAGATAAGTGACCGAGCTTTATTCTTAAATTCAAAGATTCATCAAAAATGTTGGTACATATATACATTTTACAGGCACGTCAGAAATAAGGTAGCGTTTTACAAAAATATAATTTATTCAACTAACTAAAACTAGTCTTCACAATGGATGTGCGCTGTATAATAATGATCTATAAATATAATTATTCTCATGACAAAACAAGGTGACCGCAACAAGTTATCTTATCTTAATTATGAAATACGTCTCAAGAATTTGCGGAAAATGCAGATTTTAATTCTCTCACGTCGTCTTGACGCTTCAGAGACGCCCACATGAAACTGAATCCAAATGATGAAATCAAGGCAATTGCAATCTATGAACTTTTGATTGAAAAATATAATTTAACGTATGAAGTGTTATTCCATAACATACGTATATGTATTCGGACATTTGCTGTATAAACTATTTTTTCTCAAGATGAAATGTTTCCGGTTAATTTCAATTATCTAAACTTTATTAAACTACTCATTATAATAATTCCAATTGATTATATATTTCCACCACCCTTTATATATAACTGCTAATGCACTACCCAATAAAAAAATGTTGGCTACATTTTTCTAACAGCCCTATGTAACAATAATAATTCTACTCTGAACTATATTTTAACTACCCTGCGTATACAACTGCTCATGGACCACGCATCATACCTTATAACATTTTTTAAGCCACCCGATCAAACTATAATTCCACTCCAACCATTTCATATATGCGACAGCCCTTGAGCCACCATATTTACTCACTTTGTTTCTAAATATGTTAAACTATCTTCTGTAACTATATTTCAATCATCATATATATGCAACTCATGGTGGGCTACCCATTATACCATTTAGTTTTCTAACATGTTTTGTAATCACCCTGTATAACTATAATCCCCGTCACACTATATATTCTACTATCCTATATATGCAATGTCTTGTGGGCTACGAAATATTGGATTTTTATTCAAATATTTTTAAACCACACTGTATAACTATAACCCTACTCTCGCATATATTTACACCAACCCCTGTATATGCGTCCCTTATAATATTTTTGCACACCCTGTAAATTATAATTCTACTGCGCTTTTTATTCCATAAACCCTGTAAATTCAATCGCTAACTGGCTTTATTAACGCTTTTAGTTTCTAAATTACCTTCTGTAACTATAATTCTAGTGCGCCCTATATTTCAATCATTAAATGTAAGCAACTCATGGGGTCCATTTATTTTTCAAATATTTTTTATAATGACCCTGTAAAACTATAATTTCTCTCAGCCTATATTGCATCTATCCTATATCTGCAACTGCAAAAGTTGCATTTTTGTTCTAACATTTTTTAAACCGCACTGTATTACTAAAATTGTTCTCCAGCACATATTCCACCATACCTGTATATGTATCCCTATATATTTTTTGCACCATCCTGTTTAAATATAATTCTACTGCGCCCTCTTTTCCAAGTACCCTGTAAATGCAACCGCTAATAGGCTACCCTATATAATTCTTTTTCATAAACACCCTGTATAACTATAATTGCACTCCACTACATATCCTAAACAGTCTGTACATGCAACTGGGCGACCCAAAAAATATTTGCTTTTTAACATATCTGTATAATTGTAGTCTACAGCGCCTTATATGTCAGTATGTGCCCCAAATTATTATGAAAACCCATAACTTTTTACAGATCCAAAAATGTCCTAACCAGCACTTTTTACCTTAAAACCTTGAAGGGTTCAACTATAAAAATGTAATGCTAGAAAAATAGTGATGTCATTTTCATAAAATCCTAGACATCAATTTGCATTGAAAGAATATTTCAAGATCAGTTTTATTTTCAAGTAGGTTACCAAATCAATCTATATTGAACAAAACAGCTGTCATAATTGTAACAATCCCGTTCTTTTTTGGTAATACGATTTTTCTCGAGCAATCGATTTGTAGACGCTAAAACCCCAAAATGGAATTTCCACAAAATCATAATATATAAACAAACATTATATGTATTATATTACTAGCCGTTACCCGCGGTTTCACCCGCGTATGGAATGTAGAATTCTTTGCAAAAAGAAATAGCTTATGAAACTTATGGGCTATCCAATATAAAACTTTGTTGAACCACTTAATATAACCATAAATCTACCAATCCCGAATACATTTCACCCAAACTACAAGTGCTTATGGGCCACATTATATAACAATTTCATTCAACATTTTTTTGGAACCACCTTGTATAATTGTAACGCTGCTTCACCCTATAGTGCAACCATCCGGTATATGCTACTGTTTATGTGTCACCCAATATAACATTTTTTAATTACCCAACTATAGTTCTACTCCACCCTATACGCTATATAACAATTATTTCTGATAATTTTTGAGTCACTTCGTAAACTATAATTCTAACCGGTCTTGATAAGCAGGTTTTTTGAACCTTGTGTTAAACACAATATATAAATATAATTTTGCTTCGCTTCATATTTCAGGTATTTCATATAGCAACTATTCCTGGTCTACCATATATAACAAACTTTTTTTAATATTTTTAATCCGCCCTGTAAAACTACAATTCTACTAAGCCCCTATCTCAACCACCATATATATATACAACTACTTATGGGCCACCCAATATAACATTTTTTGTATCACTGTATATAACTAAATTCACCAATCCCCAACCCATTTCACCCAAACCGCAACTATTGATGGCCACCCTACATAACAATTTTATTTAATATTTTTAAGAACTGCCTTCTGTAGCTATAACTATATCTATATTTAAACTATCTTGTATAAACTGCTGCCAATTAGTCACCTATTATAACTTACTGGTCTATCAGTTTTTGAACCATCGGGTATAAGTACGCTAAATAACCATTTTTTGAGATATTTTTCTAATCATCCTGGAAAATATAATTTTTCTCCTCCTTATATGTCAACTACCCCGTATATGCAACTTTTTCAAACATGTTTTAATCATATTGTATAACTATAATTTTACTTCGCCCCATGTTTCAGATATTGCATATATGCAACAGCTCATGTGCAATGTTAAAAAAAATTATAACAATTTTTTATCCACACTATTTAACAATAATTCAACTCCACCCTCTATTTCAACCACCTCGTATGTGCAACTACTTATCGGCCACCCAGTTTGACATTTTTTGTACCACCTTGTAAAAATATAAATCCATCAATTCCCAATAGATTTCACCAAAACTGCGACTACTTATGGGGCACCCTATGAAACATTTTTTTAAGAATAAACTACTTAACTATAAACCATCCTTCTATGCAACTTTTTCTAACCTTGTTTGAATCACACTGTGTAACGATAACTTGACTACTCCATATATGCAACAGCTAATGCTCTACCCTACTCTATGTAACAAAATTCTTCTAACTTTTTTTACCCACACTGTATAATTATTATTCTACTCCACGCTATATTTCATCAACCTTGTAATGCAGCTACTTATGGGCCACCCAGTAGAACATTTTTCACCACTCTGTATATTTATAATTCTAGTCCACTCTATATTTCATCTATCCAGTATATGAAACAGCTTGTGGATCAGAACATTCCTTTATAATATTTTTAAAACCTTCCTGTATAGCTGTAATCATACTCTACTACATATTTCAACCATCCTATAATATGCTACTTGAAAATTTGTGAACTAATGTAGATATAAAACAATTTTTTAACCACCCTATAAACTATAGTTCCACTCCATCTTATATTTCAACCACCCAGTATAAACAACTCCTTCTAACATTTTTTTCAACCCATTTCATTACTTTAATAAGACAATTCAAATATCCTAACTGCTTAGATAACATATTTTTTTATCCACCCTACATAAATATAATTCTATTTTCTTTTAATTTCACCCACATTGTATATGCAACTACTTATGACCCTAACAATATAACATTTTGTTGTCCACCTTGCATAAATATAATTCAACTCAACCCGTTTTTCAACTATCTGGTATATACAACTGTTTATGGTCCACTCAAATCTTTTTCGAATCACCCCGTATAACTTCCCCTTTATTTCAACCACATTTATATATTCAGCTACTTACGAGCCACCTACTATACATTTTTTTTTTCAATATTTCTTAAATACATGTAATTCTACCCCGCTCAAGTTTTACCTATCCTATATACATGTAAAATTACACTTGATATATCAGTTGAATTTTTTTTAAGCGAAACGTGTTACATTGGCATATTCCGAATTTTGAATAAAACCTAAGCTAATGCAGGTATCTCATATTTGGTGAATGCGGTGGAGCCAATTGACTAATTGGGTATTACCGAACATGGTAGTAGTTTCTTCCTAATATCTACTGTTTATGTCAATGTATGAAGATAAAATGTATACCAGATTTTAAATCAAACTATAACCTTTGCAACAAAAACAGATTCAGCAAAAACCGTTCAGTAGTTATTCCGTGATGAGGTAACAAACAAACAAACAAACAGACAACTACAATTTTATTATAGTATATAGAATAGATAAATAAGTAAAAATAAATTTGCAGCATATACAGGGTCTTTTCTAGAAGGTTCGCTAAACATGGAGGGCAGATAGGTGGGCTCATGTGCTATATTATGTAGCCCATATAACATCTAGATAGCTTAGGGTTTTTGTTTTTTTTTATATTTTTTTCTTAATTCTCAGATTTTTACCTTTAAACTATTGGAACTTTCTTATTTTTAACAGCATCTTCATCGAATAAACTTAAATCGAATCTATGGTGTTTGTTTGCTCTTCTGCAGTCGATATTTGACAAAATTTATTGGTTGAAAAAATTATATGACGCCAGAAATGGCCAGGTTCATAAAAAAGTAGTTAAGTTAAACACTTTATCACGTTACAAGAAAAAATAAAAAGCACATAGAGAACTTCGGATGCTTACAAAAACCTATACTTCAACCCCTTTCCAATGATATATCACACGTATTGGAAAGTAATCAGTATCATAATAAAATTTGAGATAATAACGTGAGAACCACAAACAATAAAACATACACCAAATTGCAATAATATGTTATAAATTTTGTTCAAACCGGCTTCTACCGCTACGGATGCAATCGCGACACCTTTTTCTGACTCTTACAGTGGTGGTCTCTAGTCGCATCTCGTCCCATATTATTTCAAAAGCAACATTCCTTGGTTTTTATTTCTCTCTCATAAACGAGTTGTTTGGGCCATTCCCATACAAAAAAAATTAAAAGGAGTCAGGTCTGGCGACCTTGGAGGCCAGAGTATAGGGCAAGTTCTTTCAGTCCACGTGTTTGGGAATGAATTGTCCAGGAGCTCTCTTACAGTTCGCCTGTGCTCGACAGTCATCTTTTTTTGAATATTATTGGTCTACCTCCAATAGGATTTCACCTTATAAGTTCGATCATCTCGCATTTTTTGGAACACAACATTGATTCTTTCCCTTAAATGCTCCTTGGTTTCTATTTCTTTCTCTTAAATAACTTGAATTTTTAATTAATATCTTATCGATCTTATTAGATGAAGTCCTATTGTGTTACGTTATATTTTTGCCTTAGCTACTCCGTAGAAATAAACGCGTTTAAGACCGGTCAAAATGTTGCTTTTATTCGCCCTAACCGATAGCGATCGATAACCTACCGTTCGCGCGCTAATTTTTCCGTATTTATTGTGTTTCGTTGTGATTTATTTTGAAGGAGGTTTGAATTTGACCTGTCGAGACGAATTGATTTATCGAATATTTTGTGTGTTGCTTGACAGTTGTGATTGTCGTCGACAAGGCGGGATGTGATGTGCGTGTAGAAAATTGTGTGAGGTTAACTGGAGAAGTCGTGCAGTTGTTTTTAAAGGATTTTCCACTAGTATACTGGCTTTTGATAAGCCATCCGAGTTCGGGAGTCATATGGAAATCCCTACATTGTGTTCCAGCATATTGTAGTACTGTTGATTAGTTGCTGGGATACTTCTCTCATTGAAGATTTGAAAACTTCTGTTGTTGCGTAATTCTCCAGAGTGGTCATGGTATTTGGGGCCACCCTCACAATGGAACTTTTGGTATAAGAACCCCTTGGTTGATAGGGTAAGTGATTTTGGTTTGTTCAATAGCCGATTTCTCGTATTGTCAGACTATTGATAGATATTTTCTCCTTTTTTTAGGGTTCTTGTTCTACTTCTTTTGTACTGTTGTCGTATTTCTTCCTTTTGTTTTGTTTCTACGTGCTGCGTTCCTATTTTTGTTCTCCATCCAGTGACATTGGGGTTATATTTTGCTGTTCTATTACGACACTAGAACACAGACCTGGTTTGGCATTATGGTATCATGCCGATCATGGACTTAGCATGCAGATGAACTAGTTGATAGTGCATACACGAACACTGCATTTCTAGTATTTCTATCATCAGAGTTCCAGTGGTGGAGTGAGCGCAAGGGACTCTAACTTCAGCTTCAGCTGTGGTTTCAGATAAGTGACAATTTGTGTATCTGGTTACTGTTTCGTTATCAGTTATTTTTTCAATAATAATATAAACTTTAGTATTTGATTTGAAATTAGTAAGATGGAATTTGTTAACCGAAAGTAAAGACCATTAGCCTACTATCGGGTTTATTATTATTATTTTGATCGATTGCACTTACCCTCGAGCTTGAGTGTAGTATAGATGAGACACCAACGTCGAAATTTTGAATTTTATTGAATGATAAACATCAGGTAATTATGATCGGTTCCCATTAATGTAGCTACTTTGATATTGACGATTTATTTAAATATTCTATTGATTGGAATTATTGTATTAGAGGAATATTTAAATATTTGTATCCAGGTTATTCAGGATCTCACATGTTTATATGTACAGTTTGAATCTCTGTCCTTAAGTGTATATTTGTTTCATTTCATTTTTTCTCTAGGTATATTTAGCTTAAACATTCTAAGACTGTTTGCATTAATAGAGTGCCCTATGACATATTTTAGCGCCTTGTACTAGTCTGTTCGCGCAAATTAAACTTATATTTTGGAACTGTTGTATGCTTATTATTCATTTTAATTACGACATTTATTTATTTATATTTAGAAATCTAGCGGCCCCAAATTAGCAAAAATTACTACAGCAGATATTTTCGGACGGGTAGGTGTCCTGATTATGTGTATTTAGAAGGTATAGGGGAATCTACCTGGCGCCCCTATTTTCTCTCTTTATTTACGTTCAAATAAAACGAACCCCCCGTCTTCACTGAGACAACCGGACATACCTTCTTCTGCCCTTAGCATAACTAGGTAGGGTAGAAATTTGGTGTCACGTAACATTTTGGTGTGGCATTTTAGCACCAACGTGTAACGTGGCAATTGGAAGACAGACCAAAAATATTCATAAAAGATGGTCGTCCAGCACATGGTAGACGAACTGTCAAAGAGCTCCTGTACAATGCATTCCCAAACGCGTGGATTGAGAGAACTGGCCCTATACTTTGGCCTCTAAGGTCGCCAGACCTGACTTCCATTGAATTTTGTGTATGGGGACGGTCCAAGCAACTCGTTTGTGAGAACGAAATTAAAACCAAAGAACAGTTAAGAGCAAGAATAAATGTTGCGACTAGAGACTGCCAATTTATAAAAAATTATTGCAATTTGGTGTATGTTTTATTTTTTGTAGATCTCACCTTGTAACTTACAATCTCAAATTTTATTATGTGACATTACTTTCCAATACGTGTGATATATCATTGGAAAAGCGTTGAAGTAGAGAAGTTTTTGTAAGTATTCGAAGTTCTCGATGTGTTTCTTTTTTTTTTGTAACGTGATAAAGTGTTTAACTTAATTAACTTTTTATGGAACATCGCCATTTGTAGACTCATTTTTTTTCAACCAATCATTGGTGTCAAATATCGAATGCAGAGGAGCAAACAAACATCATAGATTTATTCGGTGAAAGTAAAGTACTGTGAAAAATAAAAAGTTACAAAATCTGAGAATTAAGAAAAAAAATTAAATTAAAAAAAAAACAAAAAGGGTATGCTATCTAGATGTTATATGGGCTACATAATATAGCACATAAGCCCACCTATCTGCACTCCATGTTTGGCGAACCTTCTACAAAACACCCTGTATATCAAATCTCGTTAAAAGAATATTAAACAGTTTTTGACTGACTGCTATTTTAGATGACATCTTAAAATTAATTTAAAAGATTAGTAGATATCCAATAAAACTGCAAAATGTTACGTTTTAGTTAATTACTAATAATACTTATTCAAGTTTCAGTTTGCACGAGGCATAAATATAAATAATTAATAAGTAAGTAAAACTCGATTCTTTAAAAAATGTTAGACCTCAATGTCAAATTAAAGAACTCCGAACATTAGATTAAGGCTGAAGCTACTTGTTCATAGATGGCGTCTTCTAAAATACTTTGTCTTAAATTTATTTATATTAAAAGAAATAAATGAAGATTTTTATATATTATGTACATCTACGACACATTACCTTTCAAATGGTATATGTTTTATTACCCCTCTTTCAAAATAAAGGGTATTGCTGTTCCCTGTTTACGTATTAATAATAGTATCTATGATATGATATGATTTAAAAAACACATTATTTTTTTGTTATATGTTGTACCTTTCATCAAAAAAACCCTCTGTGCAGTATATGTATGATAAAATAATTGTGCTGTACCAGAGTTAAAAATGTCTTTCTTCCAAATTATAATAATATATAGTAATTGTGTGGTGTGGTTTCCGGGTGAGAATAGCACCATGGTATCTACCGCCTGTCGTATGAGGCGACTAAAGGGGCAGCTGTCCGCTGACCTACTACCTAGCCTTCCTACCTTCCCCAAAACCCGCACGGGATGATCTGGTTTAAATCATTTCATCTGGGATCTGACAACCCCACGGTTCCGAGTTACCCGTATCACCAGGGTCAATTGGTGGCACCACCCATGAAAATGGAGTTACGGAGTAGAGGCCTCGGAAAAGAGCCGCTGCCTGGGGATCGCCAGGGCATGTCTGGAGCCGGCGTTGGACATGACAGCATGCGGGACATCGGTGGCAGAGTGCTGAGGAGGCGGGCCCCTGTCGTCCAAAGAGCTACAGCCCAAGAACCACAACAACATTCACCAATACAGTCACAGCAACAACGTGACCATCACCAACGGAGTCAAACGAGACCGAGAACTCCACCCGCAGAAAGTGTTGCGCAAGATCAACAGCCAGCGCTCACTCAAGCGGGACTGATAAGACAGCGCATGAAATGGACTAGCGCCATGAATAAATTTATAATGCGCACGTTTTACAGAGTGACTAACCTTGGTCAGGTCAAGACTGGATATCGCCAAATACTGCATCAAGAGTTCTGTCGTGAGTACCCAGAGCTTCAAGTTACCGCACAGAGAGTCGCAGATCAATATCGTGTCATCTTGAGAAATGGCCTTAATTCGCCTGATCAACTGGACGAAATAAAGAGCGAAGTTGAGCGCGAATTATTTGGTCGAAATACAACAGATCCAGAGCCTGAAACACCTTTGGCCCAAAGAGCAGACGAGATTCAAGAAATTCAACAAGAACAGCCAGCCAACGCTGACCTGCTTGAGAAAATCCAAGCAGAAATGGAAAGAGCTCTTATAGAGTATAGTGGAACAGATCCATTGATTAGACCAACTCTTCCCAAACTAAGATCTTCTAAGAAACTGGGAATCGTATTGCAGGCTATGAACAAATTTATCTTGCCACACTATGTTTTAGGTGTTAATACATTAGAGTCGCTACACACAATCATCTACTGTACTGCAATTTCCATCTGCAGAACAATTGGGGTGGCAATAAGACCACAGCAAGACCCTCCCCAATTTAGACAAACACCTCGAATACCACCTTGGCAAAGAAAGCTAGAAGAGAAAATTAATTCTCTTCGGAAAGATATTGGAAGACTGACCGAGTACCAACGAGGGGTCAGAAACAACAGAATAGAAAGACTTGTAAAGACGATCATGGACAATAACCGAATACACTCCCAGTGGGATGGAGAAAACATCACATCTCAGCAGTGTCTGGATAATCTACGACAAAAGCTTTCCATATACACAAGTCGATTGAGAAGGTACAAAACCAGTAACCAACGGAAACTAGACAACGCACTATTCCGAAAATCAGAAAAAGGGTTTTATAGAAAACTCAACAACACCAATAATAATGAAACCCCTAGTTATCCCAGTAAAACGGCGATCGATCAGTTCTGGAAAACACAACTTTCCACAACAGTTTCCCATAACTCCAGAGAGAGCTGGATTAAGGAGGAGGAGGCTGAATTTCAGAATTGTGATAAGATGCAACACCAACCATTTACAACCGAAGACACGTCCAACATAATGAAACACCTCCATAACTGGAAAGCACCAGGACCAGATGGTGTGCAGAATTACTGGATAAAGAAACTTTACGCCACCGACGATAAATTAACAGTACTCATTAATGACATAATTATCCATCCACACAAGATGCCTAGTTTCCTTACACATGGTGCTACATACCTCTTACCAAAGGATAACCCATGTACACAGGACCCAGCAAAGTACAGACCAATCACTTGCCTCCCAACCTTATACAAACTTATAACGTCGTGCATTAATCATCGCCTTTTCAGACATTGTGAGCTAAACAACATAATTACCGAACAACAAAAGGGATGCGCGAAAAACTCGATGGGATGCAAAGAACAACTAATAATTGATTCCGTTGTCTGCAATCAAGCCCACGCCAAACGACGAAATTTCTACATGGCATATGTGGACTACAAAAAGGCCTCTATCCCAATAAGAAGGGGTATATTCCAGGGAGACTCTCTTAGCCCGCTGTGGTTCTGCCTTGCCATGAACACACTCTCACGCAAACTGAACGCGACTAACTTTGGGTTCAGTCTCAAACACAACAACGTACAAGCACTAAAGATAAACCATTTGTTATACATGGACGACTTAACAGTTGATGGCAGCTACGAAACAACAGCTGCATGATATGCTTAAAATAGTAGAAGGGTTCTCTAATGACATCCATATGCAATTTGGCCTAGACAAATGCGGGATTATCAATATAGTGAAAGGCAAAATACAGCAGGGGCCCTACGAAATGAGAGATGGCACCTCAATTGAATCCATGGAGGAAGGCCATACTTACCTTGGAATAAAGCAGGCTCAACGAATTGATCACTCCACCATGAAAAGGACCTATCAACAGAGTTCTATAGAAGGGTAAGACGACTGTTGAAAACTAAGCTTAACAATAAAAATCTGTTTGAGGCTATTAACACTTACGCGTGCTCAGTACTCAGTTACTCATTCGGAATAGTTAAATGGTGCAAGACGGACATTGAACAACTACAACGGAAAGTACGAGTTCTACTTACAAAAGCTCAAAATCACCATCCAAAGAGCTCCGTCGAACGTACAACGTTGCCACGGTATGAAGGAGGAAGAGGATTGGCAGATATAGGCAAGTTACGTGATCAACAAATTTGCGTAATCATATCCAGAAACTCGCAGAATTTTCTGATCTACACAGAGTCATATGTCAAGTTGATGACTCAACACCTCTGCGACAACTGATCAGAAACTGCTGAAATGGAAAGAGAAGCCGCTTCATGGAAGGCATATAAATGACGTCAACCAAGATTATGTCGACAGTTCAGCGTCGAACTACTGGTTGATCTCTGGTCATATGTTTCCTGAAACGGAAGGCTTTATATTGGCAATCCAAGATCAAGTAATTCCAACTAACAACTATCTAAAGTACATCGTCAAAGACCCTTTTATCAACGACGACAGATGCAGATATGGTTGCCAAACATCTGAATCTATCCAGCATATCACAGGAGGTTACCAAGCGTTCGCTGCAACTGAATACAAAGAACGACACGATGCTGTGGCAAAAATACTGCACCAGGAACTAGCGCTGAAACTCGAACTATCACAGTCGGTAAGAACACCCTACTATATATACAAACCAGAATCTATTTTAGAAAATAACAACTACAAACTGTACTGGGACCGGACGATATTGACCGATCGGACTGTTGCTCACAATAGACCAGATATAGTTTTGGTAGATAAAGTCTCTAAAAAAACAACCTTTATTGACATAGCAATCTCTAACAACAACAATATAAATATTAAGCAGGCTGAAAAAATAGCCAAATACAGGGATTTAGAATTTCAAATACAGAGATAATGGGACATGAACAACACTCGAACAGTACCAATTGTTATGTCAACAACAAGAGTAGTCCCGAAACATCTATTAAACAATTTGAAATACCTCGGTCTGGACGAACATCTTTACCAACTGATGCAAAAAGCTGTCCTGTTAGGAACAGCCCGGACGGTTAGAAAATTCATGGGGAACTGCAGCCACGACGCCAACTACGGGCCTGATAACCTGGCAAGGGCTCCCACAGAGCTAAACCCTTTTGATATGTAGTATATCTGGGGTTTAGTGAATTTTCCCCTAAGGGCACACTATGTGTGCCTTAGAGGGAGTGTGATGCCATACATTGTATGGTCAAGTCGATATAATAATTAAAATAGCAGATCACTATTTTAGCGCAAGGTATGCTGGTGAAAAAGTAATTATTTATTACAAACTACTCGTTAGTTGAGAAGATACGAAATATATGAATAAGGACTACCTCAGCTGATCGTTTCATCAGTAGTTTTGTCTTAGAGGATAGTCAGCAGTAATCGCCCCACTTACTACTCAGTATTTGGTGTCAATACTACTCACAGATGGCGAATTATTTCTAATATAAAAAACTACCTATAATTTGCACAATACTAAATATTTCTATTGAGATTTTTATGGCTTAATTACTAAATAAATAATATCCATTATGCATAGTTAGAATGCATTTTTACTTTGCACAGAATAGAAATAAGTATATACCTACGACTTGATTAAGGGCACGAAGAATACGTACCGAAGTAACGTATAGTTTAGACCTCTACCTTTTTAGACAAGGGGGCGAAAACGTTGACATAGATCGAACAAATATTCTCATTGTTTTCCTTTCAAATTTCACCTTTGTAAGATGCCCCAGAATATGAAACAAGATTTAGCTCACCTGCAACTTGGTCACAATTAGTTTACACATTTATTTTAACAATTGCAGAAATTGTTCTTTTACCCGAATAATATTTATTTAGATCCTTTGCTTGATCAGGTACAAGAAAGGTCCTTAGTAGCTTTACTTTAAAGTTTTTTTTTCAATTATAAATTATTAAAAGAATGAAAACGCAAAATAGCCATTTTCAAAGACTATAAAGAATACTAAATTACAAAGAAATTTATATCATCAAAGTTTTGGTATAATATTTAGACACTCTTAACAAAATCCTGATGACTATTCCGAAATTATATAATTTATAAGTGTATTGTTTTTTAGGGTTCCGTATATACAATATACGGATACTCTTATAATATCACTCCGGATTCCTCTCTTTTTCATATCACTGCAATTTACTCCTAAACTACTGGAGGGGAAAATGTTGAAATTTGGTAACAGTGTATGGTTTTGTGACCCTATCAGGAGTACATATCGCAAAAAAAGAAATTTTGATTTTAGGGGTACTTCTGAGGGGAAAGACTAAAAAAATCGTCCGTTGTCCCTTATCTCCGAAACTATAAGAAAATTTTGAAAAAGAATAAATATATAGGGCCTTACTTGAATTTTATTGGAAAATAAGGAGAAACCTCTACTATTAATTTTGGGGGGCAAATTACAGAATTAATTGGAAAATATAAAATTAAAATTGTTTCTAACACATCATGTAATATATCAAATTAAAGGGCTCATTATGGCGAAAACTTCATATTTTTTAAATACATTATTTTAAAGATATTAACAAACATATAAAAAAAATACCCGTTCCCCGGACCTTATCTTCGAAATTATAAGAAGTAAAAATTTGAAAAAAATATGGATATAGGACCTTATCTGAACTTTACTGGAAAATAAGGTTAATTTTAGGAGGCAAATTACAGCATTAAATGGAAAGATAAATATAAAATATGACGAATACTAACATATATTTTTCATATTTTTAAATGTAATATCTTAAAATATAATAACAAAAATATTTAAAAAATTACCCAATCCACCCCTTATTCCCCAAACTATAAGACCTAAAACTTTTTGTTTACAGGGAACATACGAAGAAATCCCTAATATTAATTTTTGGGGCCAAATTATAGAATTATACGGAAAAAAATATTTTTAACGCATCATGCAATACCTCAAATGAAAGGGGTCATTATGAGGAATACAAATATATATTTTTCATATTTTTAAAATAAATTGTTTACAAGAAATTAAAAAATAATCTCATTTCGCGCTTTATTTCCGAAACCAAACTACCTAAAATTTTGAAAATGATTACGGGTACTGAGGCTCACTTGAAATTTTTAGGAAAAATTATTACAAAACCCCAATATTAATTTTGGGGACACAGTACAGAATTAAATGGAATATAAAAATAAAATTTTCAAACGCATCATGTAATATATCAAATAAAAGGCTCATTATGTAAATTGCAAATATATAATATTTTTAAATCATTTGTTTAAAAGATATTAACAAAAATATTAAACATCGACTTAATTCCCGCTTTAGAAACTACACTATTTAAATTTTTCAAAAATATATTTTATTTGTATTTTTAAATAATTTTTCTAAAAGATTTAATAATTTATTATTTAAAACTTGACCTATTTTCCCCTTATGTTCCAATCTAAAGAGCCTAAAATTCAGTCGGTACATTATAAAAGGCTTCCCTAAAAGTTTATTGGTTATATAAAACTCTAATGTGAATTTTGGGGACCAAATGAGAACATTAAATAGATATTTTTATAAAAATCAAGCGAATCATGTAGCAGATAAAATAAAAAGTCTATTTCTGGAAAATAAAAGTGTATATTTTTTATAAATTTAAAACGCTTTCTTTAAAAGATATTAGGGTAAATGTAAGAAAATGCACTCATTCCCTGCTTGTCTGAAACTCAAATATTAGAATCTTGAAGGTGATACGAAACCCTTAGTATGCGAGTCCAACTCGCACTTGACCAAACTATTCGTTATTAAATACACTCCAGCAAAACTGAAATGCACTATATATGTCACTGATATATAAATTACGCAAGGCATTTTCCACTCCTGTGTTTGCACCATGTTAAAATAATTACTAAAAATTCTCATTGATTTATGGAAATTATTGCAATGTTTGTGAAAATGAATATGCAAAGGGGAAACGGGTGGCGGGATATGTATCTGAGGCATATGATATTAGAGACGTGCTTAATTGATAATTATAAACCAACGACATAATTTCATGAGAATTATTGTGAAGTAGTGTTTAAAGATTATTCCAATATTTTGGTAACACGAAAAATTATATTATTTAATTATGGGGTTTTAAAATTGCAGTTTCTTCTACTTCTAGATCTATCTCTTAATGACATCAATTAATTAAGCATATAACACCATATAAATAGTATATTCTAAAAATACGATGTTGCTCTAAATTTATATTCATTTTTCTATGATACATTTAATATTTTTTCGAGTAAAAAAATTCCGACATCCAGGAGTTTCAGTAAAATCTAGCTCACAGAGACTCAAAATCAGGAGTCATACTGTTTGTAAAGTCATTTCCCTGTAATTCCTAGGATAGAAATCACACGAAAAAATTCGTAGGTTGAATAAAACCTGTCAAACAAATTACGATACTAACTTTTCGAGATTCCTCAATCCATAGAATGCAAGAAAATATATTGTTTCTAGTCGAAAATCTTTATCAGTTGCGCTCCCCTCAACTGATACAATTCTTGAATAATTATTTTTGTATGCAGTACATATAACTGAATTTAATTATTTCTCGACCAGAAACAATATATTGTCTTGCGTTCAATTGATTGAAGACCCTCGAAATGTTAATATTGTAATTTCTTTGACAGATTTTAGTCAACCTACGAATTTTTTTGTGTGATTTCTACCCTAGGAATCACGGGGAAACGGCGTTACACACAGTATGATTCCTGATTTGGAGTCTCTATGAGCTAGATTTTCCGGAAACTCCTAGATGTCGCAGTTCATTTCGCGATAAAATAATAATTTAAAAAAATGTGACCAAGTTACAGATTAGCAACAACTTGATTGTTATTCTGGAGCAAAATAGAAAGGTGATTATGCAAAAGCATGGAAGATTTTAATTTTCCGAACGATGGCGACGTTTTCGCTTTGTCTAATCATATAGATAGATGTTCTGGAGTATTATTAAAAATCAAGTACTCATCAGAACTTTGATAAGAAGTGTCTAATACCATTATAATATTCTGCCCACTGTTTATTTGGGCGTAAATATACCTTTGAAATTTCTAAGTATTCTATTGTCATGTGACCCTGGCCATTGAGCATCTATAGATGCAAATTCAACTTTTGCATTAAGTGTTGCCTGTACATTTATTGTTTAATACGCATTTCTAATGCAATATTAATCTCGGTGTTCAGAATGCTTTAACATTTTTATATGTGTATCTATAAGACCGAATGCACATGGAAACTTGTACTTAATGCTCGACCAAAGAAAAATTATACCAGAACATGTGCGACAATGATATTATTTTAGCAGTTTATTCAGAGATCTCAAACACAGAATAATCAGATTGTCGGCTACTTTATGTCGCAGAATGCTTTTGTTTGTGCCAGATTAGTACAGGTAACGAACAAAGAAATATTAATATTATAATTATAATTAAAAATTATTTAGAACGTAATTAATAATTACAGTTAAAATAATGGCAAGCAAACTAGGAGGCATATATAATTCTTCTCGGGTGACTTCAGCAGGCAAATAAATAAAACAGTAAGCTTATTTATGTTACCTAATAATGCAGAAAGGTATCTACAATATTTTTGTGTTTTTAAAGATAACAATTTTATAAGATATTTTTAACAATTTAACATTTGTTACTATATTTAAATTTACCGACCAGATTTACTGCCAAAGTACGAAGGGCACGAAATCTTGAGCCCAAAATATCAAAGATTCCGATAGGAGTTTCACTTCTAGGTGTAATTATTCTGTTATATTGTTTATAGGAACTCGTAGCCAAATATGTGACTGTACTTAATACGGTGAACACTT
Organism: Octodonta nipae; assembly: GCA_034190945.1. Taxonomy (NCBI): domain Eukaryota; kingdom Metazoa; phylum Arthropoda; class Insecta; order Coleoptera; family Chrysomelidae; genus Octodonta; species Octodonta nipae. Next base: position 72,169,425 of record CM067217.1, read on the forward strand.
AAGAAACGGAAAAATATTTTTTGTATCCAGTTTAATACTACTCCTCTTGTTTGTTCATTATTTCCACGGAAATGTTCAGCTATCCATTTCCAATTAACTCTGGATCTACCCAACTTATGTCTTACGACACTTAGTACTTTGAAGCTAATATTTGGGATTTTTTATCTATATATAAATAGGCAAAGACAAAAGGGTTAGGTACCGTTTTCTCCTCTGTCTCTCAACCGATTTTCTTTATTTTTCTTTTGTTTAGTAGCAATTGACGACCTTCAGTGCAGAATGATAAAATTTATTTATAATAGTGGATCATTCATTAAGTAAAATATAATTTAAAAAACATTATTTACGTCCATACTGTCAATGCCAAACAGATAATAGTAACAGTGTCGCCAGATTGTTTGGAGAGAAAATCATAAGATGGATTGACTCAAATGTGAAACACGAATTAAATTTAACTAAAAATTTTTAAAAAATTACCCTTTCCTAAAATTATTCTACATCGTCATGCTATTGAAATAGAATCCAGTAAAGTTTATATTACATAATAATGGCAATTTATTGGGCTCTCTGTGTGCTATTTCTCTCGAAAATCCTAGATGTCGGTCTTACATCTCGCGTCGTCAAACCATAAGTTAATTAATAACCTTATTTCCCTGAAAGAAAGTCCAATTACGCAAAATTTAATCTATCCAAACATCAAAGATAACAATGTTCAATACAAATACGTTAGCCTTACTTATTCTGGAACCGCAAGTGAGAAAATAGCGAAACTTTTGTGGAAACATAATATTAAAGTTAGTTTTAGATCATTCACTATAACCATTTTAAGCTATTTATTGAAACACTTGAGAGCATAGAAATTTAAAAAAAAACTGCCATTTGCAAATCATTTTTTTACTACAGGGTTACATCAAATGAAACAGAGATAATTTACTAAGCCATTAACGAGCAGGCACTTAACGAGCAGGCAAAGTTTCAAAAGAGCATCCTATTTGAAATTTTTAAAAAACTAATAATCAAAAATGATATATTTAAATTTTCTTAATCTGTTTACCACTTTGTTTCTATTTCATGTTCTTGTACACAAAAATGCCATATTTATGGAATCCTTCCGAGAATTTAACACATACCTACTGTTGTAGACAACACCCTTCGGTCTGTTTCAAAATATTTTGTCTTCATTCATGAATTTGTTTCCGTTTGAAAATGACATAGTATTGTCGAAACTAGTCACGGTTTTTTATGTTTATTTATTAAATAAATAAATAATTAGCGATATAAAAGAAAGTAATTCGTTTTTCTACAATCATAATTAATTTTATATTACATGGTTCCATTCCTGCAAAATTTACCTAAAATAAACATGTCATTGAGATTTTAACGAAGTGTATTTAAAAATAAATAAATTCAATGCATTTACTAATTTCTTGGGTACATACGTCTATTCTACAAGGAAATATATTTATGTTGAACATATTTTTCCTTCGAATTCGCTCAAACTATTGAGTAATTATATATGGAAAAAGCGTTACCTGTTGCTAAATCATGTGAAGACCATCTTTGATAGTTCAGCATCAAGCGTTGTTTATTGTTCAGTAGTAAAATAGTAAATGTAGTACATCAGTATTGATTTTTCGGAAAGTCGACATTCGTTTTATTATTCTATTTTTGTTGTAAATTTAATTATTTCATTACTACATTATTTTCACAACCTTCCGAAGTTGTGGTGTAACAAATTGACAATCAGTGGATTACAGAGAATATATTAAAGATTGTAGTTTTTGTAAGGTTGTTGGACATATATATATTTTTATTTTATGAACTCGATTGAAAATGGCAACAACCCCCGAATACACCAACCTCTTCAGAAACAGACCAACAACACCAGAAAGCCTTCCTTCCGTACATTCGAGAAGTCTCTGACAAAATAGCACTGATTCTATACCGACATCAAACAAAGACAGTCTTCAACTAAAGACAAAGTACCTAACGACGATCGAGGAGTTTACGAAATTCCATGTCGCGATTGCCCACAACGGTACATCGGTCGTACCAACAGGCCCGTCAACCATCGAGTATATGAACATTCTTTGTCAGTAGGACTATCATATCTCTTAATTCGCTTAGAGCATCCACTATTCGCGAAGCTATAGAAATGTAGAGAAAAGACCTCTCTGTTTAAACCGACGCGATGACAACTCTCGCCTTCCTACATGGACCTCCATAATTGCCAGATTAAACAAAGCAGACAGGCCCACCAACAACCAACCAGTCACAACACAGCCCTTTCATCACGTAACACCCTTTCTAACCCACCGATAAGTACCAATAAAAGAAGCAGAACAGATTCAAATTCAGTTCAGGTACCTACTGACTCTTGGGGAGTAGGCATATTGAGGCCCCGAGTTCGATCTACACCCTGAAACTCCTTTTCACTTTTGTCTCTTGATAATTGCTCCATAGCAGGAGCCGAGCATTTAATAAATTCAGACGCAGTTCTCACCCGGAACCTAGCCTAGTTCATAATAATGATCGCGGAAGACATATATATATATAATATCTATATATATATATATATATACAGACCGAGGTATTTTAAATTGTTTAATAGATGTTTTGGGACTAGTCCTGTCGTTGACATAAATTAAAATTATTATTATTATTCCTTTCGCCGGCAAAGATAATAATGCACTACGGGCGTTGGCACATGACAGAAATAATGGCTGAGAGGTTTCTGAATTATGCAGACGCAGAAGCGGACTAACATGTCTCAATGGAGAAAAGTCCATTACTGAAAACTTTCGCCCAATTTCAGAAATATGTATCATTGAAAATATTTTTAATATATTAATGCAATTAGGTTACCAACTCAGTTTAATAATGTTAAAGCTGCTAGGCATTCTCCTACCTCAAATTTGATACTCGCCATTTGTGGACTTTGGAGAAGTAACAAGTTGATGTTGTGTATACTGTCTCCTTCAATAAAATTGCTCTCACGTCGAAGATCTCTCAGGGAGTGCATTTAGCTCTAATATTATTTAATATATTTATGAATGATATGGTAAATAAATTTGAATACTGTGAATGTTTACTTTATGCTGATGAATAAAGGCATATTCACGGAGGGCAATTGCACCTCTCCAAAATTTATTTGGAATGAACGGATAGGATAAAAAGGTTTTCACCTACACAGTATTCTATTTTTCGTCTCTCCAAAGAAAATGATGAAATATGCTGAAGAAATGCCCCTGCAGGTAATCTCATATTGTTTAAGATTATTGGACATCCTAATGACTGCAGAACACTGCAAAAAACTTGAATCGATTGTTGCTAAGGGGTAATAATGACTGTGGAATTAGATGTCAATAAGTATACAATTTTAACTATACCAAGGAAGAAGAAAAATATATTGTTTAACTATAGTAAAATTGATGTAATTTTAGACAGAGTGCACTATATCAAGGACCTAGGTTTACACTGATTGGCAACTTCTGAAAATGCAAGTCCTGTATGGTCCCCATATTGCAAAGTTTATACTAATTTGTTAGAAAGTTGATTATTTTGATTTATAGGTTCTAAATTAGGATAACTTGTAGACGAAATTAATTGTAATGTCATTGACGATTTATTAAATTTCAAGCTTCAAAAGCCACAGATATGTGAACATTATTTAAGTTTGTAAATAATTAAATTGTGTTGAGTTACTAAGCCTGGTTTCAATAAATATGTTTTCATGAATTCTTTTTTATTCAGTTCAATTAAACTAATTACAGTATGCACAGTCCCATAACTAGGCTGTATAGACTTGCAAATAATAATTGTGGAGAATTTGATTTTTATGGTACAAGTGTGAGTTCTTTCTAATGAAGACTAGATTGGTCAGTACTTTGATAGCAACAAGTACCATTTTTTGTTTTATTTTAATTTCATAATGCTTTGTCTTCTCAGCAGTTGCATATTTATGGCAAATTATACTAGTTTAATAATGGGAAACCATCAGTAAATTGTTTATTAAATAAATATGAACACAATTTTTCAATAGTTTTTTTATTTATCAAAGAATAGATATGTACTTTTTCAACCAGCAAAATATAAACAAATATTTATTAATATCACAAATATAACTTTCTATTACCATCTAATATATAAATTTACCTAGTCTAATATCCATGAGACTATTTTTGAGAGTGTCTCGATTAGAGAACAGTGAACTGCAAGAAAATTTGTGGAAAATTTGGTATTGAAAATAAATAATTTGACTCAACAAGTTACCTCCATACATGCTACTTGTCAATAAACCAAATTTATTAAATAATCTTCAACGTTTGCTTTTAAGCCTAATCTTTATCGACCTTAAAATTAGAATAAAATTTACAATTGTGTTAAAACTAATAAAGAGCAAATAAAAAACTTAAAATTTGTTTTACAAATAATTCAAATTTGAATTTGGTGTCAGATCTCAAGAGTCTTGAGAGTAGACACGGAATCACAAAACAATTAATAACTTTGCATTCTAAGAATTTTATACTACGGAATGTCAATTCCGTTTCATTCGAAATGATTACGACAACGTCGTTTGAGTAGCGATAAAACATTAGATATGTTTTAAAGTTGCACTACATACTTGCCAAACTGAACTATTTATCGCGAATTGGGCGATTTTGTCTACAAATAGCAGTTTAGCGACTTTTTATTGACAGTCTTCGCAATTAATTTGAAGTCTTTTTTTTAATTATATTTATAAATAATTTGAACTAAATTCAAATTGGAGTTACTAAGATTATTTAGAAAACTCAAAGGAGGTGTAGTTGAGTAGTATTTATTTCGTACCATCTCACTAGCGTTGAATTAAAAAAAAATGTAGAAACGGGATATTCTCAACTTTTTATCTACATATTTTAAATGTTGCGCCATGGTAGGTACATCCGAAAATTTTCAAGTTCTCACAACTTATTATTTTAATATTTTAAATGTTGTCTGACATTATACATTCGATAATCAGTCACATCCAAATTCAAAATAAATGATAATATATGTTCATAATAAGAAAGAAGTGTGCTTATTTGGTACTTTAGGGCATACATGGGACTTAGACGAAAATCTTCTGACAATCCTGTGGTACATAACGATAGTCGATATTCATATGGAAACGTTACGAAGATAACGAGTTACAGAATACGGCCACAGGAACAAGCGAGGCTAACCCGTGCGGTCCTCACAGAACAGTCCATACCGAGATTTATACTGTAAGAATCACATTTATTTACACTTAATCACTATTTTTTTTTATTTTGATCGAACATTTCTATCATCAAAGAAGATTTATTTTAGCATATTATTTATGTTTACACTGGTTTATTGATTTTTGATTTCCTTTTTAACTAATTTACCTTTCCCCAACACTATATATCCATAAAATATTTCGCAATATATTAACAAGGTTTTAAACATTTTTCACATCAAATTATTATTATTCCCTATTTGGTATTTTATATACTTTTAATCTGATAGTAGAATTCTCATTCTGCTATTAATATTGTGTTATTGAATTTTTTAATATTGTGCAATAATCGATTCTAAATAAAAAATGGCAACAACTAGACAAGGTGCCACAACCCCAACAGTAGAACCTTACAAATTTTCAGAGATATTTGCGATTAACACTTTCATTAGCTCAGGCACAACAGCACACAACATGGCTGTTGCTAATCAAATAGCCTTATTAATCCTTCACAAAAAAAAAACAAGTTAAGAGGCCGTGCCGCCGAACTTGTAAATTCTCGGAACCCGTCAACTTGGGACGACATCAAAACGCTTCTTGAAATTCACTTTGACGATGCACCCGATTTGTCTGTATTAATTCAAGATTTTCAGAGAATGCGGCAACTTCCCAATGAGTCCGCATTAACTTTCGCAGCCCGCCTTCAACCACACGAAGCGAAAATGCACGCAGCTGTCAATAAACAAAATATAACTACAAAAGAAAAAGACGCACAAATTTCTCTCATTGACTCTATGGCTCTGAACAGACTTTTAACCAGTCTTGAGCCGAAAATAGGGCAAATTATACGTATCAGCAACCCTGACGACATTATAACTGCAGTTTCTAGAATAAAACGGGAGACACAACTGTGTCATTTAGAAAACCAAATTTCCTAGTGACACGTAACCAACAACAACAAAAACGGCCAAACGCTACAACTTTTATAAAGCAATGTTCGTTTTGTAAACGAACAAGACATTCGGTTAACGAATGCTTAACTCGACAAAGGCAACAACAGCCAAACTCTAACTTCAACAACCATAATTTATAGCAATTTCGACCAAACCCATTCAATCAACCCTCAAACCAAATAAGACCCAACTTCGACTAAAATAGACAACAATTTCCACAAAATCGACCCTTAACCAGCGCGGACAAAATCAAGATCCTAACAGCTTTCGACCCAATAAAAACTTTTTCAGAAATCAGCAACATCGCTATAACCAGTCAGATTTTTATAACACTCCCAATTACACAAATGATCTGTTCAACAACTTTTATGACTCTGATTACCCTCAACAAGATGAATACTCATATTATGATACGGTGCCATAAAGGCAATGATTTCCATTATTCTCAGGCTCAAAGTTACGACAATTATGAACATGATTACCCTGAATTCTGGTCTGATATGCCCGATAATTCTCAGCAAAATTTTCAAACGGCTCTAACAGTAGACAAACCGCCGGACACTCAAATTCTCAGTATTCAGTCCCAATTCGAGACAATGAATTACTTCAATCCAAACCTCAACTTCCCGGAAAACGCTTTCTTATAAGTTAACTCAAAAAACCTTTTTTACATCAATGACGCTTCTAACACTTACAAACTCTTAATCGACACAGGAGCATGCTTATCAATCTTCAAGCCCAAAACTTGTGAAAACTTTTCAAATCGATCCCCTAAAAACGTTGTGACACAAGGTATCACTAACCAAAAAATTTTCATAAAAATATCCACTTTAGTCCCGTTCAATCTAACAGATACACACAAAGTCTACATATGCAATCTAGATATCGAATTCGATGGCCTATTAGGATCCGATTTTCTGGAACATTATAATTGCGTAATAGATTTTAATAAGAAAGTTCTTATCACAAATTTCAAAACCATACCGCTCGTAAAAGTAACTAAAGAGACATTATCAACCCACAGACAACTACAGATAAACAACCAAACGATTTCAAAAACCATCAGTATCGAACGGCGGACAGAACGCATTTTTAAACTTAAATGCGATTTACGAAATACGGACGCCATTCTAACTTTCAGAGTATTAGAAAACGTCAATGTTAAAGGTGAATTCTTCACATCGGTTTTAAACGCAAACGCTAGTCCAAAATCGGTAAATTTTGACAAAATTAAATTAGAACCTATCCAGAACTTCTCTATTAATCACTGCGAACTAATTTCATTTAGAACTAACTCTAACGTAGACAGACTAACAAAAATTCACAAACAACTTTGACTCGAACATCTCAACGAAGAAGAAGCAGAATTAATCCAACAACTTTGCATCGATTTTTCGGGCATTTTCTATTTATAAGGAGACAATTTTAGCTTCACTAACGAAATAAAACACTCTATTGACACAAATAACTCGAAACCCATATTCACCAAATCGTATCGCTACCCCCAAATCCATAAGGAAGAAGTTCGAACTGAAGTGTCAACAATGTTAGAACAAGGTATCATTCGCCCTTCAAATTCCCCTTGGCCTTCCCATGTGTGGGTTGTCCCAAAAAAATAAGACGCATCCGGCAAACAAAAGTGGCGCGTAGTCGTGGACTACCGAAAACTTAATGAACTCACAGTAGACGATAAGTATCCTTTACCTAACATATCGCACTTACTGGACCAACTTGGCAAATTCCAATACTTTACTACACTAGATCTTGCTTCTGGCTTTCACGAGATCGAAATTGAATCGAAGGACATTCAAAAAATCGCTTTCACTGTAGAGAACGGTCATTTTGAATTCGTTCGCATGTTTTTCGGTTTGAAGAATGCTCCCTCAACCTTTCAAAAGGTGATGGACAACATTCTCATCGGAATCCATAACGAGAGATCTTGGTCTATATTGACGATATAATCGTCTACTTACCAACTATACACGAACATTTGGCCCGACTGACTGAAGTATTCGAACGACTTAGGAAGGCAAATCTTAAAATTCAGCCTGATAAATGCGAATTTCTCGGCAAGGAGGTCGCATATTTAGGACACCTCATTACAAAGGACGGAGTAAAACCGAACGCGTCCAAAGTCGAATGTGTACTTAACTTTCCTCAACAGCAGAACCTGAAAAACATTAAATCTTTTCTTGGTCTAGCTGGCTACTATCGTCGATTTATACCAAACTTTCCCAAAATATCCAAACCTCTCACAAAACTGCTCGAAAAAGACGTTTCGTTTCATTTTAATTCAGACTGTGTTGACTCCTTTAACAAATTAAAACAAGCTCTCAGTCCATTCCGATCTTGATCTATCCGGACTTCAACGAACCTTTTCTTCAAACTACATACGCTAGTGCTTTCGCAATCGGCGCTGTACTCTCGCAGGGACCAATAGGCAAAGACCTGCCCATTGGATATGCCTCTAGAACTCTGCAAAGCAGAGACTAGATACTCCACCATAGAGCGCGAACTTCTGGCCATCGTCTGGGCTGTCAAACAATTTCGACCAATAATTTTTGGACGCAAGTTTAAACTTTTAACCGATCACCGCCCGTTAACGTGGCTCTTTTCTATTAAAGATCCAGGTATTCGACTTGCGAGATGGCGCCTCAAACTTGAGAAATATGATTACGCAATCATATACAAGCCAGGGAAAGTCAACAAAAATGCCGACGCCCTTTGGCACATTAAAGTAACCCACTTCAATGAATTCATCGATTTCCAGTCAACCAACAATCTTCAATACTCTCCAATAAAATAAACCCCCTTAACAAAAATGATGGAAATTTGTCAAAATATAACTTAAATATCGAAAAAGATCAAGTGCCAATAATTCTAGAACAGTTGCATAACGGAAACAACAATATACATAGGAGTATTAATGAAACAATTAGGCGAATTAGGGAAAAAAATTAATAGGGTCTTACAAAAGATGTTGACAATTATATTAAGAACTGTCGAATATGTCAAACAGCTAAAACATTTCACAAAAACATAGCCCTCTGGTAATTACGGTCAATTTTGCATATATATTGAAATTCACAACTCATGTCCTGCAATAAATCACCAAACTAATTCATCAGCCGGTTACTACCAAGAAACAAATTGCCTGAGAACGGGTATTACAGTGTAGAGATGGGCAGGTCCGGATGGACACGATGTCCAGACCTGCATCCCTAGATGCATGTACATCCGACAGCAATTCGGACAGAGATCCTCGGACCTGTCGGAGTTGCAAGAAACGCATGCAATGGGCGGTACTGAATATAGTTTTAGCGATGTGTAGGTTCGGAAGGACGCGAATTCTCGGATCTCTGTGAATGAAGGATGTACATCGTTACCGATCGGCGGAAACACTTGTTGATATTATAAGCAGGAACGGCATCAAACATGCCATGAGCGGTACTGAATCAATAATAGCCGGCTGGGAACTGCGGATCGGAGTGAGTGGAACGGTATTACCTACAGTTTGATCATAAAGAAGTACTGTTGGTTCATGGTTATATATTTTTATCGTTTTACTTGTCAAATATGGCAATTGTTATTTGTAATTATTATTGTTGATAAATCATTATCGTTTTCTCGTAATTTTATTATATAAAGGGTAAAAAACAACAATTCAACGCCATAATGTCTTGCTAGCATTACAATCCAACAGTCCGCCTGCAGTCCGACTCCGGTAATCATAGTTAGACAACCGGACCCATATGGGTCCGACGGACTCGGGTACTGGATGTACATCTTTGGAACTGGATGCATATCCGGATCCAACTCCGAATTATAAGCGGACCTACCCATCTCTAGTACAGTGGCATCCCCACTTGTACTGGGGTTAATACAACCAAGGTTGACATGAGTGATGAGAAAGACTGGGTTATAGCCCAAGAGTCCACGACTGCCAGACCTTCCTTATTTTATAAAACCTCAAAGTTTCTCTGTGCATGTCCCCAACTCAGGTAAGAACGACCAGCGACTATGAAGTTCCGGTTGTGGTTTCTTGCGCAGGTAACAGGGACTAAAGGTGTATAAAATAGTACCTTAAATTCCTTAAAGTATAAAACTTAATTTTTTTATAGTTTCTACGGGATAACTTTAGAAACCACGTCATCCATTGCCGGACACATATTATAGTTGCTACCCCCCTGCCAGACACCCCTAAACTTTAAGAAATTATAGTTATACTTTCCTTATAGTAAAAAAGCTAAATTGTTTAATGTTACTTGGGGACCTATAAAAAAATGTTACCTCAATTGCCGGAGTTTTAATGGTTTTTAGACCTTGCTGAAGGCGTAAGTGTGATATAATAGCTGCTCAAGCGTCTAGTGCGATCTTTCACTGCGCACACTCTGTATGAGTGTATTGTTGGTTATATGCGTAAAACTCATATACCGTAGTATTAAGTATATGGTTCAACTAACGTTTTATAATTGTGCAGTTTATTGTGAAATGAAAGTTTATTTTGAGTAAAAAGTATTATCACGGGAGATACATTAATTTATTTCGTTTGTAATAAAAGTGATGGTAAAATAATATTGTTCTCGGAGGTAACATTAAAAAAATGCCACACTTTTTTGAAAATCAGAAAAAAAATCTAAAGTATAAAGACATCATTTTGCCTCAGTATACAGACCTTAGAGCATGTACCTTCTGGAGATAGCCTGCAATGCACAAGTTCGTGGCAAGGCTAGAAAGAGAAGGCAATAGAGACAGTAAAAGGCTATTTCACATGGTGGATGGAAGCAGCCAATGAACAACATGCTGGTCGTATTTTATTGGAATCAGCTCCCAACCCAGTCAGTCTTGCCACGACATTTCTGTACTGCAGGCTATCTACAGAAGACAGTGGTTATAACCGGAGATGTTATAAAGCATTTACTGGACTTGTGAAAAAAATTTTAACTTCTGATGAAGTACTGATGAAGTGGTGCCATTTATTGGCAACAAAAGAAAGCAGATACGAAGATACCATGCATGTAACATCAACTATCCAGCAGAAATAGTAATAAGAAGTGCTGATGCTGCGGCTATAATACCTGGTAACATTCATCACCACAAAAGTGATTCGGTTGTTAAGATGCCTACAGGTACTGGCAATAATTTAAGATATGTGGGACTAACCAAAATACATGCACAATTGGGACAGCTAATTTGTCAGAGCTTAACTGGATTTCATGCCATCACAGGTTGTGATTTTAATCCTTCCCTTCAGAAAAGGAAAATTAAAACCATACAAGACATTAAAAATATATCCAGAGTACCAGGAAGCTTTCAAGAACTTCGGTAACAGCAAATTAATTGAAAATTTAGATCAACAACAAAACATCTTTAATATTATTCAGAGATTTATATGCAATGTATACAATGTCCGTAATGTAATTCATGTTGATGCCGCTAGACTTCGAACATTCATTGACTCGTATACAGTCTCCCATGTTAACAAAGCTTTTGACCGAAAGAAGTTGCGAAATTTAGACGCTAGCAATCTACCACCTTGTAAAAACGAGTTATTGCAGCAATTTCTGCGAGCAAATTATATATGTACCATTTGGCATAATGCTCAACTAAAAAATCCAACCACATATCAATCCGACAATAATGGCTGGGTATTGAATAAAACATTTAAAAAATATATATAACCGACTTCTACCTATAACTAAAAAGCTAAAAATAATTATAACAAAATACAACTCTAGCAAATCAATAACACATTTAATGTTGTTAGGTATCTACCCAGGAAGTAAAAAATGCTCATTCTGTACAAATTAATTACCTACCAATCTAGTATATTTTGAAGCCGGTGCCAAGCAAACCTAAAATCCTTCATTGCGTACTTATCTACTAATTCATCAAACTTTATTGTTGCTTGGCACCGCCTTTAAATATACTAGATTGGTAGGTAATTAATTTGTACAGAAGGACCATCTTTTAATGTTTACATTTTTTACTTCCTGGGTAGGTACCTAACAACATTGAATGTGTTATTTATTTGCTAGAGTTGTATTTTGTTATAATTATTTTTAGCTTTTTAGTTATAGGTAGAAGTCGGTTATATATATTTTTTTAAATGTTTTATTTTCACCTTTTTAGTATTTTTGAACCCAGGTAGTTTTCATTCTTTATTTTTTATTTTGTATGTAGGTATAACCTTAATAGTCAGAACCAGGTAACATCGAAAGCCTCAACATTACACAATGATACATTCTCATTTAAATTGACAGGTAAATCTTTACGAACAAAATGCACTAGTACGCGTTGACTTAATAAGCCCAAAATATATTTATGCCTTATGGACTATGCCATGTACCTTTTTTTCAACTTTTTTTGACCACCCTGTATAACTATAGATAATTCCACTCCAACCTATGTGCCAACCATCCTGTACATACGACTGCCCACGGACAACCATAAATTTGTTAGCTGCCTTCTATAGGACGGACTAGAATCCATCCCATATTTACGGAGTCATATCCGTCCTATATTTCAACCATAGTATATAACTCCTTGTGGGCTAGCCCATAAATTAGTTCATTTTTTACATTTTATATTATAATACTGTGTAACATTAATTCCTCTCCACACTTTATGCAACTTCTTATGGGCTATAAAAGAAATACTTTTTTAATCACACTGTATAAATATAATTCAACTGCAGCATATATTTCAACCATCCTGTATATGATTTGCTTATGTCCACATCATATAACAGTTTTTTAATCACCCTATATAATTTAAATTTCACTTTTTTTCTAACATTTTTATACCACGAAACGTGTCCACCCTATATTGCAACCATCCTGAATATACGGCTGCCTACGGACCACTATCATTCTATTCCGTCCTATATTTCAATCTTCATATAAATGCAACTCCTTCTATCACTTTACTTTGTGATTTTGTTTGCTATAACTAAACACCCTGTCAATAAACGTACCAAACAGCAGTTTAAAATTTGACATGTGTTGTCACTGAATTTTCTATTAGGCCGGGAGAATGTGACAACCAAAAGTACCGTCTTCGCAAAATGGAAAAATTTGCATTTAAATAGGTATTTGCCTGGTATACAAACAAAACGAGCTTGGTACTCATTGATTTAAGGAGCCGAAAATACTATCCTTTACTACCTATATGCTTGAGATGTACATCAAAAATTTTCAAATTCGCAATTAAAACTTCCAATGCCTAAAATTACCACACTATTACGTTGGAATTAAAATATTTATGAGGAAATGTCCGTTATCTCATTTCGATGAAATTTTTGATAAGAATTTTGGAATTTTTGGCGATTTTCTGCAAAACTGCAAGTTGCACGTCGCAGAAAAGTATATGAGATCACCTAAGGATCTTCCTTAATAGATTAAACGTTAAAAAACTATGCACATCCATAAGGAGTTATCGAAAAATCGACTAAAACATTAGGGATATTGGTCGATTTCCATGCACGCATGTGTTCATTCACAAATTTTATCACTTTACCAATAGAATTCTTTTCCAAAATTTGAAGTTTCACCAATCCGGATATATACTCTATTAAACAAGACAATAAAAAAAGCCAAAAAATATACGCCACGAATTGATAACCTCCTCCTTTTTGGAAGTCGGTTAAAAATGACAAATACCAGCTCAAACTGTTTGAAGTGGATCAATAACCAAGTTATGTTAGTGATTCGCTCAAAACTCAATCAGGTATGTAATTGCATTTTTTTTCAGAAACTGGTGTAGGAGGCGATATTGACGACGATCAAGACATCGATTGGAGTAGTAGTGACAAAGAAAATAAAACTATGGGTGACAATGATGATTTTTATAGAATCGATTAAATATTTTTTTACATGTAACAATGCTTTTTTCTATTTTATATTAAAAATATAATAACATTTTATACTTCATTTTATTATTGGATATCTTAAAACATGGCATTAGGCGAAGCGCCCCATCTCACTCGCACCCGCTTAAACAGCTGTTACTCAATGTTTCTGGCAAGATATAAAAACCATTAAAATTGTCCGGTTATTGAGGTAACATTTTTTATAGGTCCCAAAGTAACATATATAAAATTTAGCTTTCATACTATAACGAAAGCATAACTATAATTTATTAAAGTTTAGGGGTGTCTGGCAGGGGGTAGCAACTGCAATAAGTGTCCGGCAATGGATGACGTGGTTTCTAAAACTATCCCAAAGAAAATGTAAAAAAATTTAGCTTTATACTTTAAGGAGTTTATGGTACTATGTTATACTATAACGAACGTAAAACTATAATGTATTAAAGTTTAGGGGTGTCTGGCAGGGGGTAGCAACTGCAATAAGTGTCCGGCAATGGATGACGTGGTTTCTAAAACTATCCCAAAGAAAATGTAAAAAAATTTAGCTTTATACTTTAAGGAGTTTATGGTACTATGTTATACTATAACGAAAGTAAAACTATAATGTATTAAAGTTTAGGGGTGTCTGGCAGGGGGTAGCAACTGCAATAAGTGTCCGGCAATGGATGACGTGGTTTCTAAAACTATCCCAAAGAAAATGTAAAAAAATTTAGCTTTATACTTTAAGGAGTTTATGGTACTATGTTATACTATAACGAACGTAAAACTATAATGTATTAAAGTTTAGGGGTGTCTGGCAGGGGTAGCAACTGCAATAAGTGTCCGGCAATGGATGACGTGGTTTCTAAAACTATCCCAAAGAAAATGTAAAAAAATTTAGCTTTATACTTTAAGGAGTTTATGGTACTATGTTATACTATAACGAACGTAAAACTATAATGTATTAAAGTTTAGGGGTGCCTGGCAGGGGGTAGCAATTGTAATAAGTGTCCGGCAATGGATGACGTGCTTTCTAAAGTTATCCCAAAGAAAATGTAAATAAATTGAGCTTTATACTTTAAGGAATTTATGGTACTATTTCATACACCTTTACTCCCTGTTACCTGTGCAAGTAAGCACAACCCAAACTCTGTAGTCGCTGGTCGTTCTTACCTGTGTTGGGGACATGCACAGAGAAAATTTCAGGTTTTATAAAATAAGGAAAGTCTGGCCGTCTCTTGCTCTATTAGGCATGCTCGTAGAGCCGGGGATAAACCAGTAAAGAGAGAGAAAAATTTGGCAGACTACTGTGAAATGAGACCGGCCACCAAAGTGAGACGATTGAGGTAGTATAAAATGCCATTCTATTTCTTCTCTACAAATATTTCAACTCAGAATAGGCTGACACGAAATTACTACCGTTATCTGAGAAAATTACGGATGGTTTACCCCGTCTTGCAAAAAATCTACGTAATGACAAATAAAAGCTTCTCTACTGAGATCAGTTACTAACTCTAAGTGAACTGCCTTTGTTAAAAAACAAATAAAAAGACAAATATAAGATTTGTAAATTTTTGCACCACGACCAGCTCGATTCTTTAGCAAAAAAGGACCTGCATAATGAACTCCTACAATATCAAACGGGTGATTAGGAGTTAAGAGTTGTTCAGGTAAGTCCCCATAATAGGTTTCAACATTTTGGGATTATATCTAAAACATTTTAAATATGCACAATTTGTTTGGATAACGACCGTCCTCCCAATGGCCAATATGATTCTCGTATGGAAGCCAATAAATGTTGTGGTCCACAGTGATATAGTGTTATGTGCTCATGAATAAAAATTAGTTTAGTGAGATGGTGGCATGCAGATAAAATTAACGGGTGTTTCTTTTCAAGTCATCAATAAATGGTTTTAGATTAAAAATTTTTGATGAATGCCTTAATTTATAAGCCTTTATTTGTTCAAACTCCATGGCAAAACAATTTTCGTGTACACGAATTACAATATGTTAAAAGAATGATCAATTTTACTCTTCATTCAAGGGTCATACTTGCGATCACTTTGACCATTGTGTATAAATCTACGCATCAACGCAGTTTTCTTTTTAATTTTACCAAATCCGAAAACCTCTCGATAATATAATTACAATTTTCTTCTGCCACTGAATTAACTGCACAACGAATTTTAGGTTTACGCAAATAGAATAAATTATCTTTTTGATATGGAAATCCATGAAAGTGGTATAATTGTAATTTTGGGTTTTTTCTTGGTGTATTTTCACAATCAACTACACCGCACTTTCGATTTGATGTTTTTCTTTCCATTTTATGGAATAACTAAATTTTCATCTATAACACGGCAAACATAAATTACGGCCTTGACAAAACCAGCGTTCCACAAATAAAACACGAGCTGGCGCAAATGTCTATTGTCAAATACACTTTACTAGCGTACAGAAAAGTCAGTGACAACACATGTCAAGCTCTATACCGCTATTTGGTGCGATTATACAGGGTGTTTAGTTATAGCAAACCAAACCACAAGGTAAAGTGCTAAAAGCAACCGCCATAATAATTTTAATCCCTATTTTCCTTGGTCATGACATCAAGCGTGAACGGCTGGACCAATTTCGCTAATTCTTTTACTTGTTGTTTTGTTGTACCAGCAGAAGTTTTTTATGAAAGAAAAATTTAAAGTTGCGCGCAACATGAGAAAATTTAAGAAAACGTCATGACAATATTAACTTTTCTAATGAAACCTTTGTTTGACACCACTATCAGCGATTTTCATAATTCGATCTGCAAATAGTTTAACACAGATGCATTATTCGAAATTATATCGATATATAAAATAACTAATTTGTCATTTCTTAGTGCAAATTTCACAGCCAATTGAATTATAAAGGCAACTTTTTCAGAAGTATTTGTTCATCACGGTAAGTTAAGAGCAATCACTCATAATATTAAAAGTGTAGATATACATACACATACTTACAAAAAAAAACTAAAATATTGAAAATAAAACATTTAAAATAAATGCAACCGACTTCCAACTGTAACTAAAAAGTTGAAAATGAGTGTAATAATTATGACAAAATACAACTCTAGAGAATAAATAACACATTCAATGTTGCTAGGTACCTACCCAGAAAGTAAAAAATGTAAACATTAAAAGGTGCTCATTATGTGCAAATTAATTACCTACCAATCTATTATATTTTTGAAGTCCGTGCCAAGCAACAATCAAGTTTGATGAAGTTGTAGATAAGTACGCACCGCAGGATTTTAGATTTGCTTGGCATCGACTTAAAAAATATACTAGATTGGAAGGGAATTAATTTGTACAAAATTAGCACCTTTTAATGTTTACATTTTTTACTTTCTGGGTAGGTACCTAGCAAAATTTAATGTATTATTTATTCTCTAGAGTTGTATTTTGTCATATGAGTGATATGTTTACATTTTTTACTTTCTGTGTAGGTACCTAGCAATGTGTTATTTATTGTCTAGAGTTGTAATTTGTCATAATTATTACAATCATTTTCAACTTTTTAGTTACAGTTGGAAGTCGGTTGTATTTTTTTTTTCAATTTTTTGTCGTTTCTATAGATAACAATTATTGAAGATAAACGTCATTAGGTATACTTGTTGAAATTGATTAATGAAATATTAAACAAAAATCATAAATGTCATACTTCTCAAACACATCGAAATCCACTCAAAGGTATAATTTAATGTAAAAACTTAAATAAAATTATAATTTTACTAAATCAATGAAAGCATAATATATTAGGTATTACACACAAGCCAAAAGAATAAAATGTTTTATATAATAAATCATGTTTGTTCTTTTTTCTTTAATGTATAATTTACATTATTCGCAAACGATAAATACATCTTTATACATTATATACAGTTGTATAACAAGTTTATTTGTTTCCACAAAGCAACTGTTATATTGCATACCTACAAGAACAGTTCTTTCTTTCAACATTCACTTATTGTAATATCCTTTAGGAGAATGTTAATAGAAAAGTTAAATCATTGAAACTAATTTAATAGTTGAACAACTACTGTAATGCATCAAATGTTCGTTATAAAAAAATTGAAAGTGCTTTTTACGGTCAAACACGTTGAATCATTCGGTCGGGCATCTCTCAAGTCAAATTAAAAGTTCGTAGCCCTTGAAGGGACCATCGAAAATCCAGTTAGGTTACGGAATTCGAAGGCCCTGATATTAAAGATGTCTCCATTTTTTTCCTAACAGTAAGCGTTTTTATTAGTTTGATTTATTGTAAACAAAATTGAAAATAAACTGAAATATATTTGTGAGTGAATATAGTGGTTTTTGGCTATATGGTGCTATTTACTGGTGAGTTGATATTGTCTACAGCTTTAGTAAATGATTATATAAATTCTAATACATGTAAGTTTTAAATCAACTAAAAGAAATGTTCGTAATAATTAAGCCTATATTCTTAGATCAGAATTAACTTTGCTATGAGATATATAATTATTGTTTAAAAACCTCACCTTAAACGTCACCTTCCGGAAGGTATGTAGATACCTAGATAATCTTTGTTTGATTCAAATCTTCGTAAATAACCGTGTTGATATTTTCACACGTATATGGCATACACGACAGAAAAAAGCGGCAGTCATTTGGGGCTTAACGACCGAAGCGAAAGGTTCTTACAAAATATGTAAATTTAAGGTGAGTTAAAATAATTGTCGCTACAAATTTTATATTTATCCTAATGCGTAATTCAATTCTTCATTTAAACATATTTACAAAGGATCATATGACATGTAAGTTAATTGAAATTTGTAAATACATAATTTTTCACATATAGTTGATATAATTTCTTTTAAAAGTTACAAATTATATCACTCATGGTTTAATACAAGAAATGTTTAATGAAGGAAGACTTTAAATACTTCTTTTTCATTTAAGATATAAAAGTAGGCGAAATTTTCGTAATAGCTTTAGCATTGCGATGGGATTATCGTCGTTGCACTTACACCGTGCTAAATAATTTCCTATATTAATTTCAATTATTATTCAGAAGTTTTAATGTTAAATGTTTACTTTATAATATGAAGCTAGTCAGTATATAAATTTAATGGCAAGTAACTTTGCGCTTTTTGTGGTGTTCTTTCTGACTTTTTACATATTAATTCTCTAAATTAATATATTGTTCACAGAATATTGGAATGTTTATTAGAAGGACAACCAAATTTTGTGCAGTTATTGGATATTAATTGGATGTTATATTTGGTTATGTACTGTAATTTACTGATTTTCTATAAAAGACGATTAATATATAAACTGGTGTCTGCTTCTTAGAGAAAACTCTAAGTTGCATGGGTATGGGTTTTTCAAGATCAACTTAGTGTAGTGTCGGTCGAAACAAATGCAATTTCAGGTTATATATTCATTCCCATATTCATCTATTTTCGTATGTGTAAGTCTGTATTTAATAATGCAATATCGACCTAAGGCCGCTATCACATTGTCAGATCTTTTATAAAAAATCTTTAAAAAAACATCTATTTGTCAAAGATAGATTTAGATTTCTTTAATAGACTACGGCACATATTGAACAATATTTGTAGTAGGTCAAATGTCTGTGAAAAAAATACAATTAAAATAATACAAAAATAAAAGATACATGTTAAAAATATGAAGATAAAAACAATTAAAATGAGACACTAAAATTCGTGGAGCACATTTTGTGATTCATGTAATCACCAACTGAGTAGAAACAAAACTTGAGTAAGTAATTCTTCACAATCTTTCTAAATTTATTTAAGCTCAAACTTTTTAATTCTTCTTACAAGATATTATAAATATTGTAGTTTTGTGAGTTTTTCATGCGCTTATTTAATCGAAAACGATTTGTTCGAATATTTCCTGCATTTCTTGTATCATATTGATGTACATCAGACTGGTCAGTCAGAACATTGATGTTCTTGTGTATCTCAAGGAGAACGTGAAACAAATAAAGGCAAGGCAATGGCAATATGTGGAATTTGAAGACGCGAGATGTAAAGACCAACAGCTAGGATTTTTGGGGAAACTAGCACATAGAGGTTCCGAATCTGGAGCCGTTCCATGTAATTGCTGTTACCCGTAATTCCTAGGACAGAATGTCACGATAGAATTTTCAGATTACTTCACCTGTCAGAGATATTGAATACTCTCTTCGAGGTGTCATTCTTTTGTACGCAAGACAATATGTATTATATATATATTGTCTTGCGTACAAAAGAATGACACCTCGAAAAGAGTAAGATGTGGAATCTCCGAAATAATGGTTGACACAACTCACGAACTCCAGCTTTTGACAGTATTCTTACTGCTCGTTTTTGTAACCTGAATAACACAACAGCCTTTGATGAATTTCCCCAGATCATAATTCCATAACTAATATGGGAGTGAAATATCGAGAAATGTGCAGATCTTAAGGTATTAAAGTCTGTAATATTTTGTAGATGACGAAGTAGAAAGAGTGAACTCGATAATCTACTTCTTAAGAGGTCTATATCAACATTTCACGATAAGGTGCTATCTGTATCAGTATTAGAAGTGGTTGAAAACATAAAACTTTTGTTTTCTCCTTGTTAAGCTTCAATTTATTAGTACTGAACCATTTTTCAGATTTTGCTTCTATATCGTCCGATAGTTTAGTGAGGTTAGTTAAATTGGTGTCAGAATACAAAAAGCTCGTCTCGTCTGCAAATATCACAGATTTATACCGATGAATAAAATTTGGCAAATCATTGATGTAACTAATGAAAAGTATGGGTCCCAGGACGGAACCTGGTGGAACACCGTGTTCTATAGATCTAAATTCAGATGTAGAATCTTTACAAGTGACGGCTTGAAAGCGATTTGTCAAGTAAGTTTTAAATATGTATACTGAAGAACCTCTAACTCCGTAGTAATTCCGTTTTGTTCATCAAAAGTAAAATATCATAAGAGACACAAAACCTTGGAAAGATCACATAACTTAATTGCTGTATGAATACCCTTCTCAAGGCTCTCAACCAATGCACTCACAACACCCAAAACTGCTTGTGTTGTTGAACGATTTTTCCTAAATCCAAACTGGGAATTATTTAAAAAGTTATTTTCTTCGAAGTAAGAAACTAAACGATGCTTGATTAATTTTTCTATTATTTTGCTGAAAGTAGATGTAATTGCTATTGGCCGGTAGTTATCTATCAAAGCAATATCACCTTTTTTATGTAAAGGAATCACTTTTGAATATTTCAAGGAGTCGGGAAAAACCCCAGTAATAAAGATAAGAGTTTATCAGGTTGGTCAGTTTTAATATGATATGAAACGTCTCCTTAATAATGATACTACTGATTTCATTCGGATCCTGACACCCAGACTTTTTTAAACCACGGATTGTGTTTGCAACTTCTTCCTCCGTGACTCGTGTTAAATTACAAGAGCGACTAGGACAAGGAAAATTTCTGAAATGCAATAAATCTTGCTCTGATATTGCTAGTAAAAACAATAGAAAATTGTTCTGGTGAAACCGAACTATCAAGTGAGGCAGTTTGATTGATTTCTCTGTTTTTATTCCTTTCGTGATTTATTATTTTCTACCAAGCTTTTGCTTTATTATTTGACGAAGAAATAAATTCATCATAATTATGATAACTATAAGAAACATAGTTGTGGAGAAATCGGAGAAGTAGATGTAATGACCAAAATTGTTCACTCATATTGACAAATCTATTGAAATAAAAAGAAAATAAAAATGTAATCAAATATCGGTATTCGAAATATTTTTGACAAATGAATGACCCCTCAAATACTTGGCAGGAACCGCTCCTGGCAAAATATTCGATATAATAATATAATTAGAAGATTGTTCTTTGCAACCTAAAAGTTTTCGTCATTTGCGGTTTCAATCAAGTTCAGGAATATTAAAGAAAAGAGAGGACCAACAACCCTAGGAGACCTTAAATATTTAATACATTTTCTATTGTCCGCTGTCTGACAATTTTTTACACAACACCTTCGAAAATGTTCTGATAATAATATATTAATCAAACAATTAAATTCACATTAAAAAAAAGTTACTGCAACGCTTCCGAAAAATCAATACTGATCTACTACATTGACTATTTTACCACTAAACAATAACAACGCTTGCATGCCACTTCCAAAAGTACATGCTCTAAGAATATATCCAACGATCGCTCCCTTCATATAAGTATAATTACTCAATGTTTTAAGTTTAGACCGTCTGGCGGCGGCGGCACCACAGATCAAATAGGCACTGTCAGTTGTTTGGCGTTCACAGTATGGACGTAAGTAATGAATTTTTATTATATTTTATTTACTGAATGAACCAATATTGTAAATTAATATTAGCATTCTGCACTGAGGGCCGTCAGTAGCTACTAAACAAAACAAAAATGAAGAAAATCGGTTGAGAGACAGACGAGAAAATTGTACCAAATCGTTTTGTCTTTGCCTATTTTTATATAGACTAGTGGTCGCCCAGTGGTCGAATTTCGACGCTATTTCATCCAATTGTGAACATTATTGAGGTTTGTTTATCAAAAGTATTTGTCTATCAGAAATAAAGTAGAGAAGAAACCGGAGAAGAAGACGTCATGAAATCTCCCCCTCCCCAAATCGTTCATGTCATATTGACCAATATATTGAGTTAAAAAAAATATATGAGAATTTAATCAAATATAGGTATTCCAAATAATTTTGCACTTTGCAACCTAAAAGTTTTCGTCATTTGCAGTTTCAATCGTGTTAATAAAATATAAAACATATATGTGTCCAACAACCTTATAAAAACAACAATTTTTAATATATATTTTCTATTTTCTACTGATTGTCAATTGGTTACATCATACCTTTGGAAGATTGTAAAAATAATGTAGTAATAAAATAATTAAATTCACAACAAAAACTTACAGAATAGTTGAAACGAAAGTTTCTGCTACTTCTCCGAAAAATTAATACTGATCTACTACATTGACTATTTTACTACTGAACAATAAACGACGCTTGATGCTGAACTAACAAAGACGATTTAACAACAGATAACGCTTCTTCCATATATAATTACTTAATAGTTTGACCGTTTTTGAAGGAAAAATGTGTTCAATAAAAATATATGTCTTTGTAGATTAGACGTATATACCTAACTTATCATAACAAAACAGTAAATGCATTGAATTTCTTTATAGATTAAATACAGATCGTTAAAATGTCAATGATATGTTTATTTAAAGTAAAATTCTTGTAATAAGACCAAGATTTTGCAGGAATGTAACCATGTAATAATAACTAAATGGTTTATTTGATAAAATGCATGAACACAAAACAGTAACTAACTGATTCCCTATCTAAAAATAATTGAAAGATTCGGTCTTTAAATATATTCAAATATGTAGTTATAATTTTTAAAATAAAAAAATAAATAGCTTTAAAAATATTAATATTATATTAAATAATAAATTAGTATTAAATATAATATTTAAAACATTAGTTAATACCTATATTTTTTTAAAATATTTTTTGAATTGAGAATGAAAAATTTCAATAGTATTAAAGTAAGAAATAAACCGAAGTAAAAACCTTCATTCTGACATTTCACAGTTAACGATTTCAGCTCGTAAGCGGAAAATGAAATCAACTAACTCAAATGTTAGTATGACGGTGTTCGACCGACTATTACATTCCAAATAACTACAAAACATAAGTACATATTAATAAACCTTCAACCAAAATCTAAGATTCAATATAATTTCATTAACTTAGATGAAACACTTAGTATTTAGCAATGACTATTTCTGTTTTGTATGGAAAATATAAAGAAACACAAGCACCTGCTATTAATTAATGATAAATAAGTAATACCCACATTTGTTAAAGGCTTTTCCGAGTGAATGAAGCTGAAATTTGAACTTTACACATTGAATTTACAACTTATCTTTACCATCGTACTATAATAATCTTACACTAAACAATATTCTGATATGTCAAAATTCAAATCAAGGCGCCACTTCAAAGATAGCCATGAGCAGGGCTGGCAGATCTAACTTTTCGTGTTTAATATTATACCAGTGCATTAATTCACATTTTTTGTAATCTTATTCAAATTATATAAAATTTGTACGGTAAAAATTAAAATAATCTTTAAATTGAAAGTATAAAATTAAAATTAATAAAATATGATCAGAAATAAATTAATTATTTACAAAAAAATTCTTACTTTAGTTGACAAACCATATTTACAAAGTAATGAAAGTTGTAAACTTGCGAGAGCCCAATGAATGGCCATTATTATGTAATGCGAATTTTCCTGGGTTCTATTTCAATAGCATGACGATGTAGAATAACTTTAGGAACTGGTCAAAATTTGTTACTTTTTGGTTTAATTTAATTCGTCTTTTACATTCGAGTCAATCCATCATTCGATTTTCTCTCCAAGCAATCTGGCAATACTGTTACTGTTATCTGTTTGCCATTGACATATGGACGTAAATAATGTTTTTTTATTATATTTTATTTAATGAATGAACCAATATTATAAATAAATTTTAGCATTCTGCACTGAAGGTCGTCAATTGCTACTAAACAAAACCACAATAAAGAATATCGGTTCACTGACAGAGAATAAAATAATACCTTACTGTTTTGTCTTTGCCTTTTTATATATAGATTGTAACGAACTCTTGTTCATATCTAACTTCGGAAATAATTTTGAAGGTAGCTAAAGTTTTTCTCATTTTTCTAAGTGAATCATTAAACCAATTTACACGACAACTGTTCTGTTTACTTGCTGCTTTTTTCATGGGAAAATTACGACATATTAAATTGATATAAGTGTTTGTTAGAAACAATGCTAGAAGTTGACATTCTCATTTTTTTCAAAAAAATCCTAATTTACATTAAGTTGATTTTGTTATGATTCTTTTTTTGGATGAGTTGTATTCGACATCTGTTTGCAAAACGTCAAAAATAATATATATAGTGCACGATGATCTAAAAATCCAGGTCCAAACATACCCACTTTAAATAATTTTGTATCTAAATTTGTAAACATTTGTCGATGCAAATAGCAATCGTTGATGTGATTCTTGTATATTCATTTATACAAATAGCTATATAGAATATAGTAAGTCCTTGAGTTCTTTCACAGATGAAGAACTTATTTTAAAATTAATATTAAAATCACCCATAATTATAATTCTACTATTGAATTTCATGACACGATTCAAGACAAGTTCAAATTTCTCTAAAAATATATTAAATTTTCCATTTACAGATATATAAATAGATATAAAACAATAGTTTTTGATTTCAATAATTCGATGCCACAAAACTCGGCATTTTGTTCTGAATTAAATTCGCCTAAATTTATATGCTTAAATTTTAAATTTTTTTTTACAAATATTGCCGTACCACCCCTTTCCTTTCTCTTCCTATAGAAAAAGTGTGCAAGAACGTATCCATCAAGATTAAGATAGACAAGATTTGCTTCTCTCGGCCAGTGCTCCGAAACACTTACAACATCAAAACTATTTTCAGACAAAAATATATCAAATATTTCAATTCTGTTAGACATACATATGGAACACACTCACCAAATTTGTACAGTTCATTAATTTCAATAAATAATTATCTAACTTTTTGTTGTTCGTTTCTGTTATTGTTATGAATTTTGTTGTGTTGTATTGTTCACCATAAAATTCTGTTTCTTTTTCAAATTATTTTTAAACTGGAACCGCCTAATCACAGATCCTTATGGCGAAATTGATCGCAATTTTCCAATGGAAATGAAATTTTATATGTTGAAAAATATTCTTTTCTATTCCACTCCTCGCATTTAAATGTCACATTCGGTGATGTATTTGATAAAAACTTTTTTAAATCATTTACCTTCATTTCAGATGAAATACGTGAAATATTTAAATGTCCCACTCTTGGTACAGTTTTAAAATTTATATCGTTATTGTTTCCAAATATTGCTTTAAATTTATGGGCCTTGTTTTTATTTGGGGAATTCCGCAAAGAATTCCCATAAGTTTTTGTCGGCAGGTGTTTTTCTATTTGTGTACCAATTTCTTCACCACAAATATTTTTTGTTTCTTCTGGGTTATTCCAATTTATGTTTTAAATTTTTTTGTTAGTGGAGTTTAAGGAATCTAATTTTGCGGTGTTTGTTGGATTTGCGTTCTTTCTACTAGATGGTGCTAATGATGTAACATGTAAATTAATATTTACTTTTTCTTTTAATAATGAAATTAAATTAAAGACTCTTGCACTTCACACCTCTTTTCTAGATGATAGTTTAGCTTACTCACTATCTCTGTTTCCTTTCGATTGTGTTCACTGGTAGTAGATAATTTGTCACACCGTCTACAGGTTATGTCTTCATCAGCATTTTGAAATGTATCACTTCTACGTTTAACTATTGCACTAATTTTATTAATATAGTATGTCAATATAACATTAGTTGTCGTCACTGGAACTTTTAAACACAAAATTATGTCGATTAACTCATTCTTTTTAACTTATTTAACTCCGACGTTAACAGAGGTATATCAACACCCGCCATTTTGTGTGTTTTATGTGATAGTGTTATGTTATACCCGTGGTTATACCTAATCTTTTATAAAACATTTCTTTGGCATATATATCTTTTTTTACATTTACACGCCTCGTCGTATATTATATAATAGTCAGTGAAATTGAAAAATTGCGCCTGTGAATATTAAACTGGGAATTCTACAGCAACAATTTTATTTTTTTGTGTTGAAAACATAAACAAAATGAAATTGTAGTACCATTGTGTGGACGTGCAAAGAAAAATCGAATTATACTTGTGTATTTCATTAGCAATTAAAACAGACAATTATAGTATCAACATCTGAAATGTGGTATCATCCATTTAAAAATAATTTTTATGCCATTCTTGCCTTCTCAGATATTTTAATAAGTTCAGGTGTACGGTAGTTGTTTGTTGCGTGGGTAGTTATTGCCCCGTTTTCTATTATTCTATGGAGCATTACTTAAGCATGTGCCCTTGCATATGTCTGCCGTAGTTGGAAATAAAACGTTTCGAAAAATTCCAACAGTTGATACAATAACAATCGTAGAATTAACATGTTGGTTAAACTGCGAATAAGAAGTTTTGCTTACCATTTGTTTTTCATCTCTAAAATGACTCAAAATGTAAACATAAAAACAAACCACAACAGCACAAACATAAAATTACAGTACATTCCCCATTTTGAATTAATAGAAAATATTTGACAAGATATTTGATTTAATGTAATATTTCATTTAATGAAATTTGGTCTGACATTCATATTATATATTTGATAGAATCTTTGATAAAACATCTTTGTCAAAGATATTTGATAGTGCAATACCGAACCTTTTATACAATGCTTCCTTGACATATATCTTTTATCACATTTACACCCATCGACCTATTGTTGATAAAAGATTTGACGTTAATTGTAAGTGAAAATGTAAAATGGCTGGTGTCAAGTTTGTATGTAGAATTGGACATCAAAAGTCATAATTTCTCAATATGAAGACCTCTGATTTTGTGTTATGTTAAAAATATAGTCTCTACAAGTAGAAATTAAAGTTTCAAAGTCTGTAATGAAAATTGTTACTATATTTTAATTTCATTAATTGTCGCTGGACGGGCCAAAGCTGTTAAGTCAAAAACTGAACGGATTTAAAAGTTAATAATGAAAAAATTAACATACATAAAATTGTTCATCTTCCATATCGAATAAACAGAAAATATTTGATAAAATATTTGATTTAGTGTAATATACCATATAATCAAATTTTGACATTCATATCATGTATTTGATAAAATCATTTATACAATTTTTTGTCAACGATCTTTCACAATGTAATACCGGCCTAATACATTCATTTTATAATCACAATTATTAGATAAGAATCGAATGTCACTCGAACGGATATTAATGTTAATAATATGACTTTATATTCTCCGTTATACAGTACAATGTCGTTAGTGCTGTAAACAGTTATATTTCTTATACTTTTTTTGATCTATTTCTCAGTATTTTTTCTAAAAGCTTAGGGCCTTATGTGATTTAACGATCACTTGACTACTAAACATTAATACGAATAAACTCTGCATTATATGTTTTTCTTTCATTTTAAATTAGTTCCGTTAGTTATCCTTTTGTAGAAAAATTAAATTTTTGTATTCTTAAAATATGTCTGTCCGGCCTTTTCTAGATGCCTCAGTGTTTGCAACATATTGCTGGTCTAATTATATCCATAAATTAAAATGTTAAAATAATATTTTTATGCTTTGAAGCTTATTATTTTGCTACAGCCACAGATGATGCTTTCTATATTTTACTATTCCAAAATCTGCAGAATATGTATGTGTCCCTTTCGTTGGTTGGACTCTTATGATTATCGGTAAAAATTGTTTTAGATATAAGGGGTCATGGCGACCTATTATACCCACCCATCTTGGCAACATCGCATATAAAGACGTGTTAATTGATGAACTAAATAAACTAAAAAAAGTGATCCAATCGATATCATAATATCGGGAAAAGTGCCGGAGTCTCTTAAGTTAAGTATCAATGTGCCGAAGATTATAAAATCTCCAGAAAATCTAACGAACATTGATCGAAACGATAAAGTATCTGATCGTTTACCTATCGGGTCAACGGTGACCATGGATAGTGTTGATTTTCTCAACGTAGAAAATGAACTCAAGTGTGCCAAAATTGAAATAAGATATATCAGTGAATTAAACTATGAACTTAAAAAATCTGTAAGTAACCTAGAAACTATTATAGGATTACTAAAATCATCAAATAATTCTAACCTAAACATGGAATTGCCGCCTTCTTTAAGTAAACAACAAAACAATGTTGCCAAAATCACAAATTCTTCAAATAGTCGGAAAATAAATAAAACTCAATGTTATTCACAATCTCCTAATCATAATTGTAAGTCATCTAATAGTTCCACTGTAAACTATAAAGTTTATTCCACCAACAAAAACATCAACTTGTATGAATTGGAAACCAAAAAACATATGATGAAAATAACTAATATAAATGATGATGTATTAACTCAATCCACTACTGATTGTTTTCTGAAGGATACTTGTGGCATAATTTTCAATGTCTAAGTGTTTATTGGGAAATAACACCACACTTTAAAGGAAATTGTATATTCCAAACGTTTCGGGGTCTAGATCAGACCCCGTTGTCAATGGCTAAGAAACTACGGATTAAAAAGGTACAATTCCAAGATGTAAATTTAAATATTTGACAATGTTTATTATTTGATTTTTGACGTAACTAAGAATATACAGCAATTTCCTTTAAAGTGTGGTGTTATTTCCCAATAAACACTTAGACATCCACTACTGATGTCCCAAACAAAATCGTGGGCACTGATGTAAGTGATGAAAATGCTTTCATTTGCGATAGGTCATGGATTTATGTGAGTAAATTTAACCCAAAGTATACTGTCGATAAACTAGAATCATACTTAAGGGAAAAGAAACCTGATTGCCAATTTATCTGCTTACCATTAAAAAACTACTGGGGTTTCAACTCGTTTAAAGTCGGTATCGACTCTGACTTGAAAGAAGATTTTCTAAGAGCTGATATGTGGCCTAAAGGTATTGAGGTTAGTGAATATATTTTTCGAAAAAAGGCCTTCAGAAATCACCACCACCGACCTATCCGTAACCAACAAAGAAAATAGTGTAAATATAAATTATATAAATAATATTGACAATAATATTAACAAAAGATGTTTCGATCGTTTTAAACTTATGCATTTTAATACGCAGGGTTTAGCAAGTAAAATTTATGAGATCGAACAAATTTTTGAAAATAATAAAATTGTTGTCTGTTGTTTGTCTCAGTATTGGTTAAGAAATCATGAAATCGAACTAGTTAATTTTTGCAACTATTGTTTGGTTAATAAGTTTTGTAGAACTCAGTATAATAAAGGAGGTGTTTGTATTTATCAAGAAATTATTTAATTGCTAAACC
This sequence comes from Octodonta nipae, assembly GCA_034190945.1. NCBI lineage: Eukaryota > Metazoa > Arthropoda > Insecta > Coleoptera > Chrysomelidae > Octodonta > Octodonta nipae. The sequence continues at coordinate 72,199,520 of CM067217.1, forward strand.
TATTGACTGTAACTTTTCAATCGAAAAAGTTATTGAAGTAAATGTTTGTAAACTTATTTTAAATGATATAGATATGTTCATAATTTCAGTCTATAGATCGCCTAAAGCAGATCGTAAATTCTTCATTGACAAATTACATACTGTATTGGATTTTTATTATAAGTGTTCTTTGTCCTACATTGTATGTGGAGATATGAACATTGACCTAATAGTAGATAACAATATGTCAAGACTTCTCAAAAACACTTTTGAGGAATTTGGTTTAAATAATATCGTTAGGGAACCAACACGCGTCACCTGCACAAGTTCAACATTGTTGGAGCCTATTTTTACGAATATTGAATATAAAAATGTCACTGTTACAAAAACTATATTGTCGGATCACTCATGGCAAATTTGTGAATTTGATATATTTATAAACAAACAACAAAGAACTGATCACTTTTTTGTCCCAGATTTTAACGATGATAATATTGCCTGTTTTAATCTATTGCTAAAAAACGAAACATGGGTAGATATGTACAGGGCTCCTGACTTTGAAACACAATTTGATAGTTTCTATTTAACTTTTTTGCAACATTTTAAGACAGTTTTTAGTTACAAAAAAATTATTCCTAAGAAATTCAAAAATAATTGGTACAATAGTGAACTTAAATCTTTACATGCTACTCTATGTGAATTGCATAGTATATACACCCAGTTCAGATAACGAGATTATAAAAGAAAGATACAGAAAACTATAACTAATTTATAAGCAAAAAGTTAACAAGGCAAAAGCAACTTTCAATAATGACAGAATTCTCGGTGCACAAAACATTAGTAAAGAATCCTGGAGAATTATAAATGAAATGAAATGTAAGTCTAAAAATCCTCTCCCTAAGGAAATGTATGATAATTCTGACAACAAATTTATGAATATGGGAGATATATGTAATGCTTTTAATGAACATTTCGTAAACATAGAGATTTCAGTTCCCAGGTATGAAGAGATTAAACTTTGTGACTTTGCTAAAACGTCATTTTTCTTAACGCCTTCAACACCGGATGAAAAAACCACTGTTAAAAAAGCAGCTGGAATAGATTAAATAAATGGTACTGTTTTGAGATCTGTAATGGAAGAAATTTGTGTTCCACTTTCTTATCTAATTAATGAGTCTTTTAAAACAGGAAAATATCCCAAACATTTTAAAAAATCTAAATCTATACCAGTCTACAAAAATAAAGGTCCAGTAGAAAATATTACAATTTATCGAAAGATATGTGTTCAAAGTCAGCTAGCTAAAGTTTTTGAAGCGGCTTACAATATTAGACTGAACACTTTTCTCGAGAATTATAATTTACTAATCTCCTGCCAACACGGCTTTTGGAAAAATAAATCTACACATAGTGTATTATCGGAGCTGTACAATTTTATATATGAGGCATTGAACAATAAAATATTAAATATAACTTGCTTCTTCGATTTATCACGTGCATTTGACTCCGTAGATCATTACTTGTTACTAGATAAACTTAATAGAATAGGCGTCAGAGGCTCAGCAAATGAATGGATTCGGTCATACATCACAAACCGTGAACAAGCTGTTCAAGTAGGCGAAACTAGATCCAATTTCAAGACAGTCCATACGGGGGTGCCACAAGGCTCAATATTGGGCCCTGTTCTATTTCTTATATTTATTAATGATGTTTCATTATCATGTCTCACGTCTGATCTTAAAATTCTCTATGCTGATGACACACATTTTGGCATATTTGGGAAAAGTGATTCTGAACTTGTCAGAAATGCTAATGTAGCCACTCGGGAATTTCATGACTAGTGTAATTCACATGGTTTAACGGTAAATGTTAAAAAATCACAAATGATGTCATTCCTACCTAAAAACAACACAAATAATTTAAGTTATCTTGTGAGGTTAAATAATGAATCTATTGAGCAGACAAATGTATATAAGTTCTTAGGAATAATTGTTGATAATAAACTTACTTGGGAAAAACACATTGATTATGTAACAAATAAATTAAGAAAGACCTCTTTCTTAGTGCGCCAATTAAAATTTACCGTAAGTTTCAATGTTCTTAAATTAGCATATTTCGGCCTAGCGGAGTCGATTTTGTCATATGGCCTTATATTTTGGGGCTGTTCAGCTCATATTAACAAAGTCTTCTCTACACAAAAAAATATCTTATTAATCAGTTGCAAGCAATTTTTCATTGAGTTTAATATTCTGACGGTCCACTCATTATATATTTACCTATTAATAATGAATATTAAAAAGCAATTATCACTTACTACAAATGATCAAATACACAATTATTCAACTCGTAGCAGCAATGAACTACACCAGCCATGCTCTAGGCTATCACTTGGGCAAAATTCCCATATCTATAGGGGGACTATAAGTTTTAATAAATATACGCGAGCTAGAGGGAATGAGAAAAGTATAATGAAGTTTGGAAAGGAGCTCTATACATACCTGGCCAGAAAAGCATACTACTCGTATGATGAATTTTTGAAAGAGGATGAGTGACGCGGGTGGTGATTGTTTTGAAAGGCAAATAAATCATTTGTATTTGTAAGATTTTTTTTGTAAATGCAGTGATTTTAAATGTTGAATAAAGGAATATTTATTTATTTTTTTATTTATGCCTTCTTATTCGCGGTCTCCTTTCTCGGCAGTTATTTCAGTCACGTGATCTTAAAATGCGTTCATACATCACTTGTTTTATGATTTTATGCCATGTATTCTTAGATCTTAGTTATTTTCTGTTTTAATGAGGTTTCTTGTTCAACATATGTTTAGGTAATTTTGTCGTCATATATATGAGGTCCTCCCGGTCTTGAGCTATAGCCATCTACAAAATGTGTAGTGTAAAATACGTATGTAAATCTTAATGCTTTTTGAGAGAAAATGGGGTTTTCAATTTGTTGCAGTTTACTTTTCTGTCAGTTGATTTAAATTGAAAATATTATAGATTCATGTTCTACCTGCTCTAAATCATGCCTGTTGTTCGAATTCAGTTTCTATAATATTTCGAAGTAATTTTCCACATAATTAATTAATGGAGTTAGTTACAGAAATTCATCTATGCTATCTTCCATTTTTTGAGTCCTCCATTCTTATATCTCAACGAAGAATTCGTTTTAAATTTCTTTTGATCCACTGGCACTATTTGCCTTCATATTTTTAACGGCTGGTATCATTATTTAATTCCCTATCTCAATGTATGTAAGCTCTACTTGACATATTATTCGAGATCTTAAGAGATATTAGTCACGATATTATGTTAGTGTCATTCACGGTATTAATTTCAAGTTCCTGTATCTAGCAAATCCACTGGTATGGGATAGCGATGATCTGACTTCAGGTTTATAATTACATTCAGACCTCTGAAAATCGACTTCTTCCAAGGTGTAAATTAATTTCTGAGCATTTTATTTCCTATGTTTGTTCTTTTTTCTCTCTAATCCATATATGTTACGTGAGTCAGTATGAAAGACCCCTTTGTTGCAACATTGTATCTTATCTTTGGCATTTCCTTTCAATTTTTAATTTTTCAATTTAGAGGTGAGCTTAATTGCTAACAATATTCTATTGTTTAAGTAAAACTGAACGTGTTATTAAGGCCACCTTAGTCATCATGACAAAACCTATAAATTGTTTGTAAAGCTGTAGGAGAGCTGATATTAGTACGTATTAATATTCCAATCAATATCTCTCTCCCGCGACTGCAATACTCGGCATAATTTATTGTAATATTTTTAAAGTAACCATTCAAAGTGTAAAAGTTAAAAAATGTTTTAGTAAAAATATTTTTTTAAAAAAAGTTATTAATTTTGTTATCGTCGTAACAAAATTTGGCGCAGTCAGTAGCATTTCGTAAACGTTTCTAGAACACGTGAACACTCACTAGAAACGGCGGATTTCAATCCTTTGCCGAAACAAAGGACCAAAGCCAAACTCTACGTTCCTGGTTGAACACGGATCACAGCCTCACTGCTAGGACAAAATAGATTGTCGAAAGAAGCCGGTTGAACACGGAATTTGCCTCACTGCTGGTGGACACGACAAAGGCTCAAGCTCCATGAAAACAAGAGAGATCAAGTAAGAGATAATCGTTTTGTTTTATTTTTATACTTAATTTGTTGCATTTTACGATTATCAGTACTAATATCCATTCCTTTAAAACCTTTTAATTTCAAGAATTTTGTTTTGATTATTTAAAATATTTTCGAAGGTGGAAATATTAAGTTTGTATTATTATCGGAAAAATATTTTCTGAGATGGAAATAATTGATTATTTTTATTATTGGAAAAATATTTTCGGAGTTGGAAATATTTAATAATTTTTTTTTAATTATCGGAGAAATATTTTCGAAGGTGGAAATATTTAATTTTAAAGAAAAAGCGATATAGTTTTAAGAGACACATTTTAAACGCGATTTAGTTATTAAGAAACGTTTTAATTATTTGTTATTTCAACGAACATTGCTACAATGTCGAGCGAAGAAACTCAAGTAGAAAATTACAAATTATCACAAATCTTTTCTATTATCCCAGAATACGATGGAGATCAAATTTTCCTCCAATCATTCCTTAATGCATGTGACTGTGTATATAACATGGCCCTTGGTGACCAACGTTTTCGATTATGTATTCACATTACAAATAAATTACCTGGTAGAGTAGTCCAACTTTTCAGCTCTAGAAACCCCACAATGCATCCAGAAATTAAGCAATTATTAAATACCCATTTTGTAGATTCAAGGGATCTCTCGTCGTTAATCCAAGACTTACAAAGACTCAAACAAATCCAAATCGAATCCCCACTAACTTGGTTAGTCGGTTACAAGTTTTAAATGCTAAAATGCACGCATTCGTACAAAAATCTCAAAATCTCACCCCTGAACCGAAAAATGCTCAGTGCAGTTTAATTGATACAATGACTTTAAATACCCTTTTGACTGGTCTAGAACCCAGACTAGGACAAATCATTCGTGCAGGAAATCCTTGAGATATATTAGAAGCACAAACTAGATTAAAATGCGAGCTTCAACTTTCATATTTTGAAAACCAAAAGTTTCCAAAATTAGATTCCAAACAATCTACAAGTCACATTACGAAACCTAATATTCAAATAAAATGTCTCAAATGTGGCAGAAATTAACACATTGCCCCTAATTGCCAATTTAATCGATTTCCAATGAATCCAACAAATAATTTCCAAAACAAATCTCGAAACACAAATTTTCAACCGAGACCACAAGTTCCTCAGCATTTTAATCAACAAACACCTTTTCCTCAACAAACGAATCAACAATTTAGACCTTCTTTTCCCCAATTAAAGGGGAAAAGTAAATAATCCAAATCCGCAAAGAAATTTTAATTTCAATAATCCAAGAACGCATCACATAAATGAATTTCCACATAATTACGAATTTTGAAACTCTAATTATGAAACCGAATATTCTCAAGATGATTATGACCAAAATAATTATCAACAATATTATGATGACTATAATGAAACTCCACAAGAATTTGACTAATCTCAAAATGACTTTTATTCTCAAAGTAACTCTTCTCAAAACGAAGAAAATTTTCAAGAATTAGCCTCGGAAAATCAACCACCCAACATAGAGGAATTACAAAACAAAGTACAAACTTAAACATTAGACAAAATGGACCCCAATACGAACACTCAAGCGAACCCGTTTATTTAAATCCTTTATTCACTGTAAGTTCCAAAAACTTATATTATATTTTTGACAGAACTCAAACTTAAAAATTATTAATCGATACCGGAGCTTCGATCTCAATTTTTAAAGAAAAAGTCGTAAAGAATTTTCCCCGATACCCTGATAGTAAACCAGTTCAAGGTATTACTAATGAAAAATTATTAATCACAGAATCGACTCTAATTCCTTTTGCCCCTAATGATTATCACAAAGTTTTCGTTTATAACCTAGACATAGAATTCGATGGAATTCTTGGTCTTGATTTCTTAGATCATTATAACTGTATTATTGATCTTAAATCCAAACAATTGATAACTAATTTCAAAACTGTCCCATTATTCAAAGCCGGACAAGAAAATTCTTCTCAAGAAATCATTCAAAATCCTCAAAACTCAAATTCAAGAAATCTGATTGCTACAACAAATCGCATTCCAAAAAATGTTCCCAAACCTTTAATTTCAAACTATATTTCAATTGAAGGAAGAACAGAAAAAAATGTAAAATTAAAATGCAATTTATCTAACACTGATGTCATACTTAAGGCACAAGAAACGGAGAAAGTTAGATTACCTCATGCCGTTGTGAAAATAAACGCAAATGGTGAATTTTTAACATCAGTCATAAATGCTATTTCAATTCCAAAATCTATTGATTTTTCAGACCTTTCTTTAGAACCAATAAATAATTTTGACCAAATCTTAAATGTTAATTCCAACATTTATGAATCAGCTTTCACTGATAGGATTCAGTTAATAAAAGACTAATTACGTCTTGATCATTTAAATCCAGAAGAACATGAAATGATTACCAATCTTTGTCTAGAATGTTCAGACATCTTTTTCCTAGAAGGTGTCAAATTAACTTTCACACTAATAATTCCAAACCTGTTTACACCAAGTCTTATAGGTATCCTCATCGAAATGAAGTAAAAAGTCAAATAAGTAATATGTTAAATCAAGGCATTATTCGACCCTCAATTTCCCCATGGTCATCCCCTGTTTGGGTTGTTCCTAAAAAGCTCGATCCTTCAGGCAAACAAAAATGGAGAACTGTAATTGATTATCGGAAATTAAATGAATTAACAATCCATGATAAGTACCCCTTACCCAATATTTCTGATTTATTGGATCAGCTATGTAAATGTCAATATTTTTCTACTCTGGACCTTGCATCAGGCTTTCATCAGATTGAAATCAATGAAACAGATATTTGAAGACGCGAGATGTAAGACCGACATCTAGGATTTTCAAGAGATATTCCTAAAACAGCATTTTCAGTTGAGAATGGACATTATGAATTTATAAGAATGCCCTTTGGATTAAAAAATGCCCCGTCCACTTTTCAACGTGTAATGGATAATATCCTTCTTGGTATCCAAAATGAAAGAGCCCTAGTATACATGGATGATATAATTGTATACTCACCCACGATTCACGAACATATTTCCAGACTTTCAGCAGTATTCAAAAGACTTCGTAATTGAAATTTCAAAATTCAGCCAGATAAGTGCGAATTCTTAAGACGTGAAGTAGCTTATCTAGGTCATATCATTACTCCTAATGGTGTTAAACCAAATCCCGGTAAAGTTAGCTGTGTATTAAACTTTCCAGAACCCAAAAGTCCTAAAGAAATCAAATCATTTCTAGGCTTAGCAGGTTATTACCGCAGATTTATTCCTAATTTTGCCAAAATAGCAAAGCCACTCACCGACTCCTTCGAAAAGACGCTAAATTTTTATTTGATAACGAGTGTAAACAATCCTTTGAAAAACTCAAAGAAATTCTTACTTCTGACCCAATTTTAAAGTACCTAGATTTTGAACAGGAATTCATTTTAACAACAGATGCAAGTGCTTTTGCAATAGGTGCCTTTTTATCGCAAGGACCTATAGGTAAAGATCTTCCAATTGCCTATGCCTCTAGAACCCTTTGTGAAGCAGAAACGAAATATTCAATCATTTAGTTCAATTTTGTACGGGAGAAGCTTTACAGTCGCAATCGATCACCGTCCTTTAACTTGGCTTTTCTCAATAAAGGACCCCGGTAGCAGACTTGCTAGATGGAGGATAAAACTAGAAGAATATAATTTTAAAGTTGTTTACAAACCTGGAAAGAAAAATAGCAATGCAGACGCATTATCACGCATAAAGATAAACCACTTCCAAGACTGTACTAACTTTCATTCAAAAACTAAAACTCATGCTCTAATTGAAGACGAAACTTCAAATGATGACTTTATTGAACAACAAAACCTTGAAAATGAAAATGAAAGAATGACTTCAAAATATAACAGATTTGTCGAACTTTATAAAACCAAATCATTAACAGATTACTCAAAAATCGAGATTTCAAACTCCTAACTAAATTCATAAAAATATCGTAACTTCCTTTTGCCAAAATAAACTAGGAGAACTACATGACAAAATCATAAATCCAGATTTCAGTACCGAAATAATTAACATATTTTCCAGTAGTTCAGTTAAAGAACGAAGATACTTCATAATACTCCTTCCTTTTGACCCAGAAAGAATAATCCCTCATCTATTTTACATTCTTTACAAAGCACAAGATCAATTTAATCTAAATGACATAATATGTTGAAAATAATATTGACTCTTGAAATTTTATCTTTTATATTTGCTGACAAAGATATTAAAATAAAAATTTGTCAAAACATTGTAACAACTCCAACTGAAGATCAGATTCCAATCATCATTGAACAATATCATTCTGGGAAAAATAATTTACACAGAGGTATAAATGAAATTTTGAGACGCGTTAAAGAAAAGTATAATTGGTGAGGAATAATTAAAAATATTGAAAATTTTATAAAATCTTGCGAAATCTGCCAAAAATTAAATTTTTGCAGAAATAATTTAAGCGCACCCTTCTTAGTAACAGAAACACCAAAGACTCCTTTTGAACGATATAGACATATTTGAATATCCTGACAAAAATTAAGCATTAACAATACGCGAGGAATTAACAAAATTCACTCAAGCATATCCTCTGATTTTAATTTTACATTTTAGAATTGTGCCTTTTTATCGTAGTTTCTTAACCATTGACAACGGGGTCTGACCTAGACCCCGAAACGTTTGGAATATACAGCAATTTTGATAACTCTAGTGTTATTTCCCAAGAAGTGCTTAAACATATACGTCATTACCAATTCTGCACTTTTGCCGTTTTTTTCCATCATCAAAATTTCATTCTTATAATTATTGCAAATATACATTCGAAAAAAAAGTTAAATTCATAAATATTCATCACTTTGTGTTTGATATAATTTATCTTTGACCAAAATATCATGTGTTAACTAAATTTTTTTTCTGGACTATTAAATTTTTGTATTACAACGATGTAAAACTTAAAAACCTAGAACTAGAAGAAGAGAAATGTCCTATCGATTTAGGATATATGACAAATTTACAGGAGCAAAGGTCGATCATGGGTAGCCTTAGAAAAGTTAAGTAAGGAATTGCAAAATAAAAATATACCGATCGACCAGCATTCCAGAGTAGGTATTTGATCAGTGCGTCCTACCAGTTTTGACATACTCAACGGCTCAAATTGGACCGTTACTGCACGATCTAGGAATAAACTAAGAGTTACACAATGAACAGTGGAGTGCCAAATGTTGGAAATAACAATTAAAGATCACAAATCAAACACCTGGATACCAAACATAACAACAATAACCTGCCAGACTGAGGTGGATCCGAGACACACACGATAAGGATGAATGGCAGAGGCCTATTTTCAGAAATAATTCAAATAAGAAGGCTTATGTAATGAGACGTGACTACCAAAATATGTTTCTACACCTACCTATGTTTCAGATCTTACATTTTATTTACTTTTACAATTATTATTCATAAGTAGTAATTGATTTACTATGTATTCTCTATTATGTTACACTTATAGTATCATTAATGAAAATATTTGATTCAAGTTCATTCAATTTTTTTTCATTTTCTTCTCATTTTCTGTTGAATATTTTAGAAATACCAAGTATGTCGATATATTGTCATTTTATTTCATTTTGTAAGTGTTCTTATTGAAATTTCAATCTTATTTCAAACATTTCAAAAATTGTAGTTGTTTATTCTTCATACGTTTTATTTAAAAGGGCGTTTCTTTCCAAAGACATATCTAAGGAATATTAGGCCACATTTTATATTTTTTGGCATATCAAAATGGTAAGTTGCAGAGGTAATGAACGCACCCTGTACATTCACTTACCACGCGTTCGAACCGAACAGAAATATCTAATCAAGTAGCAATGTAATTATTCTATAATAACTTTACTTAACATCGATAACTTCTGTTTATCATTATCGTTTATTTATTCAGGTGAACTTTGTTAATATTATTTAATTGTGTAACGTTAGTATTGCTATTAGCAAATTAAACTGCAGCAGTTATTGTGTTTCGTTTCACCTTTTACTGAATATTCAGTAAGGCAGTAATTTTCCATGACAATTTACGAAGAATAATGTTTTTAATTAACTTCTGAGTTTATTATATATTTGATTTTGCGCTGGAAAGGCGGTTAGTTATGGCTATAAACATAGATTATTTTAGAAAAAATGTTTGCCTTACATGGATCTCAACTATGTCTTGAATTAAATCCCATCAAATCAAGTATGCGTTTTCAGTTCTATCTATCGTCATCCAGCTGTTTTATTCGAACGGTTATAAGTATATTAAACATAGTACAAAATTTTCTTGAAGAATTTAATTTTTTTACGTACAATTCTTTATCGCTAAGATATATGAGTTTGTTACAACAAAAATTCTGAGTTAATAATGCAGAACAAAGATATTAAAAAATCGCAAAACAAGCATACCGAAAATAGTTTGGAAAAATACTGGGCAATCAGAAAAGGTATTGGAGGTAAGGAAGATGAAAAGGACTTCCGTTTAGAATAACATCTTGATGATTGCTACCACAGTGTCATCAATATAAAATGTAACAATCGATACAAAAAACGCTCTTGTGTTTACCCAAACATAAATTTTGCGAAACCATCAACTTTGCCAATATCAATATTCATTAATTATTATTATATCAGACTTTGTCTGTGATGATATTGCAATCTTAGATATTCAAAGTAAAAACGAAATTGAAAGTGAATTTGAATAGTGTACTTGTACCCTCCAAAGATTAAAGTGAGTTAAAAGAATATAATATTCAACTGATCCTTTGATTTATGTCTAAATCACATTTAAAAAACTTTTTTGTCTACTGTTCATTATTTTAATTCTCAGATGAATTTCGTGAAGTTTAAATGTTATTCCAAGGGGTTGTGGGAAATTAAATGACTCGTGCAATTTTTTTTATAATGAATTTGCACGAGTCATGTAATTTCCCACAACCCCTTGGAGTGTATTAACGTGCATACAGCAACTCTGTGTATTAAATGTTATTTCCAAGAATTAGTTAATTTTTATGAACGAAACCGATCTGAATTTGATGTTTGTTTCATCAAGCTGAAATTATAAGTCATTCATAGTGCCAGTAATAAAAGAAATAATTTCCATTGCGAAAAAAATGAATCAGACGTTTTTTTATATCGATTCATTACAATGCTTTGTCCAGTCGTGCTTTTTCGGGTAGACAAATAAAGCATTTATAAAATAAACATTTTGAAATCATTTTCATTCTTAAAAATGAATTATCTGGAAGTAACATTTGAAATTCACGAAATTGTACATTGACTAAAGGACAGAGCAATAAATCTTTTTACATATGATCTGGAAATAATTCAACACATAAAAACTGGATCTGTAGAGTATCTATTTTTAATTACATATTAGGAAGCTCCTTAATTATTTATTTCATACTATTATGTATGATTGATATATGTACTTACACGATAAACAAACTTCACAGTTTTCACGGCAGATCTTCAGAAGTCACACCATGATTTTCAACACATAAACTGCATCAAAATCCACCAATTGATAAAAATTTTTGCAAAATTATACCAAACATTAACTCACTTTTTGTAAATAATTGTATAAGGCCTTTTGATTTATTTTCCCCTGAAATATTATTCTTCAAAATATTTAAAATATTTGTACTCATACCGGTTATTCCCAGTATATATATATATATATATATATATATATATATATATATATATATATATATTTGTTTTTAAGTTTTCGCGGGCACTAAATGTTTTAGGTGGTTTCCGGGAATTCATCCGCGTAGTTGATAACTGATCCCTGCCGGGATCGATGGTAAAATGACGACGTATACAGTATTCGAGTAACTAGAAGCGAAAGCAGAAGGCTACGAGAATTATGCGAACCGACCTGAAGAGGGCAGATGTGACTCTGCCGAAACGTCGTCATTTTACCATCGATCCCGGCAGGGATCAGTTATCAACTACGCGGATGAATTCCCGGAAACCACCTAAAACACACACACACACACACACACATATATATATATATATATATATATATATATATATATATATATATATATATTGAAAATAAAATGTTAACCTTAAAAACTGTGATGTTTTCATATTTCCATTTTTAATAGCTGTTTACTATACATACTCATCAATGCCACGTGTATTATAAATATATTAATTAATTGAGCTATCCGAACGCAATAAAAAGCTGTTATGTTATGAATTCACTAGGTTTAATTGGTGACCAAATAGTACATTTTTTTGTAAAGATGATTAGTTGACATTGATTAAATAGAAGATTCATTTTCACCATTAATATTGAGCTGCTTGTCCAGACGAATTTAATTAAAGAATAGAAATAGAATTTAAATTTAATATTACTACTTTTACTACAAAATTATAACTCAATTGGAATGACACCATAACAGTTAAGTTACATAGGATGGTTTAGACCAGGGGTTCCTAAAGTGTGGCCCGCGGGCCAGATTCGACCCGCGATATCGATACGATATATTATATTTTTATTAAAACATTAAATAAGTAAATATTAAAATAAATAATAAATATTACAAATAAAATAATAGGTCATTAATTTGTAATACTTGTTGCTATATTAACAATATGAGTGATTTTAGTTTCCTGTTCATATATTATAGGATTTTATACTAATTGTTATCATAGTTAAAAATTTATATTATTCTATAATAAGATAAATTTGGGTTCAATAAATATTTAATTAAAGATTTATATTTATATTAAATTTAGTATTCTAATAAAAAAAGAAATGGTTAAATATATTTAAAACAAAAAAAACCGTAGATATTGTTTTAATTTTATAAGGTTTTTTTGCTTCCACCCCCCAAAAAAATTAGGTAATATTAAATTGGACCGCCTTAGAAAAACTGCGGAGCCAATTAAAGATGTAAGAAGAGTTTTGAATGTTTTTTAGGGTTCCGTATATACAGTATACGGATACCCTTATAATATCACTCAGGATTTCTGCCTCTGTCACATCACAGCAATTTTCTCTTAAACTACTGGACGGAAGAGGTTGAAATTTGGTATGAAGGTATAGTTTGGTGACTTGATCAGGAGCACATATCGCAAAAGAAGAAATTTTGATTTAAGGGGTACTTCTGGGGGGAAAAACTAAAAAAATCGACCGTTCCCCCCCCTGATCTCCGAAACTACTGAACCTAAAATTTTGAAAAAAATAGAAAATATAGAACCTTGCCCGAACTTTACAGGAAAAATAAGGAGAAACCATTAATATTAATTTTGGGGGGCAAATTATAGAATTAAATAAAAATTTAAAAATAAAAAAACTCATCATGTAATATATCCAAATGAAAGGTCTCATTCTGAGGAACACAAATATATTTTTTTCATATTTAAATAAAAATTAATTAAAAAGATATTAAAGAAAATATACCAAAATTTACCCATTCCCCCACCTTATCTCCGAAACTATAAAATGTAAAGTTTTGAAAAAAAATACTTTAAAAGGTTCTGACCTGAAGTTTACTGGAAAAATAAGGAGAAACATCTACTTTTCATTTTGGGGGGCAAATTACAGAATTAAATGGAAAATATAAAATTAAAATTGTTTCTAACCCATCATGTAATATATCAAATGAAAGGTCTCATTCTGAGGAACACAAATATATTTTTTTCATATTTAAAAAAAATTAATTAAAAAGATATTAAAGAAAATATACCAAAATTTACCCATTCCCCCCCCCTTATTTCCGAAACTATAAAACGTAAAGTTTTGAAAAAAATACTTTCATAGGTTCTGACCTGAAGTTTACTGGAAAAATAAGGAGAAACATCTAGTTTTCATTTTGGGGGCAAATTACAGAATTAAATGGAAAATATAAAATTAAAATTGTTTCTAACCCATTATGTTATATATCAGATGATCATTACGACGAAAATAAACATATTTTTTTCATATTTTTAAAATAAATAAATTAAAAGATATTAACAAAAATATAAAAAAAATTACCCATTCCCCCCCCTTATCTCCGAAGCCATGAGCTGGAAAATTTTGAAAAAAAATTGAGTTATAGCCCCTCACCTGAACTTTACTGGAAAATTAAGTAGAAACCCCTAATATTTATTTTGGGGGGCAAATTATAGAATTAAATGGAAAATATAAAATTAAAATTATTTCTAACCCATCATGTTATATGTCAAATAAAAGGGCTCATTATGACGAAAACAAATATATTTTTTTCATATTTTTAAAATAAATTAATTAAAAGTTATTAACAAAAATATAAAAAAATTTACCCATTCCCCCCCTTATCTCCGAAACCATAAGCTGTAAAATTTTGAAAAAAAAATAGGTATAGCGCCTCACCTGAAGGTTACTGGAAAAATAAGGAGAAACCCCTAATATTCATTTTGGGGGGCAAATTATAGAATTAAATGGAAAATAAAAAATTAAACTTGTTTCTAATGTATCATGTAATATATCAAATCACAGGGCTCATTATGACTAATACAAATATTTTTTTTTAATTTTTTTAAAATAAATATTTTAAAATATATTAAAAAAATATTTAAAAAAATACCCATTCCCCCCTTTATTCCCCAAACTATAAGACCTAATTTTTTTATTTACAGGAAAAATACGAAGAAATTTTTAATATTAATAATGGGGGGCAATTTATAGAAATAAACGGAAAATAAAAAATATTTTTTTAACGTGTCATGCAATATATTAAATGAAGGGGCTCGTTATGAGAAATACAAATATATGTTTTTAAAATTAATTGTTTACAAAATATTAACATAAAGATATAAAAAATTCTCATTTCTCGCTTTATTTCCGAAACCATACTACCTAAAATTTTGAAAATAATTAAGGGTACTGGGGCTCACTTGAAATTTATAAGAAAAATTATTAGAAAACCTCCATGATAATTTTAGGGACAAATTATACAATTAAATGGAAAATAAAAATTCAATGTTCAAACGAATCATGTAATATATCAAATAAAAGACTCATTATGTGAATTACAAATATATCATATTTTTAAATCATTTGTTTAGCAAAGATATTAAACATCGACTTAATTCCCATTTTAGAAACTATACTATTTAAATTTTGAAAAATATATTTTATTTGTATTTTTAAATAATTTGAATAACAGATTTAATAATTTATAATTTAAAACTTGACCTATTGTGCCCTTTATCTTCCAATCTATAGAGCCTTAAAATTCAGACAATAGATTATAAAAGGCTTCCGTGAAAGTTTATTAGTAAAATAAAACTCTAATGTTAATTTTTGGGGGCCAAATTAGAAAACTAAATACAGCGAATCTTGAAGGTGGTACGGACCCCTTACAATGCGAGTCCAACTTGCACTTGACCAAATTATTCTTAGAAGCAAGGTGCTCCTATTTACTCATTTATTTATGAATTTTCTCATATTCCTCACAATCCTTAAATTTGTAAGAATTGTATATGGAAAACTATATTGCGCTCTTAGTGTATGTACCTATGTATATATTTTTTGCTAAGTAAATAGAATTGAATTAAATCTATAATTTTGTCGAAATTGAGACATGCCCTGGCGATCCCCAGGCAGCGGCTCCTTTCCGAGCATTTACTCCGTAGCTCCATTTTCATGGGTGGTGTCACCAATTGACCCTGGTGACCCATTATAAATGTTTGAAATCCGAAAATGTCCCAAAAACGAAAATTATATTGATCAGAATTTGGATAATCAAAAATTCATTAAATATTTTCGAATGAGTCGTCAAGTTACAAATAATAATATCATTCCAGCAGAAATCGGTCGCGACAAAAATTAACAGGGTTAATCTTAGTAACATTTTTCAACATTCTGCTAGCACAACCTAATAAATCCTGGTTTCCTTAAAGAAATGTGTCAAAATGAAAATAACGCATAACAAAATTATTAAAGGGTACAAATTTTAGAGACAAAAGCAGTTGGTATAGGCAAAAAATTCATAGGTGTTTGTTTGGTTAATCTGAAGAAAGTAAAACAACACAAAGAAATTGTTGTTAACGAACTTCTATTTCTTTATTATCCGGGCTGTTTAAACTTGCAAAATAGTATTTTGAACAGTTTTTGTGAATTTTTCCTAATAGCATAATATAAAGTTTTTTATATTTTTTTAAAACCTACCATGTGACAGGTACCTTGCTAATTAGATAGTCGATTGGGAATAGTTAATTTTTAAAAAAGTCTGACCAAAAATAAATCAAAATGAAAACAACTCCAAACACCCTGTGAAAACAATAATTGTGGTTTGAGGTAGCTTGCCATTTAAATTTGAAAATTTTTGTAAAAAATGTGACATTTCCTTATTTACCGGTTTACCGCTTTACGGTATAGAAAAAATTACATTTACACCTGAACCTATTTTAACACTATACAGTTCTTAAAATGTTCAAATTGATTTAGCTGTTTGAGAGAAATCAGTAGAGATTGAATGAGGGAGAATTTTTTATATCTGTTTTTTAAGGATGTTGTGAAAATAATCATTTACCGTTCTAGAAAATTAGATTGTACCCCTTCATGGGGGGGGAAAGACTTTAACACGATACTGTTTCAAATATCCAAATTGATTAGTCCGAGTAACTGATGGACACATAAAAAATTATTCTGTTGAAAACATCTTTAATAAATTTGACATTGGATGACTTATTTGGCTCATAAACCAATAGCGAATAATTTTTACAGTTTTTTTTTTGAGAAATGGCATCACACTTGAGAACAAGAAAAACAGCTGGAAATACAGGGTACTTGGAAAGGTACTCAGAAACTAAGGTAAATTATTAGTCCATAGACCTCAAAAAATCAACTCTAGCCAAGGGCGTACTCAGCTTTTGGTTTAGGGAGGGGTAAATTAGAAAACAAATTGTCCTAGAGGAGGCAAATGGAAAATAAATTCTCCTAGGGAGAGAGACAAATCAAAAATATTTTAGTCCAGAGGGGGGCACGTCAGCAATTTTATGGGAATGGCTCACGGCAGGTGGTTTTTCAGGTACAGGGAGGCAGCTGTCCCCCTCCCCTTCCTCTCGGTACGCCCAGGGGTCTAGCGATAAAATGTTCCCAAGACATATCTGTTTTTAAATATAAACAAACGATTCGTATTGATTATTTTAATAATACAGCCGTTTTCAATTTTTAAACGCTACAAACTACGAAATTTTTAATAATTGTGTATTAGTTAGGTTTTTAATATGTTACAATATATGGTTTGATTGTAATGTTAACATCTAGATAGCACAATGGTAAACTCATATATTAATTTTATCTAAAATTTCGCGCAAAATGTCAATAAAACTTGCAAGCCTGCGATAATATTGAGAGTGTTTAGTAGGTATCTATAATAAAAATCAATTAACAAGCGAATTGATTCTATTAGCCATTGTAAAAACTCTTTGAGACCTCTAGTAAGATATTACCTACTACCCACTAAAATTCAAAACGTTTAATTTATCATATATATGTTAATTACATTTGATAATTTAGTTCTGAATTCTGTACCCTGTTATTGACTAAAGAATTCTCTTTAAATCTTTAAACTGTTTCACTTTCAAAATTATTTGACCCTTCCATCCATTTCCAACCTTATATGTCTAGGCTATTAACTGAATACAAAACATATGGGCTTGTTCCTTCACTAAGCCCGGTATTACATTGTCAAAGATTTTTGACAAGGATCTTTTATAAACGATTTTATCAACTCTCAGTCTCCTTCATAAGCAAAATCCAATTTTGGTACCCAAAAACATGGTCAGTTATTACAAAAAACTGTATCGGACAGAGATAGCAAATTCTAAAAAAGCTACCCATGACAATTTCATTGCTAATGCATCAAACAAGGTGTCAGCCATGTGGAGTATAATAAAATCTCATAGGAACTCCGCTCCAGCACCGAAAGTCAGTCACCTCAATGCCCAGGTTTTCAATGATTTCTTTGTGTCAATTGCAGACGAGCTGATTAAAAATCTTTCTTCTTCTAATAGCTCCTTCAATGAGTATTTATCAAATCAATACATTGGAGATGAAATTTTACTCAGTAACAGAAAAAATGGTTTCAGATAAAATTTCCGACATTAAAAATAGTGGTAGCAGAGACTGTTATGACATCAACTCTAGAATCCTTAAATATCTCACAGATATAGTTAGCAAATCCCTGACTCACTTGTTTAATCTCTGCATCCGAGAAAGCATATTTCCTTCTGTTCTCAAACTGGCAAAAGTTATACCTGTTTTTAAAAATAAAGGAGATCCTGAATATGTAACTAATTACAGGCCTATATCTCTATTGCCACTTATCTCAAAAATTCTTGAATCTTTATTGAAAGACCAAATGATTAACTACTTTGAAGTAAATCATATCTTTACACCAAATCAATTTGGTTTTCGTAACAACAAGAGCACAACTCTGGCTATTAATCGACTAAGTGAGTTTGTGACAGAGGGCTTTGAAAATAACCATAATACATATGGTACATTCCTGGACTTAACGAAGGCATTCGATTGTATAAGTTTTGAAATCCTTTACAAAAAGCTATCTCACTACAACTTTGATTCGAGCAGTATTACCCTTATACAGTCCTATTTAGAAGCAAGAGAACAGTATGTTCTTTTTGAGACTCAGCAGTCCGCGAATCGCTGGATTCAGCATGGCGTACCTCAGGGCTCTGTGTTGGGTCCTCCGTTATTTCTCATATACATAAATGACTTGCCAAACTTTAACAATCTATTGAATCACCTGATAATCCTGTTTGCTGATGATACCACAACATTGCTGCGCTATCAACCTTCAGACCCAATATTGCAGTGGACTCAAATCAAACAGCGTGAAATAGAGAATTGGTTTTTAGCCAATAGGCTTAGTCTCAACATTAGTAAGACCCAGAACATTAATTTTACATTACAATCTTCACCATCGACTCTAGAGAGCGATGGACCAGTGAAGTTCTTAGGGGTCTACCTTGATCCTGGGTTGACCTGGGAAGCCCATGTTAATTTCCTTAGCTCCAAATTATGTAAAATAACTTTCCTTATAAGGAGCCTGTCAACAAATGTATCTAGGGGCACATTACTGACAGCGTATCATAGTCCTACGCGATTTTAAATTGGGGGCATTCACCGTGCTCTGCTCAAATTTTTAAGTTACAACGCCGTTGTTTTAGAATTATTGCAGGCTTAAAATATCGCGAGTGTTGAAGAGATAGCTTTGTGGGGCTAAAACTACTTACCCTACCTTGCATTTTTATCCTTCAATGTCTTGTCTACATAAAACAGAACCAAAACAGCTACAGAACACACAACGATATTCACTACCATTCAAAAAGGAAAGGAGGAGAATTAGTTCTCAGCTACCACAGATTGCAACGAACGAGAATGGGTACTGACTATTATGGCATTAAATTTTTCAATGCACTGACAGCAGAAATAAAAAATTTAAACGTACATAATTTTAAAACAAGACTAAAAAATTATCTTTTAAAACACGCCTTTTATTCTTTTGAGGAGTACTTAGGAATTGATTTCAATGTATAAATTTTTAATGTGTTTGCCTCTATAATGTACATTGTTGTCTATATATTAGTAAATAGGACATTTTACTTTCTTATCATTTTAATAACATTTTATATAGTCTTTTGTATACATATTTAATACATTTCATGCTTGTGTACCTTTGACTTGTAAAAACACACAGTTGTAATACTTTACCAATAAATAAACTAAACTAAACTAAACTAAATTCAACTAAACTATGAATGTCTAAACAAATTTCATTAAATACGGCATTACACTACGTCAAATATTTTACCAAATATTTTATATTCATTCAAAAAGGAGTATTTTTACAGTTTATTTCATTTTATAAAAGAAAATAATCGGAGCCTATAATCTGCCAGTAGTTGGCCTGATAAGCAAAGTTTGTTATTAGCAGTTTAACAAAAATGTTAGTTCTACGATTTTGTGTTTCGTTTTGGTTTATATTAAAAGTGTTTTTATTCTAGTTATAACATTTATTAAAATTTGGGGGCAAAACTCCAAAGATTTTAAACAATTACATCTTACTGGAAATTTCGACGAACGTTCTGGAGCAGACATTTACACCGGCACGGGCGTAGGTAATTCCTCGTAGAAGAATAGAAAAGTGACAGACAACTAGCAACGGGCCAGCAAACCGGCGTAACAACCCTACACCTGAACTTAATAAACGGCTGAGACAGAAGGCAAGAATTACACAAGAATTTATTTTAGATTTTCTTGGGAATAATACCCACATCAGAGTTCAAACTTGTGTATATTTTAAAACCAAACGTTTCAAAATCCTGTCGGATTTCGTTTTCAATGGATATAAATTTATAAAGTAAAATTGAAATATATGACAATTATTTTGACAAATATGTTTACGTTACTATGGAATTTCTTTGATTTTAAATATACAGGGTGCACAAGAAATTCCAAAGATCATTAAAATCAAAAAAAAAATTTTCAAGTTGGAAGAACTTGAAAAAATTGTCTTCAGAATTTATTTGTGGCGTTCCTAGGGACGACTTTCTAATTTAAACTTATTATATCG
Organism: Octodonta nipae; assembly: GCA_034190945.1. Classification (NCBI taxonomy): domain Eukaryota; kingdom Metazoa; phylum Arthropoda; class Insecta; order Coleoptera; family Chrysomelidae; genus Octodonta; species Octodonta nipae. Next base: position 72,220,284 of record CM067217.1, read on the forward strand.
ATGAGATTGAACTCTATCTCTAATTGCGGCAAAACTTGCACGTTCCAATATTTCGTGGATTCTTCTGCCCATGTATGGCTGACGGAACCTTATTTTGGAATAATTTTCATCTGCCGACATCTGCACAAGAATGTCACGCTATTTTTGGTCCGGGCAAGCTTCTTACATAACACTTCTAAATCTCTAAATGCTTTAGTTACTACAGTCCCATGGCTGATTTCTAATTGTTTTCTGAATGTTATTTGTGGCATTTTCTAGTTTATTTTAGATTTTCTTGGGAATAATACCACATCAGAGTTCAAACTTGTGTATATTTTAAAACCAAACGTTTCAAAATCCTGTCGGATTTCGTTTTCAATGGATATAAATTTATATTCTGAAGACAATTTTTTCAAGTTCTTCCAACTTGAAAAATTTTTTTTGATTTTAATGATCTTTGGAATTTCTTGTGCACCCTGTATATTTAAAATCAAAGAAATTCCATAGTAACGTAAACATATTTGTCAAAATAATTGTCATATATTTCAATTTTACTTTATAAATTTATATCCATTGAAAACGAAATCCGACAGGATTTTGAAACGTTTGGTTTTAAAATATACACAAGTTTGAACTCTGATGTGGTATTATTCCCAAGAAAATCTAAAATAAACTAGAAGATGCCACAAATAACATTCAGAAAACAAATACACAAGAATTATTTTTGAGTCAAGTTTTTTGTCATGTCTTTATACGTCAACACAATGTGACTAACAATTTTCATTGTAAGCAATTGTCCATTTATTTCTATTTGATATACATTATACAAATACATGCTCAAAAATTAAGATTCTATAATAATTGTATAAATTAATAATTAATGTGAGAAATCTTTTATAAAAGATAGGACAACGCATGCAAATGCCATAAAAGATATATGTCAAAAAAAAGTTTTATAAAAGACTAGGTATTACACAATCAAATATCTTTGAAAAAGATGTTTTATCAAACATATTTTATAAAAGATTTGACAATGTAAGCGAGCTAACAGCAACTTATTATTAAAAGTAGTATAATTTCATCAGATACTACACCAAACATAATACACCAGTCGATAGAGAATTTTACGTCACATAAAATTCAACAGCAAGCCGCATAAGCCATCACGTAAATAATAGTTTATAAGAGCAAACTCGTAGAAGTAAATTATTTGAGCTTTAAAAACCCCAAAAAATATGGTGTATTTTCATTTTTTGCTTCTAATGTAATAAGTAATGATCTGTACATAATGCCATCAATAGAAAAATTGTAAAGAATCAGAATATCTACAAAATGAGTGTTTATACATTTTGATCGCATCATTTTTCATGAAGATAAGGTGGAAAATGTTTATAAAGGAGTGTTTTTAAAAAAATTCATAACATGGTTGTAATAACAGCTGGAACCTTAATCTCCCTCCTAATGATAGCTTTTTACATTGATAAGATCGATATTGTACATTAAGTAGATCTTGTAGAATTGCAATTTAAATAATTTGTAGAAATATTTGAGAGAACGTGTCGTATTAACCACGATAGATCGATAGCGATATGCAAAATACTTTTTGACTTGCTGTCGCACAATCGTACATTTAATGCAAAATTTACTATTATTTTTAAAAAAATTCTCGGGATTATAGCGAAAATAGAAGATAAAAAAATTGAAGTGGAATTTATGATATTTCAACATATCTTTAGTATATTCCTAGACTAGTCTCGTTAATAAGGTGGGATGGGCAAAATATCTTTTTAAAATTATTTAAATTCCAATTCTTCAAAAAGTACTTATTCAATAGTATCCATCGTGACCATCGTGAGCCAATATAACCTTAACACCATAAACTATTAGCAGAAACTTATAAATTTTTGAAAAAAAATTCACATTTGACCGTCTTCCTGAGTTTACTCCGTAAAAAATTATCCAATCAAAAAGGATATCTTCATTACTTTTCAAAAATTTTTCTACGAGCTGTCAAAATCTTAGCAATTATTATCTCCTTAATTTTGCTGTTGATTTTATATTGAGTTCTTTTGCTCTATAAACTGATAACGACAGAGGGTAATTTCATCCGAATTATTTCAATAGTGTTCAGATGATAGCTCGTCTCAAAGCGAATAGACGCTGGTATTTTTGTCACCCTGTGGGAGCTTAGTATTCCCTAACTGGTTATATGCAAGTGAGTGGGCGAGGACTACGAGCCTAGTAGAAGGCCTCAGGATTGCGCTACCTGTCGGAATGCGGATACCTACCATCTGTTGAAATTCTTCCGATTGCTTCCCGCAGGAAGCAAGAATGATAGTGGGATATATTTGACAGAACTTGGATGTGTTGGTATTGTATAATACGTTCTTCTGAGTTCAGCAACAGCAGATTTTTCAGGATGCAGTAAACGGCAATTTCGTTTGTGCTCCACAACAATAAGCTGTTTTGTACCGATATTTAAGACGCCACAAGAACAAGGTATTCTGTATAATCGAGATGAGGATAAATGATAACTGAAATCTTCCAGAGAATAGAGCATAAGGAGAACTTGTTGGGTACAATTTTTATAGGGACCCCAAGTTCTAATGATATGTGTGGATTTCCATCTTGTATTAAAACATGTTCGCAAATTCAGTTTGCTCGGTCCACAAAACTTTTAATTAGACTCCTTTTTTTGATAATTTCTAGAAACGACAGAATCAGAATTATTTCAATAGTAGGTATTCTCCGTGACTCCAAACCACAAATGTGTCATCTACAGAACGAAACCAACCCGATAGCTTGAAAGAAGAGCTGTTTAAAGCTATTGCTTCGAGGTTCTCCATTTAAAAATTGACGATGACCGGACTAAGAGAGCCTTCCATGGCTATATATGCCATCAACGTGCTCATAAAATTCTTAGTTCGTGGTCAGGACATATCCAAACAGATCGAAAATATCGTTAGAAAAATATTTTGCAGCTGCTGAATTGTTTCATTTACCGGAACCTTGATACACCTTGACCGGAACCATGGTGTACAGAGACACTACAACAAAATTGACTAAGATGTCACCAGGTTTGACATTGTGGGTTTTGAATTTTACAATAAAATGGACAAAATGTTTAATATGTGAATTGGTCATTCCAACGTAAGGTTTTAAAAGTTCCGTTAGATATCTGCCAATATGGTAGGTCGAAGAGTAGATAGTACTCACGAGATATTTTATGGAGCCCCATATAGCAGTGTTCTATTCTTCTGTGATCATCAGCGGATATTGTTGATTTGGATCCCTCGGCAACTTTCGGTATATGACTGAGTATAGTAGATCACTAATTTTCTTATTGCAATCCCCAGAGTTCATTACCGTAGCAGCATTTCCCTTATCCGCGGACATTATGGTGATCTCTTTATTGTTGCGAAGATTTCTTAATATTTTTGCTCATTTACTCTTACCGTCTATCTATATAATTTAACATATACTGTCCAACTATTACAATTATTTAGATAATCGAAAAGTTTTACATTTTTAATGTGGACTTTTTTCCATATGCAAGGGATTTTTGTCATTAAAATCAGCTATTCACATATATATTTTGCAAACATATACAAAAAAGACATGTAGAACTATTTAAACAATTTCCCATTTTCTATGATTCGAGATTTAATTTGTAAAAATGCCCTAATAAAACCTCTAACATTTTAGATTTTTAGAATTTAGTAGAAATAACATCACTATTACTGGGAAGTCTTTATAACTCAATTTCCAAACCTTTCAGGTCCTAAATCAGTCCCCGTTTTCAATAGCAATACAAAACTAGCGCAATGGACTTAAAGAAATTTAAAAAAAAATCACAATGACAAAAATATAAACTGAGATGCCACTACTATTTTTCAGAAAAACACCGTTGAAAGTATGTTATATAATTTTGGAAATGATGTAAATGTCTATTTTATCTCCATTAGACAAGTTGTATCAAACTGTGGTATTAATTACCTAATAAAAGTTATGTCTCGGGGTGAATAAGTGCAGTAACTAATGTACTGGATGGCCAAAAAAATCACTATAAGTATAAAGATAAATATATTTCACATATCATGTATAATATATAAGTAATTAATTTAATCTAAAACAAAATAGAAGATAAAGGTAACTAAACTATGCACTAAAATAACATCTTAGACATTTGCGGGTCTATCTGAATCTTAGAAGCTTCCAATCTCAGTCTGAGCAACACCCTAACATTGACCCAGAGAATTGCCTCACCATGATTTCCTTGATGTTGCCGGAATTCAATATTTGAAACACTATTTAACAATTTTGCAGCAACAATTAAACAAAATCAATATCACAAAATTAGAACATAATTTAATTCCCACTTTTCTATATTAAACAGTAGGCAGGCAACTAACGAAATATTTATGTTTAACAAAGTTTTTATGTTATAAATTAACCGCATCACATAAATCAGCCAGCACGATTATAGGCAATTTTCACCCACCACCTCACTCGCAAAGAGAGGAAACTAAACACCTTTCTTTATTTTATTTGGACAGTTTACATTGACTACATAAGTTTTGATTGAATTCGTTTCCGCTACATGTGACTTACAGTGTGTGAACTTTTGAAATCATCAGATGTTATTTGAGCTGTTCACGTTTTTCGTTCGTTTAATTGTTCTTTAAATAGAAGGTAAGCATTTTAAATTTCAGTAGGTACTTGAATTAAATAATGGATAATAATTATTAGCTTATAAATAATGTTAGAATATATAAAAATTATACCCTCGAATATTCGAGTAACTGATTAATTAATTTTTGAGTTGTACGTTTCTTGCAGTAATACATTTTTTTGACGATTATACCAGTTTATCGAATCTTTAAGAATCATTGCTAGTTTAATAATTCAAATTTTCTCGAAATCGGTAGTAGATACGACAAAACTACAAGAGAACATAAACTTTGGTATAACAACAAAGCTTTTCTTTACAATTTTTGAAAGTACCAGTGGCTCACCAAAAAAAAGTTCTGAAGGACAACAGTGGACAGTGTTCCCGAAAAAATATCACCCTGTAGATTTGCAATCGAAATTGGCATGTCACAAGGTGTAAACTCTTAATTGTAATATCTATGCCAAATTTCGTTTGAATATCTGAAGTGCAGATACTATGAGAAAAAAACTTGAAAAAAATTGATACTTTAACACTCTGTATCTTGAAAACGAAACGTTTGCGGACCCATGTTTATGGGACTTTTTCTTCCTAAAACTATTCAAGGAATCTCCCCTTTTCGTTTGTACCTCCAATTTAGGAACACCCTGTACATATATATATTAAACATTAATTCGTGTTCACCTACATTTAGTCCTCAACTGAAGAATTCTTCAGTTCGTTTTTCTTTAAAAAGATAAATCCCATACATTTTCCTACAAAACTAAACTCATCCATTAAAATTATGTCAATCTACAGCCTTAATATTCTGTTATATTCAAGTAATCTAATTGTACCTAAATTTCTTAGTTATCAATCATCCATAAAAGGCGAAAATAATTTTTTTATTATTTTGTTCCACTTAAGTCGACTTGACAAAACTATAATTAAATCAATACTATCCCAAACTTTACTATTTATTATTTGTATTATAACTTTGTATTCGACTGTTAAAATAACTTGACATTTAAATGTATCATAGAAAAATGAATAAAAATTTAGAGCAAGATAGTATTTTAGAATTTAGTATTTATATGGTGTTATTTGCTTAATATATGCCAATAAGAGATAGATCTAGAAGTAGAAGAAAGCATGTTACTAAGCAGCAGAATCGTTATATAACCTTAGCCATAAGAAGAAATCGTAGCCTGCCGATTCCAAAACTTTAGAGGGAAGTGGACTGTTCTTGAAGTTCTATCTCAGCATTCTGAATTTCTGATAATGTCGTTTTCATTGGCTACTTTTGAATGGAAGGAATTAATCATTTGAACTAGCCTGCTTGAGATAAGCCTTCAAGAACAAATCGTACTCGAAGTGATACTTAACTTTATTTTCTGCGTACGACGGCGTCCATAAATTTCTATTGATGACAAAAATGAAAATATTTTATTAACACTTGTTATTAAAATATTTATTGTTGTTTAATACTTTTGAAATAATAAAGATTTTATTGATGTTAATAACTTACCAAATTGTATTTTATCGGTATTATACTAGCTACTACATACCTACCAATTCTATAGAATCATAGTAATGCAAAACTTATGTGTCCAAAAAACTATTTGAAAATTATTAACCTAACAACGTTATATTATAACTTGTAACAAAAAATTAAAGGCTAAACCAATTGAGTAACCGAATCTGTTTATAATGTAATTCGGAGGACACCTCTATAATGAAGTCGTAAATTGCGTATATGTTTTTCAGGCGCTTCGCAGAAAGGAAACTCTTGCAATTAATATTCCAAACACTAGTTTAATTAATTAGCTATTTATAATAGACGTTATTCTTTATGTAATTGCATACTGCATGCCCGTATAATTTACGTCCAAGGTTTCAAACAAAGAAGACAAATAGGTCTTAAAATATTTATTGGTCAGTGTTTCACTTTGATATTAATACTTAGTTTTGAAAGTATATTTATTGACAGCTCCAGCGTTCCCAGATTTAGACATGGAATGCATTTGTGTTTAAAATCACTTATCTGCATTTGGTTTGTGATTAAAAAAATTTAAAATATAATGCAAAAATTTGAACATTATTTAGAAAACTCCTACTGCAAATTTAATTGAATGTTAACCAATTTCACAGACTATTATATAGAATTTTAATTATTTGCTTCAGTACCAAGATCGCAAAGTCGACTTATTAACTTGATTCTATTAATTGATTTTATTGCGAAATGAATGTGAATATCTAGATGTCATTTCAGGATAAAATATTAAATTAAGTCATATGTACTAAATATATAAATAATTGTATTATTCGAGATTTAAGTTAGTTGAGGGAAGCACAACTGATGACGGTTCTAGATTAGAAACAATATATTATCTTGCGTTCAATGGATTGTTAAGTCTCGAATAGTATTTGAGGGCACTATATAAAATTCCATGGGTACAAGAAATAATACCTCCTAGAAAAAAGTTTTAAATAACTCAAGAGGTAAGAGTAAATGGGAGTGAAAACGGCAGAACATACTCGGAGATTGTCAGAAGTGTAGGCAATTCGACATCCAATCATTTCATAATCTCTTATGTTCTCAAGCAATTACAATTCCTACAGAGCAATGTTGAAGCAACCTTCGAACACTTCAATTGGTTATTTAGTTGTCTACTACAGTGACCTTTTCAATATTCCTAGTTTCTAGTTCAAAATGCTTGGTCCCCTGAAACGAAATAAAAAAAAAATTGAATAGTTAAAATTGCTTGCAGTATTTGCTTGATCGTCCACTATTAACGACACACATAACGGTACATTTTTAAAACATCCTGTTTACTGTAAGTAGGGAAAAAGTAATTAACACAATGCTCAACATTAGACAAACTATTTTTTTAAACAATAAGCATTTAACAGTTGACAAATTGATTAACACTTTGTTCAATATAACAAAAATATAATACCTAAATATACCCGATAGAGATAAATGTCTCAATAAATTTCATGACACTCTCCAACGAAATTAAATAATTTATATTTATATATTACATGTAAAAACTGAAGTCAGAGTGTAGAAAATCTATATTATATTCTTCACCTAGTAAATAAATAAATAAATTACAAATCGTATATCGAATCTAAAAAGGAGCCTTAAACCACAGAAATAAATATTAATTCACAAACATATTCATCAAACCCTGTTTATAAACATTCACAGTTATATTTACTAAGAACTTTACGGAGAGCACGACTATGGACAAAACTGTAACAAAAATATAATGTATCGTATATTTGTTTACAAACAAATAATGTTGGAATCCCGGTCAGCAAAAATTCGACCACGACCGTGAAAACATAATGGTGACCCAATTTTCCATGTTACAAATTTAAGAACATACAAAATATTCTAGTACTTCAAATTTTTTGAGCCATGTGGTATTAACTTATACCGGATTAATAAGAAAGTTATTAAAATGGCTAATTGTAAAATAACAAGTACTTACTAATTTTTCCAACAATGTTAATAATTATTTTTCAGTCACAGCTAGTTCATATAATAATATTTTCTTTGATCAGTACTTTTGTGAGTACTCAAATATATTTTTAGATGTCTTTGAAAAAATATATCTTATTAGGAAAATATAATTAATCTTGCATCCATAATACACAATATTACAAATAAAATACCATATTTACCAATATGGTAATTTTCTTAATTAGAACGATGCAAAGGTTTCATGATTCCTACCCATCTAATTTTTGGTGGTTATTTCTTTTTTGACTCCTCTATGTGACTGTATTTGATTTCTGGTATCATATTCCAAAGAGTTTTTTTCTGGCGTCCACACAATTTGTTCTTTATCTGTTCCTAACAATTTACAAACCAATGGAAAAACCTAGGTTAAGTTCTTAAAACAGGCAAAACGCCAAACGAGGTAAATATATGCCATTGTGTAATAGTAACTATTTTACATATGGTAATTTTCGTAACACGAGCTTTAAGAAATATTCAACAATCGCACCCAAACAAAAGTGACAGTGAACAAAAGTTATGGCAGATTTAATAATAAAATATTTTATAAGAGCACAATATAGAAAATCATAGAGTTCAACTTAAGGTAGTACAATCTAACTTGAACATAAGACTTTTCTGGTCTCCTCTCCTCCTTTCTCGAACAGACCGAGACAAGACAAAATGAAACATTTTTAAAAATATGCTAACTAGGTAATACCAAAGATCACATACGGTAAGACCCGAGAATCTCGTTTCTGGTCCCCTTAAACAAATTTTAACATACAACTTTTATTAGAAATATAGAAATATAACTAAAGGCTTGCATAAAATATGAAATATAAAATGTGGTAAACATTAGTAAAATAGTTCCAGGTCTCTCTGTATGACCTGTGGTGGCAGGTGTAACTTACGTGTAAATACGTAATTCTTCCGTTAGTAGTTATCGCTCCCAACAGTTCTTTTCGACTGTGAATTCTCCATTTATGAATTAAATAATAAACCAAACCACACTATCTTAGATGGAACACTTCTGATTGCTTTTTAAGCATTAAAAGACATAATGTCATTATAGAAAATCAAATTGGATATACTGGTTATGTTTAGTTTTGGATACTTGTCATAAAATCGAGATAATTGATATGCCGGACTACTGTAAAGAAATGAGGTTATTCAGTTTTTCGAAAACACAATATGCTAAAAATACTCATTTTAAAAAACCCACGGAAAAACTAGCCACTGAAACAAATAACAGTCCTATCAAAAAATGTAAATTAATTTAATAATATCAATGGAAAGCCGAATTTGAAGAATAATACATACGATTAGAAAGAACAGATATTAATAAAAATATTTTAGTGTTTGAAATCCCATGAATCAGCTATAAAAATATGGAGTTTAAAAACTATTTACAAGTTTATTGATTATAATACACAGACGATAGTAGATGAGAGAACTGACAAATGACAAAACTCGCCTTAAGACATGTCCTATATAACTCCTGATTTGTTTGTGAGAAACAAGTCCATTTTTGTAGATTTGGTCTGACAATTGTTGTTAACTTACATATAGATACCCGAACTTGAAATTTGACAAGAGAAAATTCTTAAGGTGGAAACACATTATCGTTACGTCACGTGAGTTCACATGCTATTACGGCATGTCACGGCACACTTGAAATATCTGCAATACAATTTACATGACATGCCGTAATAGCATGTGAACTCAGGTGACGTGACGATAATGTGTTTCCACCTTTAGATACATTTCTGTTTCTCTAGATTTACACTCCTAATAAATCTAAAAATTTCTCGTTACAGTCAGTTTCGGTGCTTACCGACTTATTACAATAGAGTATTGCTACATTCAATTATCATATTTGAAGCAATTATATTTATTGCGTTTGTTACTTAATAATTTATATAATAAACCTTGACTGAGAGGAAGAATGAAAGACAATGCGAGTAAGAATTCGAAGACTTTCACGACCAGAAGAATATCACGTCTTCCGGAATGGAACTATGCCATAATAAGAAATTAAATCTCACCGTTTCTAGTTGATAATTTAGCCCATGAAGCATGACCTGCCGTAAGCGAAATAATTTGTTTCAAAGACAGTTTTTTACAATACCAATGAAATCATATACAACTTATATAAAACTGACTTATACTGAAATATTTGTTTCTATGTCTATTTAGTTCACCTTCAACGGTTGTTATATATTTTTTTTTGAAAAATTGACAGAATTTTAAAAATGGTTTTGGTACTTCCTTATTATTTCACATTTTGCTATAAAATTTGGTATCTAGTCATGTTACACCTATTTATTCAAAATCAGTATGCTACATTTTAAAAATTCTGATTAACAAATTTTATATAGTTGGCCGTTCCCTTAAAATTTATATGGTCAAATCTCTGTATAACAAAGAAATTTACATGTCTTGTGATTAAAAAAACTCATCACAATTGATCAACTAATGAGCATTTTAGTAGGGTAGCATCAGTCAACATGGGTCACACTATGTTGTATCCGGTGTACATCCGTTTCTTGGTTTTTGCTCTGAAAAGAATAGTTGACCTGACGTTTAGCCAAAATCTCATTTGGCATTTTCAACGGTAAAAATCTGAAAACAGAATGAAATTTAGAAAGTGCCTTTATTTATAGTCTCCTTCGCGTAGACTATATGACCGTGGTTCAAGTGCGGTTTCATAAATGGATTTTATTGCTTTACCTTGGGTTATGACCGCCGGTGGCGTTGTTTATGGCCCCTTGTGAGTGCTTTTCATTAGAATTAGATTTATTAATAGGAGTTTTATGTTGGGATTTTTGTAGAAGTGCCTTTCACGTTTTTGGCAAGTTTAGAGCGTCGTCTCGTTTGTTTAACTCCCCCATTTTCTGAATTTCGATAGTTTTTCGTATTACCTTGTTTTGGTGATTTTCAACGTTGGCGATTTCCTTCCACGTTTTAAAGTCTATTGTATGTCCTGTATTGAGTTCATGTTGGAATAAGGCCAATGTAGTCGGTTTATTCCTAATACTTACTTTATGCTCCTCTGCTCTTACGGAAATGCGTCGGTTAGTACTTCCTACGTATGACTTTTGACAGTCTCTACAAGATATAGACTCTATGGTTCTCTAACTCGATTTTATCTTTCGGGTTACCGAGGACTTTGCCTATGTTCTTGTGAGGCTTGAAAATATCATCTACGTAACGAACCCATAACGTTGGTTTTTTTTGAGAACTTCTTCTTCGAAGAAAATCATGAATAGATTGGCTATTACTGTTGACAGCGATGAGCCTATGGGAGCACCGTCTGTTTGTTTGTATATGTGATCATTGTATGTAAAATATGTGTTGTTTAAGCAGTGTTTGGCGAGTTTTATGATGTGGGTTGGGAAATTTTCTTTCGTGGATATCTTCTCTATACCTTCGTTGACTGGAATGCTTGGGTATAGTGAATAACATCTAGACTAGCGATGATGTCGGTGTTGTTTGTTTTTAGGTGTTGTATTTTCCTAATGAAAAGTTCAGAGTTTCTCAGATAGGAATCCGCTTCCTCCACCTTAGGCTGCATAAATTTGGCTATACACTATAAATTATACCCCTCGGCTTGTTTTGGAAAATGTCATGTGTCTTACTACATTGTCGGGTTTCACCATGATATCGCTAAAACAAATGTTATCTATATCGGGTTCAGTTCTCTCGTACACACTTGACATATCTTTTCATCACCGTCATCCCTTTGGGGGATATAAAAAATACTTAAATCAATTTCCAACCATTTTTTATCAAGATGACTTCAGCGGTTTCAGTTCTCCCAAACAAACTTTCACATCCCTTTTCGTTCCGTTTCATCTTTTTAGGGATTGAAATAAAAAAAATCTAAAACTACGCTTCAGTGTTTTGAGTTCTACCTTACAACCCTTGACATCCTTTTTCAACCCCTTTTTTGCTTTAAGAGTCAAATTTATGAAAATGCTTAAACCATATTATTCCCAATGCAGAAGCTACCTCCTTGCAGAATTTTATCAAAATGGCTTCAAGTGTTTGAGTTTTTTCGTATAAATTTGACATCCCTTTTCATCCGCATTCATGACTATGGGGAGAGGTTGAATATTATAAAAGGCGGTCTGTGCCCATTTCTGAACTTCAAGACTTTTTCTTTCACATATTAGCGTGGAGTATCTGGGTTACCGAGCTTTAGTCCTAAATTTAAAGTTTCAATAAAAATGTGGGTATACGTATCCAGTAATCGGATATGTAAAGTCATTTTCCCCAAGACGAAATGAATCGTTTTAACTTCAGTTCCAACCCTCTAGCATATGCGACTGTTTATGGGCCACCATTTCTAAAAATTTTTAGCAACCCTCTGTAACTATAATTCTGCTTCGACCTACAATTCAACCATCAGATATGTGCAACTCTGTAAAAGAATTCTTTGTCTATCATTTTTTAACAACCCCGTATATCTATAATTCCACTCTACCCCCATAATGCAATCATCCTGTATAGGCAACTGTTTATGGGCTACCAAATACACCATTTTTGTTCTGACATTATTTTAATCAGGCTGTATAATGTAATTCTCCTCCAGGATATTCAAGCACCCTGTATATGTATCTATCCAATGTAACATTTTTTGAACCACCCTGTATTACTATAATTCCACCTCTCCCTATATTCCAACCTCCCTGTGAATGTTATTGCTAATGTCACCCTGTATAACAAAAGATTCTCGTAAAACATAAACATCCTTGATGTCATTTGATGATTTAATTCATCTACTTAATATTTTATTGTAATAATTCTTTATTCACTTCAACAAATTTACAGTTATTATATAATAGTTACACATATTTAAAGCTATTATTGCAATTACGGAGAACAATGTCAGTCATTGAAAATGAAAGTGGTACTAATATATTTAAACGGAATGGGTACTAAGCGGAACTGGAGAGAAAGTTGAAAATTTCGGGTTAGCATCCTATAAAATTGATGTTAATTACAATAAAATGTAATTTGAAAATTAGCATAGATTTATTTCATTCTAATTACTAAATTATACTTTTTCCCAGAAATACTTTATAAAATCAAACTAATATTACCAAAATGAAATGGAGTCTGGGAGAAAGCTCAATTAAAAATTGGGGTTAATTGTGGCTACGGGATAAATCATCTAAATAATTTGAAATACAGCCTCAATACTTAACAAAATTTAATAAAATACCAACATTTTAATCGTTATTAAAAACATTCGTATGATAATTTCTATTAAAATAACGTTGACAAGTTGGTCACAGCCACTGCCATTCATTTGTGTTTCAATATAGCTTTAGAAAGCCACAGTAATGTTTCCAAAAATTATAAGTCGTCATACAGTTTTTAGCTATAAACTATAAAATATTTATTAATAATTTTTCAAACAGGATAATTTCAAGTATTACTCACACCTTTTAACTTAACAATAGGAAATGTTGTACTCATTAGTGTATCAAAGAATCTGGTGGACATGTATGCCTATAAAGTTATATACAAACAAATTCTAACCTACTATTTAAATACAATTACAATACATTTGTTTGGACTAAATCAAATTAACAATATTGGTGTTAGGCTTAATACGACCATAGTTCTTTAAAAGGGTGATTGAATTGATGATAGTACAGAGATTGGTTCGCCCCATACAATATAAAGAGAAATATTCCACAAAGTCTGATTTATTTAAGGAAATAAAAAACGCTGGTCAATAAAAAATTGCTTGATTAATTAATAAATTCAGTTTGTGAATAATTTACAATTTTTAGTCACTTGAGAAAGCTAACTGCCAGATAAGAGTCTGGCGAAACGTCAAGCAAGAGTTCAGCCGAATTCAAGAGACGAACGGATGTACACAGAAGAAAACTTCGACCAATAGCTCCATCCGTGAAGCAATACGAACAAACATATATATATATATATATATATATATATATATATATATATATATAGGGATTCTATATCTAAGTGCATACCCCCTATTGAGTTTTAAACTACCCAGACTTACTTAAATTGCAACAAACATTTTTTTAAACAATAAATAGCTCTAGCCATCCATCTTGCTTGATGCATCGCTCCAGGAGGTCTGATTTTAATTTTTTTCTCATTATTTCCTCCTAAGAAAATAATGGATAGGTCAGTCAGTTCCCGATAATCGTCACGTACAATGTTTTTTTGCAAACAAAAATGTTGTGTGACGATATCGGTGTACGATTTAATAGCAGCAGGATTAATAGTTTTCCAGTTCTGTAAACTTGTTGGACATTGGGATATCAGGGCTACTTATACCTTGGTGGATTTTTGTTTCGAACCCACATTTTAAAACCAGTTCGTAAACGTGATGTCGGCAAGCAAAGAGTAGTATTTCCCTGTCTATTTTTTGTTCCAAAAGTACACAAGCTCCTTTCAATCGCCGAAGTTGTGTCACAGCACAATATTTGCACTTTGTCATCGAGGTTCCAGTGAGTGGCCGGAAGACCTCTCCAGTTAGGGTATAGCCAGAAGTTGTTCATTTTCTCCAAATGAATTTAGAATTGTTAGGCGTTCTTCTCTAGAACTTCTCACGTCCACACCAGGTAACAATTTGCCATCCCAGTGAACGGTCACCATTTCAGGCATATTATTCTGAAAATCTGATTTTATAGATTCCGCTCTATCTTTTCTGCTTTGTGTGCTAATACGTTGAATAGACGATTTGTTTGTCTGGAAATCATCAGAGTTAAGATCTAGTGTTTCTACTACAGCATGAAGTATATAGACAGAATCCCTTATGCTTAATTGACATCTATCAAAAGCCGGAACTAATTTAGGTGTAACAAATTCTTTCCTTCCTCTTTTTGTACGACTAGTAGGTTCAGAACTTTCCGTTTGAGAGGTGGATTGCAAGGGTGCCTCAAGGCTTTTGATCAGAGCTCATAGGTTGATCATCATGTCCTTGTACTTGTATAAAATCTGTAGTAAGTGATGACGATAAACTCCCGTAACACATTTATTTGTTCACGTCTTTTTTACTCTTATTTTAATTTTCTCTGTCTTGTCCTTTCTTCTCTTTCGGTTAATTTTTTGTCTACACCTGCTAAACATCCTGGACGGTTCTCTTTGTTTTCGTAAAAATATTTTGTCTTATTCTATTTTCATCCGTTCCAAAGCATCAGCATGTGATATATCGAATAAATTATCTAAATTATTTTGAAAGTCCTCCTCAAGCTGCTTGTAAATATCTTGTATTTTTATGGAATTTTTTTGCAACTCCCTCCAAGCATGTTTTTTACACAGTTAGGTATAGCCCTGGTAGGGATACTAGCTTTTTCCCAAAATATAATACACTGCCGAATGACTAGATTTGCGCTTTCACTAACAGTCAGTTTAACTTCGCGAATGTTATAAAAAAGTACTGCAAGAACTTGACGATTAGACGGTAACTTTGCGCCTCTTATTTGATAATCTACGTCACCAACTAAGAAAATATTTTTTTTTTGGACATGATTCGGTACAAGTCGGCACGGGTTAATTTAAAAAATAATTTCAAAGTGATTTAGAAGCAAATGAACAAAACTAAAACCTATGCGTTAGAAAATATAAACTCATTATCTCTGAAAGGATACACCATGTTGGTTAGTTTTTAGTGTTGTGTCAAGTTGAAAAAAAAAGTAAAACGTTTAACAGAAAAAAATGTGACTTTACAAGTACTAACGCTGTAGGTAAGTCAAAATTATTAGTCTATAATTTCTTAAATGCATCAATAATGTTAATAGTTTTAGAATAGATTTGAAACGTCATCATTAAAACATATGAAATAAACACAGTCTTATCATTTGTAACGACCTAAAATGAAGAAAATATACAATCAACAATATATAATATAAATAAGGTCGAAGAAAACAGCATACAATACTTATATATATATATATATATATATATATATGGCAAGGCCAATTAAGTCGGTACTATTACTAATTCCGTTATTACTAGCGGTACCTAGAGGTACGAGGGAGAGAGTAAGAAAATATATTTTTTTAAATGGATAACCTTGTATATTTTTTAACATGCACCAACTGCAGAGATGTGAAAATAACGAAACTATAAGAACATTTTACTCCAAGTAAATTTGGTCATGAAACTGCAAAGTTTGTATTTTTTAGTTTCCTGGGAGTAACGATTTACGGATAAGTCTGTAAATGTAGTGTTATTCCCAAGAATTTCAGAAATACAGACTAAAGATGCTACATTATCACTCAGAAAACAAATTCCAACTTGTTCCATGCATCTTCGGGTACATTTCAGTTAACGCTTGGTCGCCTTTAAAGTAGTTCTGTTGTGACTATTATGACTATTTCATTTTTCAGTTCATCTAAATTTGCATATTTCTTCTTATAAAGTTTAGAAATCTGGGGCGGTTAGGGCTGGCAATCCATTTCGCTTTGAAAAATCTTTGCAATTTCGTATATTTAATAAAAGGCATACATTTAACTTTTCTCTGTTAGTCTAAGTAAAGTAGATTTTGAAGTTTTGGTTTGGAAATAAGGATTTAATTTCGAGGTAAAAAATGTTTTTGAACCCACAGAAGATTTATAAGAATACTCATTCGGAATAAACTTTAGCTGTTTTTAAGACTCGCCATATTATCACTAAACTAATAAAGTACCGTACTGTACTGCTAGGCCTAGTTTAACATGTAAAAACAGGCAGTGTAATAGGGTAAGCAGCTGCAAGTGTAGGATTTACCACATTTAACTTCCTCGGGATCAGAGCCTCTTTAGGAAGCCAGACTCTCTTAGTCCATTGCTCAGCTTTTGCTCAGCTGTCTCCTAGGCATAAGAAACAGGGATATAAGATATAACAACTTTGTTCGCCTATGAGAAAATTAGCCATTTTCAGAACCACACAGAAAATCCACTTGTCTCCCTTATTCGAGTTTCTCCATAACTGAAAATATTCTGGTCCTTTAACTATATTCGAGTATGCAACAGGCAAAATTATTATTATTATGGAACAGTCCGCATTTAAGACTATTCTTAATGTGTATTTAAATAAACGCCATTCACTTGTGATATATTTTTGTAATGTATTAGAAAAGGTACATGTTTGCAAAACTGTGGTGTTATTTCCCAAGAACTACTTAGACACTGAAAAATATGCCACAAATATCATTCAGAAAACAACTAGAAATCAGCCATGGGACTGCAGTAACCAAAGCGTTTAGGGACTTAGAGGACTTATATAAGAAGCTTGCACGAACCAAGAATAGCTTGACATTCTTGTACTGATGTGGGGAAATGGGGATTATTCTGAAAGGATTAAGATTTCGTCAACCGTACATAAGCAGAAGGATTCACAGCATATTGGAACGAGCAAGCTTCGCTGCTATTAGAGACCGCATACAATACATCGTTATAATAAGTTTAAATTAGAAAAAGATATTGGGTATGTATAGAACTTTCTTGCTAATCGAAAACCAGAGAATGAATTTAACATAATTAAAAATAGTACTCTTATAAGTTACAACAGTGAATTCAAGTCTCAAAAGCAAACACATTTACGTAAATTTAATCAACTTCTTTCAGATAAAAATATGCCGAAATATTTTATGTGAAAAACCAACATTTTGATCTGTCAAAAACTGTCATTAATTTTTCAGACAAACAGTTAAACGCTTCTGAAACCTCAATTCTACAAAAGGGCCTTAATGTTGCAATTTCCCCAAAAACTATTTCAACATTTGATATCATCAGTGCTATAGAACAAACTGCAAACAAATTAAACAATAGTGAAACTCAAGAGTATAGAATAAGAGTAAAAATTGAACTAGAAAAACCTATGCATATAAAAAATAACCTTTCGAAAAATGAATTACATTCAATTTAAGTTTTAAAAAATGACAGCACTATTAAGATTTTACCTGCAGATAAAGGCAATGCTACGGTTATTTTAAATAAAATTGACTACGATTCCAAAACATAATAAACCAAGGACAATATACAAAATTAAACAAAGATCCAACAACTTCTATAGAAAACAAAATATACCGCTTACTTTACAATCACAAATATGAATTTGCAGAACAAGAACGTAAACATCTTACTCCACACTATTCTAAACCGCCCCATTTTTACGGGTTACCTAAAATTCATAAATCCAACATTCCATTAAGACCAATTGTCAGCTCAATTTATGGAGCTGACAATGCAGTGAGCTCTCAAAATTCCTGTTTAAAATTATTTCACCACTTACTGGTAAGTCTAACTCTCATCTTAAAAACAGCGCACATTTCTTAGAAAAATTATGACATATACAATACAAAAATACTTTCACACTAGCAAGTTTTGAATCTATATACCTACAATAATGTTCCTGTCACTAAAACACTTCCCATAGTAAAAGAACGATTACAACGAGATTCTTTACTAAATCAACGTACTCAATTGTCCATTAATACAATAATGGAACTACTAACATTTTGTACAAAGACAACATATTTTAAACTTAATGATGACTTCTACCAACAAGATTTTGGCATGGCAATGGGTTCCTGTCCATCTCCTGCTTTAAGCAACATTTTAGTGAAAAAATTTGAAGAACAAACAATTTTCTCAAAACAGATTAAACCTTTGGTTTGGTGGCGTTATGTTGATGACATATTCGTTATTTGGGAACATAATCTTGAAGATTTACATGCATTACTTAACGACATAAACAACACAGAACAAACTATTCGGTTTACACTAGAGCTTGAACAGAATAACAAATTACCATTTTTAGACATTTTAATAACCAAAACACAATCGACATTTGAAACATAAGTTTACAGAAAATCGACTCATACTAACAGGTATCTCAACTTCAACTCTAATCATCCAATTTCAGTAAAAAGAGATATCATCTTTATCTCTATATGACAGAGCAAAAACCAACTGTTCTAATATCAATAAATTCAATGAAGAAAATACGTTTATAAAAAATGTAATTTCTGCCAATCATTACCCAAATAAATTTATTAATAACGAGTTAAACAAAATCGAATACCAAACAATCCCTAACAACCAACATCAAACTTCAGCAAGCAACACTGACTCCCAAGATAATCACATTAATACAATAACTATACCATACATACAGGGTCTATCAGAAAGACTAAAAAGAGTGGGAAACAGATATAATATCAAAACATCATTTAAAACAAGAAATACAGTAAAATCAATTATATCAAAAACCAAACCAAATAACACAACTCGAAATACAACAAATTGCAATTATAAAATACCTTGTGAATGTAACACATTCTATATTGGAGAAACCCCTAGAGCACAAATGTTCGAATAAACAAACACAAAAAGTACATAAAAAACGACAATTTGAAAAATCCAAAATTTGTGAACATGCTTGGGCCCTTGGTCATAAAATACAGTTTCAAAATTCAGTTATATTACACAAATAATAACACAACAGCAAAAGAAAACTAAAAGAGTCTGCTTTAATTTTGTTAAATGAAAACGATTGTATCCCTACTATTGCCAATGGTCATGTCCTTGTGAACAACCCAATATCGGGATAGTTCATAAGGTTTTTCCTAGGTTTTCCCTTATGGTTTTAATGGGACCACTGAGTCAAAAAAATTCTTTGGTCGCATTTTTTTGCGAATGCACTTCTTCCAATTGGAAAGGAACTTTATGATTATATGATCTTTAAAAGTTTCTGTGCTACCCTGTATATTACAAATAAAATTCTCTTACGTTACGTCAGCAATCAAATAACACATATTGTCAAATATTTTAATTTTACATCTTAGAATTGTGCATTTTTTATCCATAGTTTCTTAACCATTGACAACGGGGTCTGACCTAGACCCCGAAACGTTTGGAATATACAGCAATTTTCTTAACTGTTGTGTTATTTCCCAAGAAGTACTTAGACATGCTGCTTTTTATTTCAATTGTGGTGTTATTCCCAAGAAAACATAAAAATAATCAAGAATATGCCACAAAATAACGTTAAGAAGATAATTAAAATCACCATCTTTACTATCATCTGTGTCGTCACTGTTGCTAAGCTGTTGCCTAGGATCGATATCGAGAAGTTTGTTGGAGCTACATGGTTGTGATACCAAAGTATTAAATGACCTAAGCACAAGTCTAACAGAAGAACGTTAAGCTAAAAAATGACTTCAATTGAAGACTGCGTTTTATTCCAGTAAATTTCACAATACAAAAATTACAATCATCATGATAATTTGATGGTTTACTCCACAATATTGGAGTTATGTACTTAACATATTGCTTTTCCTAGTATCCTTGAGGTTTAACGAACGGAAACCCAAAATACTTCACATAGGCATTTTTTACGAAGTCCAGGATTTTCAAGCGACATATTATATATTCACAACAAATTACACAAACGATATTTTCACTGTTTACGGAGCTCTTCTTTAACGATGACATAACTATGTATACACAAAATATTATATTACCAACATTACTGATAGAAATTGTCGACCGATAAATAAATTTTAAGATGGTTCCTGAAACTGAAAAAGGCAAACTGTTAAATAAAATCTGAGTAGATTCTAAATCAGCCACGTCAAATTAGCTAAATACAGTTAACATTAAAAAGAACAGCAGTTTTTTGAGACTGAACGATGGAACCGAAACCTTCTTACGAATATACTTCCCTTCTCTCGTTATCTCACTGTGTTTCTTGGTGTCATTCTTATTAATTGATATACTGTCAGATGACTTAAATTAATTGTCACTATTTTGTTACGACTCAACTGTTAATCTTAATGTGTAATTTAATTTTTAATAGTAATAATAATAATAATAATAATAACCTATCAACAACGATAGATGCAGATATGGTTGCCAAACATCTGAATCTATCCAGCATATCAGAGGAGGTTGCCAAGCGTTCGCTGCAACTGATTACAAAGACCGACACGATGCTGTGGCAAAAATCATTTCAGGGAACTAGCGCTGACAACTCGAGCTTATCACAGTCGGTAAGAACACCCTATGACAAAGCAGAATCTAAGAAAAGATAAAAGAGCCGCTGCCTATCGCCAGGGCATGTACTGGAGCCGGACGATATTGACCGATCGGACTGTGGCAGGGTGCTCAGGAGGCGGGCCCCTGCCGTCCAATAGACCAGATATAGTTTTGGTAGATAAACTCTCAGAAAAACAACCTTAATTGACATACCAACGGAGTCCCTAACAGACAAACTAATGTTGCGCATAAATATTAAGCGGGACTGAAAAACAGCCATGAATGGACAGCGCCAATTTAGAATTTCAAATACAGAGACACGATGGGACATGAACAACACTCGCACAGTACCAATTGTTGTCAACAACTGGAGTAGTCCCAAAACATCTATTAAACAATTTGAAATACCTCGGTCTGGACGAACAGCTTTACCAACTCATGCAAAAGGCCGTCCTGTTAGGAACAGCCCGGACGGTTAGAAAATTCATGAGGAACTGCAGCCACGACGCCAACCACGGGCCTGATAACCTGGCAACGGCTCCCACAGAGCTAAACCCTTTTGATATGTAGTACATCTGGGGTCTAGTGAATTTTCCCCTAAAGGCACACATATTGTTTTTTAGGTGCTAATACGATACAGTCGCTACACACAATCATCTACTGTGCTGCAACTTCCATCTGCAGAACAATTGGGGTCGCAAAACAAGACCCTCCCCAATTTAGACAAACTCCTCGAATACTACCCTGGCAAAGAAGACTTGAAGGGAAAATCAATTCTCTTCGGAAAGACGTTGGAAGACTGACCGAGTACCAACGAGGAGTCAGGAACAACAGAATAGAAAGGCTTGTCAAGACTATCATGGACAATATCCGAATACACTCCCAGTGGGATAGAGAAAACATCACATCTCAGCATTGTCGATTGAGAAGGTACAAAACCAGTAACCAACGGAAACTAGACAACACACTCTTCCGACAATCAGAAAAAGGGTTTTATAGAAAACTTAACAACAACAATAACAATGAAGCCCCTAGTTACCCCAGTAAAACAGACATCGAAGAATTCTGGAAAACACAGCTTTCCATAACAACCTCCTATAACTCCAGAGCCAGCTGGATTAATGAGGAGGAGGCTGCATTTCACAACTGTGATGCCATGCAACACCAACCATTTACAACGGAAGACACATCCAACATAATGAAGCACCTCCATAACTGGAAAGCACCAGGACCAGATGGTGTACAAAATTACTGGATAAAGAAACTTTACGCAACCCACGAAACACTAACAGCCCTCATATATGACGTAATTACCCACCCACACAAGATGCCTAGTTTCCTTACAAATGGTGCTACATACCTCTTACCAAAGGACAACCTATGTGCACAGGACCCAGCAAAGTACCGACCAATCACTTGCCTTCCAACCTTATACAAACTCATAACATCGTGCATTAATCATCGCATTTTCAAACATTGTGAACTGAACAACATAATTACTCAACAACAAAAGTGATACGCGAAAAATTCGATGGGTTGCAAAGAACAACTGATAATTGATTCCGTTGTCTGCAATCAAGCCCACGCCAAACGACGGAATCTCTACATGGCATATGTGGACTACAAAAAGGCCTTTGATTCAGTTCCACATGATTGTCTCATTAAGGTGCTGAAACTCTATAAAATGAATAATTGTATTATTAACTTTCTAGAACATGCCATGGCCACCTGGCAAACCAAAATCTCACTGAATGAAGCCAACTGTTCGATACAAACTGACCCTATTCCAATCAGAAGGGGTATATTCCAGGGAGACTCTCTTAGCCGCTGTGGTTCTGCCTTGCCATGAACCCTCTCTCAAACAAACTGAACTCAACTAATTTTGGGTTCAGTCTCAAACACAACAACGTACAAGCATTAAAGATAAACCATTTGTTATACATGGACGACTTAAAGTTGATGGCAGCTACAAAACAACAGCTGCATGATATGCTTAAAATAGTAGAAGGGTTCTCTAGTGACATCCAATGAAATTTGGCCTAGACAAATGCCGAATTATTAATATAGTTAAAGGCAAAATACAGCAGGGGCACTTCGAAATGGGAGATGGCACCTCAATTGAATCTATGGGGGAAGGTCATACTTACAAATACCTTGGAATAAAGCAGGCTCAACGTATTGATTACATGACAATGAAAAGGACCTAACAGCAGAGTTTTATAGAAGGGTAAGACGACTGTTGAAAACCAAACTAAACAGCAAAAATCTGTTTCAGGCTATTAACACCTATGCGTGTTCAGTGCTCAGTTACTCTTTCGGTATAGTTAATTGGTGCAAGACTGACATTGAACAATTACAACGAAAAGTTCGAGTTTTACTAACAAAAGCTCAAAATCACCACCCAAAGAGCTCTGTCGAACGTACAACTTTGCCACGGTATGAAGGAGGAAGAGGATTGACAGATCTAAGAAAACTATTATATCAACAAAATTCCATTTTACGTAGTCATTTCCAGAAACTCGCAGAATTTTCTGATCTACACAGAGTCATGTGTCTGGTTGATGACTCAACACCACTGCGACTGACACAACAACATGTCCAATTACACCACCAGACCACAGATCAGAAACTGCTGAAATGGAAAGAGAAGCCCCTTCATGGAAGACATGTAAATGACGTCAACCAAGATTATGTCGACAGTGCAGCGTCGAACTACTGGTTGATCTCTGGTCATATGTTTTCTGAAACGGAAGGCTTTATATTGGCAATCCAAGATCAAGTAATTCCAACTAAGAACTACCTAAAGTACATCGTTAAAGATCCTTCTATTAACAACGACAGATGCAAGTACGGTTGCCAAACATCTGAATCTATCCAGCATATCACACGAGATTGTCAAGCGTTCGCTGCAACTGAATACAAAGAACGACACGATGCTGTGGCAAAAATACTTCACCAGGAACTAGCACTGAAACTTGAATTATCACAGTCGGTAAGATTACCATACTATAAATACAAACCAGAATCTGTTTTAGACAATAACAACTACAAGCTGTACTGGGACCGCACGATACTGACCGATCGGACAGTTGCTCACAATAGACCAGATATACTTTTGGTAGATAAAGTCTCTCGGAAAACAACTTTAATTGACATAGCAATTCCTAACAACAATAATATAAATATCAAGCAAGCTGAGAAAATAACCAAATATAGAGATTTGGAATTTCAAATAAAGACTCAGTCGGACATGAACAACACACGAATTGTACCAATTGTTATGTCAACGACAGGACTAGTTCCAAAACATCTATTAAACAATTTAAAATACCTCGGTCTGGACGAACATCTTTACAAACAAATGCAAAAAGCCGTCCTGTTAGGAACGGCCCGGACGGTCAGGAAATTCATGGGAAACAGCCGCCACGACTCCAACCACGGGCCTGAAAACCTGGCAAGAGCTCCCACAGAGCTAAACCCGTTTGATATCTAGGATATCTGGGGTTTAGTGAATTTCCCCCTAAAGGCACTCAAGTCGGGATACCTATGGATTCTTTTCTCGTTTATGCGATTCAGAGATATGGCACCGTTTTATTCACAATAATAACTACAAATAGGTATCATCTGAAAAAATGTTTTTTACACATATGCTGCTCCTTGAAAATCATTTGCTAATATTTTTTCATTATACTTCTAGTGCTTCTGCAACACTAAAGACAGATAACTGATATAATATTTTTTAATGTTACAACTAGCTAGTGCCCAACGCCTAACCATATTGTTTTCTGAAAGATAATTGTAGTATCTCTAGTTTTTATTTTTCCTGAATTCTTTGGGAATAACACCACAGAAACTTGAAAGTCATTTCAAAAATTCCAAAAGTTTCAAGGACTAAATCAGACCCCGTTTTCAATGGCATTAACACAAATGAACAAGAAATTACAAAAATAAATAATTAAAAGGATTCGTAATGACAAATTTCGTAAATCACAATTTGACATTAATGTTTGACAACCAAACTGATGTAACTAAGGGAATTTACTGCAAATATTTGATATATACAGGGTAGCACTAAAAATTCTAAAGATCATGTGAAATAACAAAGCTTCTTTCAAATTGGAAGTAGTATTGGTTGATACAGAGATGCAGAAGAAAAAGTATTTCGTTTTTGATTATGGGGTTGATATTATTCTTAAGAAACTATGGGCCATACTTTCTTGTTTTTCAGCTCCAGCCTCTAAAATTTCCAAGTCTCTTCTTAGTGTTTTAAAATAATACACACATCTAGAAGATATAAATTTTTACTTTTTTACCCCACATACAGTATCAAGAATTCCATTGATCTGGTTTCAAAGATCCAAAAAATCACTTTTCCTAATAATGCCAAACTCCTTTTATTCGACCTGGTCAATCTATTTCCCAGCAAACCACCTGATGAATGCATCAATCTAATCATAAACCTAATAGACAATAATAATATTAACCCCATAATCAAAAACGAAATACTTTCTCTTCTGCATCTCTGTATCAACCAAAACTACTTCCAATTCAACAACAACAATCACAACAGTACTCAAGGCCTAAACTATGGGCAATTCTTTAAGCCCCCTTCTATCTGGAATATTCATGGACTATTTAGAAACTCTAATTTTCAAACAAGATCTCACAAAATTCTGTATTGGTAACGATACGTCGATGATATCATCGACAATTACAACAATTTAAACCAAATACACCCCAACATAAAATTCACACTTGAAACAGAAACAGATAACACACTAAATTTCCTAGACCTAACAATTAAAAGGCAAGACACTAAACACACATTCTTCATTAATCATAAACCATCACACTCTGATCTTACCATCCACAACAGTTCACCCCACCCCATACACAATACCACAAAACCGACTTTGACACGGAACTTAAAAGAATCAAACTCATGGCAGTCAACAATGGTTAAACCACTCAACTTATTGATAACTTATTAAACAGAAAATTAAAGAAAATTTCTATTAAAGAAGTCTATCCCACTGACCCCAATCCCATACCTAAATTATACCATACTCTCACATTCAATGGAACCCGCTCACAAAAAATATCCCAGTTATTACTGAACAGGAACATATATACAGCCTTCACAACAAACAACAATTTATCTGGACATATAAAAACAACAAAGACAAGACTGACTCGGGTGTCTATAGATTGAACTGTGGGAGTTGAGCAAATTTCTATATTGGTCACACTGGAAGATCTTTCATTTCCAGATGGTGTGAACACACTAGAACCTTTGGAAATCAACAACAAAATAAATCCACATTTGCGGACCAGTTATTAAAAGAAAACCATATACCTCAAAATACATTGGAAATTTTACATTTACAAAACAAAAGTAAACATTTATATCTTCTTGATTCACTCGAAATTGATAAAAACAAAAATTCTCCCAATCTATTAAACGACCAAACTGATACCAATTCATTTCCATTACTTAGTCTTAATATCCATTTCTATATAATATTATATTATATTATTAACATCTATTGTCAACAATTTCATAAATGTATAATTTAACTGACCTACACCCAGCCCTCTTCCTCTGAAATTCCCCAGAATTAAAACCTTTTAATTATTTTATTACCTTTCCTGTAGTTTGTTTGTAGGAAATATAGATATATCATTCATTTTATTTCCAATTTCTGATGAAGCCAGACTTGGCAAAACATACGTCAAATTTAAAGAAATAAAAAGTGAAAATTTAAAAAACTGTTTGTTGTTTAAAGTAATCTTAAAAATGAATTTTCATCAAGTGAAGACTGAAACAATATAATTCTATTTTAGCCTTTAACAAATTGTACCAAATTTTTTTAAGAAAAAAAATCAGCTGTTGCATACATGCAATATCTGAAACATAAGGCGAAGTAAAATTATAGTTATACAGTGTGATTAAAACATGTTAGAAAAAGTTGCATCTAAGGGGTGGTTGACATATAAGGTGGAGTCAAATTATATTTCCCAGGATGGTTAAAATACATCTCAAAAATGCTTATTTAGCGTAGTCCATAAGCAGTTGCATAGATAAGATAGTTGAAATATAGAGTGGATCAGACTTATAGTTAAGTGTTTAAAAAATGTTATATTTGGTGGCCCCTAAGCAGATGCATAAACAGCGTAGTTGAAATATTTTGTAGAATAAAATTATGGTTATACAGGATGGTTCAAAAACTGATAGATAAATAAGTTATAATAGGTGACTAATTGGCAGCAGTATATACAAGATATAGTATATACAAGATATATAAGGTGGTTGAGATCGGGGGCTTAGTAGAATTATAGTTTTACAGGTAAATTAAAAAATGTTAAAAAAATTGTTATATAAGGTAGACTATGAATAGTTGCATCCTGCCATATGGAATTCCTGAAATATGGGGCGAAACTAAATGATATTTATATATTGTGTTTAACACAATGTTAGAAAAGTTGTATATAAAGGTCGGTTAAAACTAATTAATTAAATAATTTGGTCAAGTGCAAGTTGGACTCGCATACTAAGGGTTCCGAACCACCTTATTTGATACAATGTAGGTAAATCAAACTATATATTTTTCTAATATTCCAGTTTCAGACAAGCAGAAAATAAGTGCATTTTCTTATATTTACCCTAATATCTTTTAAATTTATAAAAATATACAGATTTATTTTCCACACATAGACTTTTTATTTTATCTGCTACATGATTCGCTTGCTTTTTATAAAAATACGTATTTAATTTTCTAATTTGGCCCGCAAAATTAACATTAGAGTTTTATTAACCGACTTCCAAAAAGGAGGAAATTATCAATTCGTCGGGTATTATTTTTTTGTATGTATGTTACCTGATTTCTTCTCCTGTGGTGAACCGTTTTAGATGAATATGGTCTTGTTTAATAGAGGATATATCCGGATTGGTGAAACTTCAAATCTTGGAAAAGAATTCTATTGGTAAAGCCTTGAAATTTGTGAATGAACACATGCATGCATGGAAATCGATTTTTCGAAAACTCCTTATGGATGTGTATAGTTTTTTAACGTGTAATCTATTAAGGAAGATCCCTAGGTGATCTCATATACTTTTCTGCGACCTGCAACTTGCAGTTTTGCAGAAAATCGCCGAAAATTCCAAAATTCTTATCAACAATTTCATCGAAATGACATAAGGGAGATTTCCTCATAAATATTTTAATTCCAACGTAATAGTGCGGGAATTTTAGGCACTGGAAGTTTTAATTGCGAATTTGAAAATTTTCTTTGTACATCTCAAGCATATAGGTAGTAAAGCATAGTATTTTCGGTTCCTTAAATCAATGAGTACCAAGCTCGTTTTGTTTGTATACCAGGCAAATACCTATTTAAATGCAAATTTTTCCATTTTGCGAAAACTGTGCTTTTGGTTGTTACATTCTCCCGGCCTAATAGAAAATTCAGTGACAACACATGTCAAACTCTAACATGCTATTTGGTGCGTTTATACACAGGGTGTTTGGTTATAGCAAACAAAATCACAAAGTAAAGTGATAGAAGGAGTTGCATTTATATGATAATTGAAATATAGGACGGAGAATGGTTGGAATATAGGGTTAAGTGGACGTTTGGTGGTATAAAATGTGGAATTAAAATTATATAGGGTAATTAAAAAACTGTTATATGATGTGGACGTAAACAAATCATATTACAGGATGGTTGAAATATATGCTGGAGTTAAATTATATTTATACAGTGTGATTAAAAAAATATTTATTTTATAGCCCATAAGAAGTTGCACAACGTGTGAAGAGAAATTAATGTTACACGGGGCGATAATATAAAATGTTAAAAATGAAATAATTTATGGGGTAGCCCACAAGGAGTTATATACTATGGTTGAAATATAGGACGAATTTGACTCGGTAAATATGGGATGGATTGTACTTCGTCCTATAGTTTACAGAAGCCAGCTAAAAAAGTTGAAAAAAGATTACAGGGCGTGGTCCATAAGGCACATATTTTGGGCTTATTAAGTTAACGCGTACTACTACATTTTGTTCGTAAACATTTACCTGTCAATTTAAATGAATATGTATCATTGTGTAATGTTGAGATTTTCGATGTTACCTGGTCCTGTCTATAGGTTATACATACAAAGTAAAAACTAAAGAATGAAAACTACCTGAGTTCAAAAAAAACTAAAAAGTTGAAAATAAAACATTTAAAAAAAATATAATCGACTCCCACGTATAACTAAAAAGCTAAAAATAATTATAACAAAATACAACTCTAGGAAATAAATAACACATTCAATGTTGTTAGGTACCTACCCAGGAAGTAAAAAATGTAAACATTAAAAGGTGCTCATTCTGTACAAATTAATTACCTATCAATCTAGTATATTTTTGAAGTCGGTGCCAAGAAACAATCAAGTTTGATGAAGTAGAAGATAAGTACGCAATGAAGGATTTTAGATTTGTTTGGCACCGACTTCAAAAATATACTAGATTGGTAGGTAATTAATTTGTTCAGAATCAGCACCTTTTAATATTTACATTTTTTACTTCCTGGGTAGGTAGGAGTGATATTATAAGGGTATCCGTATATAGTATATTCGGAACCCCAAAAAATGTTGTATTGAGTGACAAATAAACAGCATCATATACAGGATGGTTGCACTATAGGGTGAAGCCGAGTTACCGTTATACAAGGTGGTTCCAAAAATGGGTTTGGGTGAAATGTATTCGGGATTGGTAGACTTATAGATATGTTAGGTGGTTCTATAAAGTCAGAAAAAATTGTTATATTGGATAGCCCATATGTTTCATTAGCTATTTCTTTATGCAAAGAATTCTACTTTCCATACACTGGTAAAACCGCGGGTAACGACTAGTCTATATATATATATATATATATATATATATATATATATATATATATATATATATATATATATATATATATATATTGTACTTTATGTGGCGTGTAGAGGGTCATCATCCAGCGAGTTCTACTTCTTCCTCTGTCCAGTTAGAGGTCAAACGCCCAAAGCCTTAGAAGTCTTCTGTGATTCACTGATAGAGACACTAATGGTTGGTAGGGATGGGTTTCTAGTGTACCATGGTATTTAAGCGCTCATTCATGACTTACCACAATGACGCATGACATGTTCAGATCTTTAATTAGTGTCAAATTTGAAACGTACCATGTTGCATCTACCATGGTGCGTAGAATTTTTGTACAGACAACTCAAATTTAATTTTGCACTCCTTACAAGATTTTTTTTAACAGAAGCTAATGAAAAAATGTAATTTACAATTTGCACCCAGTTACTATAAAACAATTTTTACTATGAAATTATTTGCGCGAAGAAAATTGAGGACATTTTGCCTTATTTAATGAAGTTCATAATGAAAAAGTACTGTAAGTAGAATTGTCCTAAGACCTCAAGAAAGGCAAGGTGTCAAATATTTACCTTGATGTTCCACAACTAACATGCAGGATGTCATCGGATTAAAAGCTTAACGTTACGAGAAAATCTTCACAAAATAATAGGAAAATGTAAGCCATTCGTTTATTTTAAAATATTTTAAGGTAGTCAAATTTCAGCTTTAGGAGGTCCACCTCATTCTTGAACTAACAGAAGATGATTCTGATCGAGGAAAAACAATTTTGGGAAACTTTAATACTGCAATCTGGAGGGGATCTTCAATTTTTAAATTACATTGCGTTTTCCCAGACAAATTTTTCGTTTAAAGGGTGCAGTAAGTCGACGCCATTCTCGATAATGGTCTTCGGAAAATCCTCACTGGGTACAGACCATACACATGCTGAAATCTCAAATATCAATGTTTTGAAAGACATAGTAAACAACATATTAAGAGGACTTTTCCTTTTTGTTGACAATTTGACAGCTGAATTATGTCTACAACTTCTGAGGAAATCAATTCACTCTGACTTAAAGCGTTCCCAGATCCTAACATTGCGCAACATTCAAATCCTCGATTAATTTTCCAACATGATGGGGCATCACCGAATTATAGCGCACAAGTAAGATTACTCAAGACCACCTTAAATTGATTTATTGGTAGACCTGAACCTAATTTATGTCGATATGCCAGAAAAATTAAAGGTTGTGCTGTTACATATTAGAGGAGAAACAGGAACCCACCGATATGTGTCAGAACGACTATTTTTAATATAATAGTCCAAGCAATCTGGGTTTAAAATTATATTTAGGTAAATTTAGTACAGGATCGACTCTCTGGAACATGAATGGTGAACGATTTGAATAACTTTTGTAAAATACTACATGTAAATGCATTATTATTAAAATCATGTTAACTGTTTTTGATTACCAGTGTCTCTCAAAAATTATTGCAAAAACTATATCCAGAAAAATACACTCAATCTAATGGCGCAAAGAGGAATTATAGCATACTGTTTGATAATGATGACCATCTCATTGACAAATATACTTTTGCTTTTTTGACGTATGTCATCAGAAGCGTAAAAAATTAATCGCATGACCTGTTGTGACGCTTTTCGATAAAAAGAAAATTATCGGATTTATCAATTTATCATAACACAGTCACCTATATAATAAGTGAATGGTCCCATAAAATTATAGATATGAAGTTATTCTTAGTAGATTTTTAATATGTCAGAGACTAATAATAACCTAACAAATGTAATAGTTTAAGTCTAGACTATAGGTAGATATATTAGTCCTCAGAGACATTTGACTCAATACAATAATTTTTAAATATATGTCTGTTGTGAATAATAACATTTCTTAATAACTTCATTTTTCTATAACTTTAAGTATTAAAAATGCAGCTCATGTACCTCATATTCATTTTCATTTCCCAAAAAGGTCTTACAGTAATCCGGTAACATATTAATTAATATACATATTTTAATTATGTAAGCTATAATAATAGCCAGTTGATGATAAACAATGAAAATCCGCACAAATTGTCTTGAATCTAAGTTGTGTGGAGACAGACTTTCTTAAGAAAATCTAACACGAATATAAGATTCAAAAAAGAAAATATCTAATTTTGTACTCTAGTTCAATTCTACTTATCGTAAATTATAAAATAGTGTCACGATCTGGTGAGTGGCGTAACTAGTATCAAAATTTGTTGGAGGCCGTTTTTACCAGAAGGAGCGTAATATTTTTTACAATATAAATAAAACACTCACATTAACAAAGTATATAAATGCATATGAAACTACTGTACAATTGGGTATTTGACTGTTTTAAAAATGTGGTTCGGGCTACTGTAATCCTAAATGATAACTATTTTTACCATTTGTTGTTGCAAATTTTCTGAAAAACTCCAATTAATTTTATGATAACACAAAATAAATTTAAAATTTTAAATAGAAATGTCATATGATCGAGAACACCCTAAAATTCTTCGTGCCGTAGAAACATTATTAGAGAATGTTATTACGGTTCTTGGGAAATAATATTCCATAAGATTTGTTCTTTTGGTGGTTCAGTGGCCATATCTGAGTTCTGTTATCTGACCGCAAGCTCAAGTGATAAACAATTCATGTTATTATTAGTATTCACTACACTAAAGCCGATTTGCAGCAATCTACCGGTTATAATAGTCCGAGAGTTGGCAATAATTTTTGGGTAGGTATTTGAGGCAAGCTGAAAACTTGTCCTGTACCTCTCCTATTATACCCCAACACAGAACTGCCGACCTGGCTGGTGAGTAGTGGGGCTAAATCAACCCCTACATTTCTAAAAATATTATTTTTTTATTTCGAAAAATATATTTGAGGCAATATGCAATTATTATATGTTGTAGTTTAATGTTTAATGAATAAACAAAAAAATAAGCCAGACGATTCAGTCGGGATTTTAAAATTGCCAGATGCGTTCAAAAATATTTTGCAAAAAAATATAAAAAATGTATTTGAGGCAACTTGAAATTTTAACAGAACATTATTTATAACTAAAATCCTCCAAAAGACAGGTCATTTATGTGGGACTTTCTACCTTCCAGGTGATCCGACAAGTTATGTATAGGTGCGAGTGCGTAGCGCTATAGACAAACCGTAGAATGAGAGAGAGAGTTTATCGGCAGCTGTCTGGGCTCTTGCTTGCCGCGTTATTATTGGCTCTGACGAGGTCATGTGACCTACAAAAGTCACGAGCTTCCAATTCAAAATTTCGGAGTAGAAAATAGACAATTTTGTGAATTTCTACTAAAAACTGTTTGTATCAAAATTATTGTGTTGATTAGTGCGTGTTGAATGGATATATTTACTGTGTTATATTTTTTATAATGTAAAATTTGTGATATCGTCAATTTTTAATACAAACCTAAATGTAATGGGTTTTTCAACAAATCATAAGAGACATTTTCTTTAGAAAAATTAATTTCCCAAAAACTTTTGTTTCAATATTTTTTTTATAGGATTCATATTTTCGCCACGACATCCAAAATTTAAAAAAATATTTTTTTTGGGACAGTATTCAAATTTAAAATTTGTACAGAAATCGAATATTTTCGTGCATGTTAAAATTAATATTTATTAACGTAGTAAATAAAAAAATTAACGATTACAAAAATAAAAAAATACAAAATCAGATTTATTGAGATAAAATAATAATACAACTGCCGAATTGTGATTACAAAAATATGAATTTCATTCATCCAACGTCACGAATAAATTGTTATTCATCTTCTGTGGATGCTCCTTCATCAGAGCTATCAGATTCTTCTTCAGTATCATCTGCGTCAGATTCGGCTACCTCTGCATCATCTGCGAAAAGAAATATATATTATTTTTTTTAATTAATCATAGAAATTCGAATGCAGCAGTTATTACAGAAAAACTATTTATACACACTTGCAGTAACATTTTCAATATATTTTCTTTATTTTTTTCATGAACAACAGCGTCGAATACTGATTGCGGTATGCAGTCTCCGTCAAACCAGTGAAAATCTAGCCTATCCTCATTAAGTGTCCATCCGTTTCTATCCGATGTCAAAGAGCTGGGGAATCGTAAATATGCATTTCCCCAAATACTCGTTATATATTGCGTTCTTAAAAGATGTTGTTGCAATTCAGCTTTGCACGGTGGTAAAGTAGAGGGATCACAATTTTTTAATGCTTTCTTGAAAGGTTCATCTTCAGTGTCAGCTTTGTAAGTTGTAATGTTGCGAAATTTATGGATACAAAAATATATCAAGTATAAATGCAGCAAGATTTAAAAAAAATTTACAACTTACAAAGCTGACACTGAAGATGAACCTTTCAAGAAAGCATTAAAAAATTGTGATCCCTCTACTTTACCACCGTGCAAAGCTGAATTGCAACAACATCTTTTAAGAACGCAATATATAACGAGTATTTGGGGAAATGCATATTTACGATTCCCCAGCTCTTTGACATCGGATAGAAACGGATGGACACTTAATGAGGATAGGCTAGATTTTCACTGGTTTGACGGAGACTGCATACCGCAATCAGTATTCGACGCTGTTGTTCATGAAAAAAAATAAAGAAAATAATATTGAAAATGTTACTGCAGGTGTGTATAAATAGTTTTTCTGTAATAACTGCTGCATTCGAATTTCTATGATTAATTAAAAAAATTAATATATATTTCTTTTCGCAGATGATGCAGAGGTAGCCGAATCTGACGCAGATGATACTGAAGAAGAATCTGATAGCTCTGATGAAGGAGCATCCACAGAAGATGAATAACAATTTATTCGTGACGTTGGATGAATGAAATTCATATTTTTGTAATCACAATTCGGCAGTTGTATAATTATTTTACCTCAATAAATCTGATTTTGTATTTTTTTATTTTTGTAATCGTTACTTTTTTTATTTACTACGTTAATAAATATTAATTTTAACATGCAAGAAAATATTCGATTTATGTATAAATTTTAAATTTGAATACTGTCCCAAAAAAAATATTTTTTTTTAATTTTGGATGTCGTGGCGAAAATATGAATCCTATAAAAAAATATTGAAACAAAAGTTTTTGGGAAATGAATTTTCTAAAGAAAATGTCTCTTATGATTTGTTGAAAAACCCATTACATTTAGATTTGTATTAAAAATTGACGATATAACAAATTTTACATGATAAAAAATATAACACAGTAAATATATCCATTCAACACGCACTAATCAACACAATAATTTTGATATAAACCGTTTTTAGTAGAAATTCACAAAATTTTCTATTTTCTACTCCGAAATTTTGAATTGGAAGCTCGTGGCTATTGTAAGTCACATGACCAGAGCCAATAATAACGCGGCAAGCAAGAGCGCAGACAGCTGCCGATAAACTCTCTCTCTCATTCTACGGTTTGTCTATAGGGCTACGCACTCGCACCTATACATAACTTGTTGGATCACCTGAAAGGCAGAAAGTCCCACATAAATGACCTGTCTTTTGAAGGATTTCATTTTTTAGTTATAAATAATGTTCTGTTAAAATTTCAAGTTGCCTCAAATACATTTTTTATATTTTTTTGCAAAATATTTTTGAACGCATCTGGCAATTTTAAAATCCCGACTGAATCGTCTGGCTTATTTTTTTGTTTATTCATTAAACATTAAACTACAACATATAATAATTGCATAATGCCTCAAATATATTTTCCGAAATAAAATAATATTTTTAGAAATGTAGGGGTTGATTTAGCCCCACTACTCACCAGCCAGGTCTGCAGTTCTGTGTTGGGGTATAATAGGAGAGGTATAGGACAAGTTTTCAGCTTGCCTCAAATACCTACCCAAAAATTCTTGCCAGCTCTCCTACTATAATTGTTCCTAAATGATTTGGACTACACACATTCTCGCGGTCTTGGTAAATACCAATGACGTCTCAAATGAGCCCTTTGTTACGTCATTGTTTAAAATATCTTCAACCGGTAATAACCTAAAACAGTAGTTGTTTTTGATTGTCTGTTTCTTTCTTAAATGACATTTTAGGTTATGTATTCAATAGTTTTCATGTTTACGTATACATTTAACAATACATTTTGATAAAGTTTGCAAAAATCACTTAAGCACCACTAAAGAACCACATAAATAAGAAATTTATTGATATATACAAACTTTTAAATAAAGAAAAACAACACAATTTGACATATGATTTTGACGTTTTCTGGTTGAATCAAATTGCATTCTACCTAATCAGTTTTAGTTTTGAAAAGAGAAATGTCAAAGTAAACCTACTGTCAACCAAGGGTAGAACCAAAGTTATAACCGATAGATCGCTGCGAATCGGCTTGAATAACAAACTAAATAGTTCAAAAATATCAACATAAAAAAATGTTTTACAGTACACGTGTTGCAGCATGTTATGGCTTCGTCAGGTGTACAGTGTATTTATTGTTTGAAATACATTGTCGGTTTCAATTTACATTCCATAAATCATAAAACTCTTCTCGGCCCAAAGGGATGTTGCGATGGACACTTTGGGAACTTCTAAGATGTAGTGCAACCAGTTTGCTGCCAATTATTGGGCATGGGAAAATCTTTATTGAGTGACGTAGGCACAAACCACAAAATTTAAAAAATCCCCTATAGGAAAGGGTGAATCCCGCATGTTGGAAATCCTATTATAACTTAACCTACGAACATTTGGAACAATAACTTCGGACAATAATAGAAATTTGTAATTGGGGAATTTTGCTTTCTTAAATCGGGGCCCCTACAGCCTTGTATCTGGATAAATGTTCTGGAACATTCTGCGCACCTTTTATCGCCGACACCAATCATTCTTTAAATATCTATCCTTTCACTTTCAGAAAAATGCATTTTTGTGGAAAACACTTGTGAAATATGATAATATACATACACGGCTTTGATTTGAAAAACTTACCTTCTTTTCAAATGTGTTTCAAACAAAGTTTTTTTTTCAATGTTTATGACATTTTTTACGTCATGCAGAAAGAAATGCCAAAAATACCGATTTTAGGCAATAACAATACTCAGAGTAAATATTTAAAATAACGTATTTAGGTGAAAATCGGGTAAAATATTAAAAGTATGAGACGTGGTACTCTTTCTTTCTCCAGATGTCCAGAGGAATAGCCAAGGTGTTTGCCAAAAAGTACGGCCAGTTCCAGAAGCTACGGGAGCAAGATCCAGCGGTAGGGAAGGTCCTTCATCTCGAAAATAAACAACCAATGGGTACATCTTTTATTTGGTAACGAAAACATTCTCGCAAGACAAGCCAACATATAGCGATCTTTGGAAGACTCTGGTAGAATTGAGGAATGTGATGATGGAGAAGAATCTGATGAAATTGGCGGTCCCAAAGATAGCCTGCGGGTTGGATGGACTGAATTGGAGGGTGGTGAGAAGTATGATGGAAACAATCTTTCGATTCAGTGGCATCAACATCCTGGTATGCTGCTCAATATTCGCAGCCCAGGTTCGAAGACCGTTGACTGCTACTTTCACCAAACTTCCCGTTGTCGAAATGGAGAGTCCTGCAAATATCGTCACACCAGGAAGGATTCTAGGACATTCCGGGACGAAATGGTCTTAAGGAGGGGGCAATGTTACGAGAATTCATCCGACAGCTGGTGCAATCGGCCATCAACCAATTCGTGGAAGGGACATTATTCCGATAAATTCTGGGAACCCGAAAGGTTTGTAACAGGCGGACCGCTGCCGTTACTTGGAATTACCTTAAAGCTTCCAGAACATGAAAGAGTTTCCCGATGGTTCGTGGACGTACCAGACAATCCCAAGATAAATATATAAATAAGAAACAGCTGGCGATAGGAGGCATTCAGTTTTCGACGGTCGTATTGAATACTAATAAATAGTTGTGTTAAAGTAGTGGAAATAAATTAGAGTGAGTTGGACTGTGTTTTTAAATAAATCCAAGAACTGAACTGAACCCGAGTGGGAAAATAAAAACATTACAGTATGTATTGTTGCAATGCCTAAGAGTATAAATAATAATAATTACATAATAAGCAATACTACATTTTGTTAAACACAATATGTTTATTATTCGAAGAAATAACCTTAATTCTGTGTAAATGCTTCCATATCCGGTATCAATGGATAAACTGTGGTTTAATGCATGTTGGTTCGTGCGAATTTCTTCCAAACGTTTCATATGATTCCTCGTGGACTTTCCAGGCGATCAGTCTAGGAGGTATTACCTATGTCCGCGCTTCTGAAGATGTAGCCGCCATTGCAGATGAAACATTTGGAAAAAGTTGGATTAAGCGAAAATTGCTTTAGTTTTGTACAGGTGAATAAATCGTCTTACCTGTTGTCATCCATTCGCCATGTCAGGTTCTTGCTCATTGACGAAATCATCAGGGCTGCCGTGACAACTAGCTGAAAGATAATTATTTAGTGTCGGTGTCATATGGCGAAAATTTTCCTTTTTGAAGGAATGTAAACAAATTGTTTGAAGTAGTAATTTGTGAAACAAGAATAGTCACCTTCACTGTTATTTACCTTTTCTAGTTTTCTTATCTCGAAGCTCCATCTGGATAAATAACTACCAGGATCATTAATGAAAAAGAGCCAAGCAAGCGGTAGTAAACTGTACGAAAAATATGACCTGCCTATACATAGAATGTAGGGAGGTACAAGGAATATATATTTTGTGGAAAGTAGAATACTCAAATTTCGAATAAATTAGGGTAGATTCAGATTCAAAGGGTTGATGTCGTCAAATAAAGATTTGCAGCCTGCGTCCAACAATGTTGCCAGTTGAGAGAATTTGTCAATAGAAATTACGACTTCTACTTCAATCTTAGGGGCAATAAAAGTTTTGAAGGCAACAATGATTTGTACAACAACAGCATATATTCAACTTGATGATGACTTTTGGCAACAATATTTTGGCATGAATAACAAATTATCTTTCTTGGATATTTTATTAACAAAAACACAATCGACATTTGAAACAGAAGTTTACAGAAAACCGACTCACACTAACAGGTAACTCAACTTTTACTCTAATCATCCAAATGCAGTAAATAGAGGTATCATCAAATCTCTATATGACAGAGCAAAAACCAACTGTTCTAATATCAATCAATTTAATCAGGAAAAAATGTTTATACAAAAGGTGCTCTCTAGTAATAATTACCCTGAAAAATGTATTAATACAGAGTAAACAAAATCGAATCCAAACGATGGCTAAGAACTAACACCAAACTTCACTAAACAACACTGACTCCCAAGATAATCACATTACTACATTAAGTATGCCATACATACAAGGATGTCTCAGAAAGACTAAAAATAGTCGGCAACAGATATTATATTGGAACATCATTTAACACAAGAAATACACTAAAACCAGTTACATCAAAAACAAAACTAAAAAAAACAAAATACAAAAAATTTCATTTATAAAATTCCTTGTGAATGTAATAAATTTTATATTAGAGAAACCTCTAGACCTCTAAATGTTCGATGTAACGAACACAAAAATTACATTGAAAACGCCCATAAATACAATTTCAGTAATATTACACAAAGAAGAACACAACAGGAAACGAAAACTAAAAGACTCTGCTTTAATTTTGTTAAATGAAAACAATTGTATCGCTACTACCTCCGTAGAATTCAAACGTTCCTGATTGCCGGTGATTAAGGAAGAAATTACTAATGGTCATGTCCTTGTGAACAGGCCAATATCGGGATAGTTCATAAGGTTTTTCCTAGGTTTTCCCTTATGATTTTACTGGGATCACTGAATCAACAAAATTCCTTAATCGCATTTTTAGTCGCATCTATTAGCGCCACATAAAATTCTGAAGATCACTTTCTGATTCATCCAATTTGAAAGGAACTTTATTATTCTGTGCTACCCTGTATATTATTAAATTAAATTCTCTTAGTTACTTCATAATTCAAATACAATTGTCAAACATTTTAATTTAAAATATTAGAATTGGGCCTTATTTCATAGTTTCTGTGCCATTGACAGTAGGGTCTGAAATAGACCCCGAAACGTTTGGAAATATACAGTAATTTCGTGAATTGTGGTGTCATTTCCCAAAAAAGTGCTCAAACATTATCTGACGACGTTTGGCTGTCCAAATCAAAACAGTTTTATACAATCGATATGTTTTCTGCAAACTTGAAAAAAGGTATAGTTAAAACTTTCACTAAGTATTTGACTATAGAGTAGGCACGGCACTGTCTGCAGAGTAACAAAAGACTAAATCGGACTAATAACTATGTGTTATCGTCGATAAGTTATGGATCTATAATTGAAACTTTCAACTCTTTAACTAGAAGTCGATATAAATTCTCCTTAAAGATATGTACCTTATAATTTTTTTTTCAGGTTAACAAAAAACGTAAGTAATAGTAAGTAACAATAATATATGTTTCTGTCAAACAACATTTTAATATTCGAAATATTAAGTCTAATTCAAATTATTTTTACCAATTGTTGATAACACAAAAGCAATATGCGGTCTGGGAGTCCCCGGATTTTTTGCTTTGTACGCTAAAAAGTGTATGATTTTTATCAATATTTAATTAAACTTTAGCGTCACCTCTTATACCCCTTCCAGAACGAAATCCTGGATCCACAAGTAATTGTCCTGTAACCAGAAGAGTACCTCTTAACAATTGGCAAATTAGTTTTTACAACGTAGTTACATGAGTTACATGTACTTGATAAATAATAATAATATTGTTTCTTTAAAAATGTTTAAGTTTTAGTACATTTTAGACTTCTTGTCTAAATTGTCTCCTTCCTATTTCAGGTGTTAGAAAAAATGAATAAAGAAGAATCGCAAGTACAACAATTTTATAAGTCGCAGAACGTTTTGCTTACTGGGGGAACAGGCTTTCTAGGAAAAATCCTTATTGAAAAGTTGTTAAGATCTACGGACGTATCCACACTTTATATTCTAATTAGAGAGAAGAAAGGAAAGAATGCTTTGTCAAGAATTGATGACCTCTTTGATGATGTTGTAAGTAAATGCACATTAATATCTATGTAATGGAAATTCAGACATTTATTTTATTTTCAAAAGTTTATTAGCTAGTAAATATGATATCTGATTTATATATAGTTATATATAATTAGAGAACTCAAAATGCCAAGACTTTGTGTGAAGGCCGGTTTTAATATACATAATTAATTAAGTTGAGTGCCATATATGACCACTACCGAATGAGTAAACTTTTCACTAATGAATGCGAAATATAGCCATCTACGCATGACAATATATCAGAAAATACTGTATGTTCCAAAAATGTATTAAATAATTTATATCCAAAAAACTTCAGACTTCAGATAACGTAAAATAAAAACAGTTTAGAAACTGTGTGAAATCGATCACTATTTTCAGACATATCTTTTTATCTGATTTAATTATGGTATAATTCAATTGAAAATTTTAGTGTATTCTTATCTCTCTCTCTTTTCTCCCTCTCTCTTTCTCCCTCTCTAATTTTTATTCATTGTCTATATTTTCCAAATATATTTTAACTGTTTTATTTGTTTTATTATATGGACCACTTTTTAAAAATGTAACTGATTCACTCTATATTGCATCCTGACTCTATATGCTTGTGTGTACTGGTCCTATATAACTTATTGGTCTATCATTTTCTGAATCACCCTATACAACTATAACTCAACTCAGCAAAATATTACAACGGTCCTGATATCTTTAAAACCACCCTGTATAAGTACAAATCCTCTCCACACTATTGACTCTTTCTATTTTTCTATTGTTTAAATTATTCCTGTATACCAATGATTTTACTTTGCCCCGTATGTCTAGTATTCCATTTATGCAACTGCTCATGGTCTACCCTATATAACAAAATTCACCTTTTTGAACCACATTTTATGACTATAAATTTATTCTACCATTTATTTCAATCACCCGGTAGGTATATGCAACTGCTTCGAAATTTTTTTAACCCATGTCTATAATTTTACCCCGTCCTACGTCCTATAATTCAAATATCTGCTTATGCTTATATAATAAATTTTTGATACACCCTCAATAACAACAATTTTAACCCACCCTTACTTCAAACACCTTTTATAAGCAACTACTTATGTTCCAAACTATATAACTTTTTTAAACCGCCCTGTATAACTGTAATTATACTCCACCTTATATTTCAACCATCGTGTATACTCAACTGCTTTTGACAATTTTTAAAGCCTTTTGTATAACTGTAATTATTCTCCACTCTGTGTAACTATAGTTTTGCTCCACTCTTATTTCAACCACCTTGTATACGCAACTACATATGTGCTACCCAATACAATATTTTTAGAACCACCCTTTATAACTAATTCAATTCCAACTTATATTTCAACCATCCTATGTACACAACTCCTTATGTACCATCTAATATTACATGCACGCACGCACACACCTTCAACACCGATGAGATCGCCGGATTAACAA
Organism: Octodonta nipae; assembly: GCA_034190945.1. NCBI lineage: Eukaryota > Metazoa > Arthropoda > Insecta > Coleoptera > Chrysomelidae > Octodonta > Octodonta nipae. The sequence goes on from CM067217.1 coordinate 72,262,873, forward strand.
ATTTTCGTTTTAATAAGCTAATGGAATATTTTCTGCAATTTCACGAGACTGTAACTTAACTTCGTTTCTAAAATAAACTGACTTTAAAAGTATCAAAATGAAAATCATTACAAACACCCTGTACGACATACTTTCATGGCATATCTTGACATTTAAACTAGATATTTGTTATTAAAATTTGACATTTACCATGATGTTTACAGTTTTTGTGCATATACGCTAGTAAAGTATCTTTGACAATAGGCATTTGCGCCATCTCGTGTTTTATTTGTGGAACGCTGGTTCTGTCAAGGGCGTAATTTATGTTTGCTGTGTTACAGATTAAAATTTAGTTATCCCATAAAATGGAAAGAAATACATCAAACCGAAAGTGCGGTCTAGTTGATTTTGAAAATACATCAAGGAATAATAAAAAATTACAATTCTACCGTTTTCCTGGATTTCTATAGCAATTGGAGAGGAAAGAAAACATGTATTACAGCAGTTCGTCGTCAAGTGCAATTAAATTAGATTTCCACGTTTTTACTCATTCCTAAATATATAACATTAATCACAATTGTTGTTCTATTAACAAAAATAAGATTCAATAACTCTTGTAATCAAAAAAGATAATCATGTAAATGTAAATACATCTCCAGAATAAATTGAAATTTAAGGTTAACAATTTTTAATTTTTTAATTAATAATATTTTCTTTTAGAAATACAGAAAAAAGTAACGTTTCAGTTAAAGGAGGGATGCTTTTCATGGCAACCAGGAACATATTCAAGGATTTGCTGTGCTCATTTCGATGGAGCTGAAAAATCAAACAATGTAGATACTTTACAAAGTTTACAATTCTACTATCTTTCCTGTAGTATATCAATATTTATACTCTTTTAAATAAATAACACCATTATTTCTATTTTTTTATGAGCGCTTCTTTATTATTAGTTATTACAAAAGCTATAAATAATATATAATCAATATTCATTTCTTTGTGAATTAACATGTATATTTGCATTTGTTGTTGCTTTATTAATCTTGTTCCAACTTCAAAGTTTTTATCATGATCCGTTAAAACTTCTTCGTCAGTGAGATCTACCAACAAATTATATATAATGAAAAAAGTTAATTTTTTTTCTTATATATATATTTACTTACTATTGTTAATCTCAATTGGATCCTGAGATGCAATTTTTTCTTATCGTAGGTACTCGTAATCTTTCAGCCCACAAACCAGCATAAAAATTTTGCTTTTTTATGTACATATTGCAGGAAATATAGTTGGATTGTAACTTTTGTTATGTGAATTGTTTACTTTTTTCTCAAACAATTTGACCACTGCAAATCATTGAATTTGTTTCTGGTTGAGATGGATTGTCCCACTGCTATAATTAAAAAATCTCAGTTATGTTAATACAACAACAATTATGATTAATTTTATACATGCAATAATGACTAACAACGTGGAAATCAAATTTATTTACTCATGATGTCGAAAAGCTGCAATTCATTTTTTCTAACTGATATGGAAATCCATGAAAGTGGTATAATTGTAATTTTTGATTTTTCCTTGATGTATTTTCAAAATCAACTACACCGCTCTTTCGGTTTGATGTTTTTCTTTCCATTTTATGGGATAACTACATTTTAATTTATAACACAGCAAACATAAATTACGGCATTGACAGAACCAGCGTTCCACAAATAAAACACGAGGTGGCGCAAATGTCTATTGTCAAAGATACTTTACTAGTGTATATGTTTCCGATTTTGAGAAAATTTAAATGTTTTACGTTATAGAAAAATGTACGGAATCAAGCTGGAACATATCTTTGTATAATACAATTTATAATATTCAAATTGCCTGAGCATTTTTAGAGAAAACAGTGAATATTCATTGAAAATCGCTGAAATATAGTCCCTTATTTACTTCTGATTTTCTAGAAAATGGTAAATCTCATGTTATAGACAATTATATGGAACATTCCTTGGAATATATGGAATATTCCTTAATATAAAGCAGTTTAAATCATCAAAACTGGCCAAGCCGTTTTTGAATAATCGCTCGACATACATAAAAAAATTGCATACGAATTGACAACCTCCTTCTTTTTGGAAATCGGTTAAAAACTTACTAAGCAATATATTTTTACGTCTTTGTTTATATTTGCAATTAAAGTAGAAAAGTTATTTTTATTATCTTGCAAATAAATAAACTTGTTTGTTTCAGATTTTTGATAGACTCAAAATAGAATGTCCTAAATTTAAACACCGTGTGGAAGCTGTTCCAGGAGATTGTGGTTTATCCGAGTTGGGACTCACAATTAATGACACACAAAAACTAATTTCAAATGTTCATATAGTTTTCCATGTTGCTGCTACTGTTAGATTCGACGAAAATCTGAAACTTGCTTACCAAATAAATGTTAATGCAACACAAGATATATTAAATTTGGCAAGACAGATGACACAATTGAAGGTAAAATAAACAATATCGACAAGTAATTTATTCGCTTAAAATTAACAATAACATTAAAATTAAAATCTCCTTAGTCACTGTCCCTGTAACTATTGCTAAGTTGCAAAAAGTATAAACCAAATAAGTTTACATAATCGCAATTCAGTATTACTATTTAATTCTTTGTTGAATAACAAATATGAAGCGGTTCAAACCAAATGCTAAGACTAACTGAATACTATGTAAGACGAATTTGATAACCCACTTCAATTTTGAAAAATTTCAAAGGAAATAATAACAGAGATGCTTAATTGATGCACCCTGCATTACCTTTATATGGTTAAGTAAACTATCAAATGCGACAACAGGGCACCAAAAATTCCACACATAATCCTTATGAAAAGTCTGAACCAAAATAGTGAATTATAGGTCCATAGTTTTCGGACTTAAACTTTATAAAATTTCTAGTGTCTAGATGCAAAAGATTAAATATATAGATTGGATGTTGTGTCGGCCCTGCTTCCAAGAATGGTGGATAAGCAGAAAACATCAACTGAATAACAAACTGTACCAGAGGAAATTCTGAAGTGTGGACATCATTGTCGATCTCACTGTAATATAAGATGATAATTAAAATTACAATATCAGATATTTTGGCCCTAAACATCATATACTTACTTGAGCTTATTGATATATTTACAGATAATTGAACTCTCTTTGGTAAAATTACTACTAAAACTGTTAACATGATCGCTCTCACACAACTGGCAACTGGCATAATAATAAATAAAATATGTGAATAAGAGAAGTTATAAAAATAGATAATGTCTGCAGTTTCGTCGGGTCACCGATTAATAAAATAATGAATGTATTCCACAATCCTATTACCTAAATATAAACGCCATTAGTGTTATAATAAGGCTTTGTAAATCTAGTTATACATGGAGGAAACTCTGCAAGAGAAGAAAACAAACGAATCAATCTTAGACGCAATACAATGCCATAAATTACTTCATTAAAAAACAAAAACCTAAAAAAGTTATAAAATTATTGTAGTGTTAGAAGAAATGCCACATAGAAAAACTCAACTAAGATATGCATTGAAACAACTGAATAATGGTAGAGCAATAATAAAAATATTTAATCTTTCAACGATTGAATCTCAGACCTGAATTAATGCAGATCTGATATTAAAATACAAAGTGAAATTAAATAAACTATAGACCAATAAGAATTTCCTCCCAACATTATTACAAATGGTAGGATCAAACTTCAAACTAAATATAGTTTCGCCAAAACTGTTCACGAATGCTTCAATATATATTTTTAAAAAATGGAAGATAATGAGAATGAAATCGCTTTCATGCTCTGTGAAATAAAATGTTCTCAACGTCTCTCATAATCTGAAACACTAATTACAGTTTCCTTTATAAAAACATGCTTTGTTATTCAAGCTGTCTATCCTTAAGAGCTATTGCAACAATTCTCAAGATTTAGTTCTAATCATCAACATCAGATACTTCTTACCTGGATAAAGAGTATCTAGACGACAACGTTCATCTCTACCCTTAAGCAGTACGCAATATCAATAATTCTCTTAACTGAGGTCATCCCATGAAATTAAATTGTACTTCGTCTTTTGGGGATTGAACCTCTACCCACATTTTTTCCTTCCTGGAAACCAGTACAATTTACTTTTAAATCAGACTGTATTTCATCGTGGTATTTGTAACAAACATGATATGCATCCTTACTAGTTGGTCAGTCGTTAAAAAGCCTTCCCATTGCTGGTTTGTTTGATCAATACTTTCCTTAATAGGTTTTTCCGACGTACGAGGAGTCAGAAAATGTTGAAGCCTTAGTTCCTTCTCGAAAAAAAAACACTGTCTGGTTTTAATCCGCTATTATTATTTATAGCAGATGTTTGTGCCACCAGGAATAGGTAATACCTCTCCCGTTAGTTACTGTTGATCACATTGTAAAGACGATCCTAGAGCCTTGTGTAACTTGTTTACAATGCCGTCTGACTGCGGGTGCACTGAAGTGATTTTGGTTTTCATTAAGTCATTAAGTCGAAGATCAATAACCACAAAGAAAATGTCAAAAGCAACGCTCTAGTTGTACTTTATTATTTTTTCCACAAATCAAATTTTTTGCCTATATGTGTCCATATATATATGTCATCTTACACCAGTTTATAGAGCAAAATTTAACTCATTTTGGGACATAAAATTCTACAGCAATTCGCTTATACCATCAAGTCAGTAACACTTTATAGATAATTATTTATTTAAAAAAGTAAACGATTTAAATAATAAAAACCCACAAAAATACCAATTTCTTCTGTTTTTAGGGTTCCGAATATACAATATACGGATACCCTTATAATATCACTCCAGATTTCTGCCCCTGTCACATAACAGCAATTTTCTCCTAAACTACTGGACGGAAAAGGTTGAAATTTGGTATCAATGTATAGTTTGGTGACCCGATCAGGAGTACATATCGTAAAAGAAATTTTGATTTTAGGGGTACTTCTGGGGGAAAAACTAAAAAAATCGATCGTTCCCCCCTCTGATCTCCAAAACTACTGAGCCTAAAATTTTGAAAAAAATAGGAAATATAGAACGTTGCACGAACTTTACAGGAAAAATAAGGAGAAATCATTAATATTAATTTTGGGGGGCAAATTATAGAATTAAATGAAAATGTAAAAATAAAAATTATTTCAAACGCATCATGTAATACATCAAATGAAAGGTCTGAGGAACACTAATATAATTTTTCATATTAAAAGAAAAATTAATTAAAAAGATATTAATGACAATATACCAAAATTGAAATTGAAAAAAATTAGAGATATAGGGTCTGACCTGAAGTTTACTGGAAAAGCTCTACTTTTAATTTTGGGGGGCAAATTATAGAATTAAATGGGAAATATAAAATTAAAATTGTTTCTAACCCAGCATGTTATATATCAAATGAAAGGGCTCATTATGACGAAAACAAATATTTTTTTTTTCATAATTTTAAAATACATTAATTAAAAGATATTAACAAAAATATAAAAAAATTTACCCATCCCCCCCTTATCTCCGAAACAATAAGCTGTAAAATTTTGAAAAAATATAGACATATAGCCCTTTACCTGAACTTTACTGGAAAAATAAGGGGAAACCCCTAAATGGAAAATAAAAAATTATAATTGTTTCTAACAGATCATGTAATATATCAAATCACAGGGCTCATTATGTGAATAACAAATATATCATATTTTTAAATCATTTGTTTAAAAAGATATTAACAAAAATATTAAACATCGACTTAATTCCCACTTTAGAAACTACACTATTAAAATTTTGAAAAATATATTTTATTTGTATTTTTAAATAATTTGAATTACAGATTTAATAATTTATAATTTAAAACTTGACCTATTTTGCCCTTTGTCTTCCAATCTACAGAGCCTCAAAATTCAGACAGTAGAATATAGAATTTTATTAGTAAAATAAAACTCTAATGTTAATTTTTGGGGGCCCAATTAGAAAATTAAATACATATATATTCTTATAAAAATCAAGCGAATCCTGAAGCAGATAAAATAAAAAGTCAGCGTTATTAATTTCAACGTTATAAGCTATCACTAGGAGGCAGATTAAGGTTACAGCTGTTATTACAACCAAGTTATGAATTTTTTAAATCACTCACTTTCCATCGGTTTTTCCAGTTTTTTTTTATGAAAAATGCAGCGATCCAAATTTATAAACATTCATTTTGAAGATTTACTGATTTTCTACTATTTTTCTATTGACGGCATTATGAACAAATCATTACTTTTTACACTATAAGCAAAAAAATGAAAATACCCCGTATTTTTGGGGTCCTCTATGAAAAATTGTGTAAGTTGGTTCGCTCAATAATAATTAGAAAGTCTGTTTTCTGAAAAAACCTTGACTTATTTATGTTCCTATGATAAGAGGTATTCCATCATTATTCAAATCTTGTCATCACTTACATATTCCGTTCAGTTTTCTGTGTCGATGTCTCGAATACCTCTTCACAGTTGACGTTGATCTTTATTGACTCGAAACAAGCAATTTCTTCTCCCCTAGTAATCCTAATGTAATTCTCACTTCCGACGGAGAGGAGACAGGTTTCCACTTTTTGTACTACGCAATGGCAGGCTATTCTGTTTGACCAGCTCTTTTGCCGTGAATAAAACTTTTGGGTGGAAATCTGCTCCCGAAACTTCTCAGATGCATCTGGATAGACTTCTGTGTTCGTTACCTAAGTGGCTCTTTATAAACTACACTAAGACCGGTGGACATACTGTCGTTCAAGGAGTGGGACTCTACTCTCAAAATATACCTATTGGTTATCTGAGATGCTTTGGATAAATTCTAATGTATATCATTTTAACAAAATTACAAGAGCTTGGCCTTTTTATGTTTATCTCATGTATTGGTTAATGCAACAGCATCAAACTGCCTTGTATGCATATGCTAGGAAGAGATATAGAGCCCTTAGTAGCAACTGTATTTTGAGATTTTTCTTTTGAAGGCATTACTCTTTCATTTTGCACTTTGTGAATTTCATATTTTACTTTGCCTGCAACAAATTTATACACTTTCTCAATCTCAACAACTCAATAAAAGTTTGTCAACATTAGAATTTATTTCTACTACTTGTTGTCAACATTTCTCATCTAGAATTTTAAATATTATTCTTGGAGAATGTTCAATGTCTATTCTAGTTTGAGATTACTATTAAGTATTCAGAATGTATATGTTTTCCATAGTTTTTTCCCGCTCTTATGTGTACCATTATTTTATTATATAACCTCCGACACTAAATATAATGAAGTTCTGACACCGTAATCAAAATAGGCCGGCCCACCTCGATAGGTTAGACAAATTTAAGTTGCCATAAATAAATCAAAACGAAACAAATATTTATTTGTCAACAAAAAACCTATTTAAACTAATTAAACAATTCCGAACGAAAAAGATGACTTCTGTATTAATCAACCATTTAAACAAACTGAATCCTAACCCAAGCTTATTACAATCGTAAACCTATGTATTACCATAGACTGAGTGGCTGATGCAGCTAAGTGACGACTCCGTGGTTACCCTCGATTTTCAATAGAAAGAGAATGAACTGTGAACTCCGTAATAAGACTGATATAAAACAAACCTCGACGTTTGTTTTATATCAGTCTTATTACGGAGTTCACAGTTCATTCTCTTTCTATTGAAAATATCCTTAGTAAAATGTTCTACTGAGCTAAAAAGAGATATCACGAACAAGGCCAATCAAGTCAGTCTATGGTAATACACAGGGTATAACATAATGCAGTGCAGATATTTTGGTAGGTAATAGGATTCTCGTTAAATTAAAAATCACTTTTAAAATCCCCCTACATTTCTAGTCAAATTAAATGGTCTTCAACATACTACGGTCAATTCATATCAATTGATATTTAATTAACGATGAATATCAAACGAACTCAACAGTCAATGTATTGGGTTTTTAGCGAATTGACCCTGACATAAAACTGTTTTTTAATTTTTAAGCAAAAACTGTTTAGAAATGAATGAAAATTTTAAACGTGATTTTTTGTCTTAAACGGAATCACTGTCGTACCATCAATGTCTCCCAAAATGTACCAGCCAGTTTGTGCACGAACATTATTGGTGGAAATAAAAACTGGTACGTCAAAAATTGCCTCTTGATGCGTAATACTTGTATACTAAATTTCATTTAAATATCTAGGTGGTATTAAAGATATTACAAAATGATTTATTTTTAAAAATTAAACACCCTGTACCTCAAAAGTTAAGACCTTCATAAAAAGATTTCTTCTCAAAATTGACAGAAGAATCATCCCCTAAAATACTGAGATTCAATTATGAAACATTCTCTGCGTCTTTAATTTCAATGCATACGTTAACATGTTACCATTTCAAAAAAGATAATTCGTGTTGCTTATCCTATTAGTATTTATCACATTACTTATGTTTATATACATATAAATAAAACATTTTTTACTTTTAGTCCATTGTATATGTTTCAACCGCATTTTCTAATTGTCCAAGAAACGTCATTGAAGAGAAATTTTATGACTGTCCCATTTCATATGAGAATATTAGTGCTATAATGGGAAAAATATCAAGAAAGGAAGCGGACATGATTACTCCCAGGTGAGGTATATTTTTATTCAAGATCGTAAAACACTTCATAATATAACACTCTAGAAACGGAAAATGTTGCATTCATTTATTTTAAACAATGATTTTAAAATGTTGGATAATGGCGGAGAATTATTCATCAGCTAAAACTGCAACTTTTAATAATTGAGTAGTTTTACAACTTGATGGTCTTCTTTTCTTGGAGCAACCTTAATTCATCAGAATTCAATATATACAATTAACTAAAAATGTATGTCGACGAATTTTAAAAAGAATACCACCACGTTATAGAATAGCTTACATCGTATGAGACAACTAAAGATGGCAGCTGTTCGCTGACCTACACCTCACCTTTGCTGTGGTTCTTAAACAATTCATCTGAAAAGTGATAACTTCATGAGTTACATGGATCACTAAAGTTAAATGGAGACACCACCCATGAAATATGAGGTTCGTTCCAACAGAACAAATTACCGATTCACAACCGATAATCTTCGTGCGCGGTGACGAGTTACCATTTACAATTATATTAGGCGCAATACGATTAACGGTTGGTTATCGCGGAAGCCGCGGAAAAGAGCGGTGCCTGAATATCGCCATTGCATGTATAGGGCCGGTGCTCGACATGGCAGCGGTGGCAAGATTTTAGAAAGGCCAAACTTCGTTCTTCAAACAGTAGTTGTTGCACAGAATCAGCAGCCAGCACTGACTAAAACAGAACTGACAATATGGCGTGAATGAATGAATTTATACACAGAAACGAATCTTGGCAAAGAAAAAAAATTATGTCGTTTACTTCATTAGGAATTCTTTCGTTTGTGCTGAGAGCGTCAAGAACACGAACAGAGAGTTGTAGCTCAATAACGTGTCATTTTTTGGCAAATACAGCTTGAGAGGAATTTTTAACCCCTTCAAAAATATCTATCAAAGAAAGACCAGAAACAGATAAATACAGAGAATTGTTAAAAGTATCATAAAAAACAACAACCGAATTTACTCTCAATGGGATGCGCAAAACATCAAGACAAAAGCACACGTTTACCATCGAAGAAACTACCAGGGCCCTATTTCATAATCATCACGCTAATATTATTTGTAATGCAAGTTAAATATTGTTAGTCGTAATTTGTGTTTCATAATAAAAAGCATTTCACTCTTTTTTACTTAAAGTTATGGTAGAGAAATTAAACTGGGAAGGCCTGACTTGTTAATTATTCTCTTTTAAACGATGGGTGGCATCAAGTAACGGTTGGTGTAGGTATTAATATTGTCCGTCAGATGTTCTTTGATATTTTGGTATATTGTTAATCAAATTAATTAAGTATTTATGTTATAATATTGAAATAATAACAATACAATGTTGGATTATGGTTGTATTACTATAAATTCCATTTTTGTAGCCGTATATAAGTTCGATTTGATTAACGCGCGACATTTCAATCAACTAGGTATTTGTAATTTTTCTATAACCTCATTATTTGACATATTCGCTAATAGTTACGCATGTTAGGTGGCGCTACTCTTTTTTGCATCATCTGTGCTCTATGCTTCTCTCTTGCACATTTCGAATACTAATATTTTGGATTTTACAAGTTGTAACTTGTAGAATAATTTTGTTGCATTGTGAAACGAACTTCTACCCGTTAATTTTACAAGTTACAAGTTGATTATAAAACAGGCCCCAGGTGGTGAAGAATCTTCATAACTAGAAAACATCAGTGTGCAAAATTTACAGATAATCTGTCCGCCAAACAGAAAACATGAACGGTTCTCATCAATGATATAACTATTCATCCACACAAGATGCCTAGTATTGTTCCTGGTCTGTACTAGCCGCTTAACAAATGATACAAGTAACACAGGACCAAATAATTAACTTCATGCATTAAGCATCGCTTTTCATACACTGCAAGGAAGGACTGCGCAAGAAATTCGATGGGATTCAAAAACACCTATTAACATTTGATTATCTGCAATCAAAGCAAGTAACTCCGTTGTTAATTTTTTAGAATATGCAGTGTCAACCTGGCGAACCAGAATCTGAATACAGGCGATCGTTTCTTATACACGTCTATTTCAATCAATAATTGGATATATCAAGTAGACTATTTTAGTTTCTTTGGTTTTGTCTTGCTATGAACCCACTCTCACAATAACTGATTTGGACTAACTTTGTGTTCAATCTTAGACACAACAATGCAGAATAATTAAAGATAAGCCATTTGTTGTGTGTGGACGACTTAAAGTTAAGGGCAGTTGCACAATAAAAGCCGGATAATATTCTTATGATTGATAGTCTTACCAGCAACAAGCGCCTGACAGATTATTGTTTTCATCAGTGCCTTCCTATTAATTAGAACAGATTAATCAATTTGCAAAAAAATGTTTTCTGAACGTGATCACAAAGATAATTAAAGTCCAGTTTTTTTCCTCTAGACGCCTAATTACCAGATATAATTGTTTAACTGTACTAAGAACTTTTTTAGGGTAATTGGACAGTGGCCTAACACTTACACGTTCACAAAAGCCCTAGCAGAATCTATGATTAAAGACCTTGGAAAAGGTTTGCCTATCGGAGTATTCAGACCTTCAATAAGTAAGTAAATTACAAATCATTTGGCATTTATTTAACCACTATTTCACTCTCTGACGAAATTGACTTGCCCTGTTTAAAGCACTAATCAACATTTTCTCGTTGCTATCATTTATTTCGCTTTAGATTATAAAAATACTTCCTTTCAGTTTTTACTCTGACAAGTAAGGCTAGTAGGAGTTATATAGATTCGTATTTTAGGCTTGCTAACCTTAATAATTACTTATTAGGTTTGAATTTATCTACACTTGTCCTCTTTTGGTCCGCACGTTTATTTGAATGGTTTTTACAGTTTATTTGATGCGTAAGAGAGGCTTTTGCGGTCATAAATATGAACTGAAATGAGATGGTTCCGGGTGAGAACCGCAGCTAAATGAAATCCTCGAGTTTCGACTTATGCTTTAGAGTCATTATCAAAAGACAAAATGAAAATACCGAAAATCAGGTTCAAATAGAATTCGGGGTCTCAATCTGCCTACTACCCAAGTCTCACTAAAGGAATGATTTATAAGTATCCGTTTTAGATCGAACTCTCAATCTGCCTACTCCCCAGGACTAACTGGATAACTGAACTGAGTCTGAATCTACTCTGCTTCGATTATTTATAGTTGTCGCTTGATGGGATGTAACGTGATGAATGGGTTGTGTTGTGATTTGTTGGGTGTGTCTGATATATTTAGTCTGGTTATTAAGGAGCTCCATGCTGTAGAAAGTCGGGTGTTACCATCGGGTCGGTTAAGACAGAGGAGTCGTTTCTCTATTTCTATAGCTTCGCAAATAGGGCCCTAAGGGAATAGGCATTTTTTAAAAACAGATTAAACAGTTTATTTTTTCATTGAAACATTCTGCCAGAAATTTATTTCTTCTTCTAAATTAATTAATTTCCTAAACTTCGATATACTTGATGCAAACACAATTGTTAAATTGCCCTCAGAAGTTATTCCTCCTCTGAATTAATTGGTACCCGTACACTTCACTCTCGGTATATATAAACATTGTTACCCTTTGGTCTTATTATCTACATTTTATTGTACTAACGTTTATTACTGCTGTTAACTTAATTTGTTTTAACTTATATAAATCATTGTAAAATTTACGTTTCACATACTAATTAAAGTAAGTATGAGGTACTAATAAGCACGTATATTGTTTTAGTAATATATAATAATAAAAGAATACTATATTAACAATACAAAGTACACTTTCATTAAATTGCAAATAAAGTACTGTTTCTTACACGCCAACTTAATAGTAAAATGACACCTTAATAATATGCACAACTGAAACAATTAACAAAATCATTTCGTTGTCATATAACAGTTTGTGGGCTAAATTTAATAATTGTAATTTCAATTCCACGAATTTTGTATATGTGTTAATAATGATTAAAATATTTTGAATCTGAAAATATCGAATATAAGGTTGTTCATTTTATTATTTATCTATAATTAAAGAGTGTCAGAGTTATTTATCCCTAAAATCTGTTTACAATTGAATTAGGCAGGGAGACAATTAATAAGATCTAATAAAATTTACAGAAATAGTTTAATTGATTCTTTTTTAGGGTTCCGTACATCCTCTGAACGAAAACCCCTAAAGAATCAGTATTATGTCTGCCCATCTGCCACAGCCTATTTTCTCCGAAAATAGTTTAAATTTGGTATTCCTACATATTTAATGATCCCTTTATGAGTACAAAACGCAAATAATCGAATTCTAATTTGAAAAAACCGATAATTCCCACCTTATCTCCGAAGTCTAAAATTAAAAACAAAGTGAAATATTGACCCTTACTCAAAGCTTACAGGAAAAATAAAGCAAAAATATTAAAACTAATTTTGAGGGGCCAATTACAATATTAAATGAAAAATAAATTGAGCTTTTTCATGCGTTATCGTATAATAAATCAAATGAAAAGGCTTGTTATGACGAATATAAATACAGTTTATCATATTTTTTAAACCTTTTTTTAGTGTAATAATATTTAATTTTACACTGCTAAAATAAAAAATCCTTCTCGAAATTAATCATCGTTACAAAAACCATGTATCCGAATAATCAAAGCAGATAAAAAATATCTCTTCAACGTAGGATTACTGGTACAAAAAAGAAAACAAAATTTCCAGTCCTTTACTAGAGAGAACGGAAACAATCGAGGGTAACTGCGATGGATTATAAAGGAGGAGGAATAGCAGCGTAGAGTTCAGTAGATAGCGACGTAGTAGAATAACTTATAAGCTTGGTAAGAAAAATAGTTGATGAAATTTACTTGTGAATTTGTGAGTAATTAAAGACGTTTTATTTTTGGTGTAATTCATTTGCGTGAATCTACGGTTTTCTCAGCATTTTGATGCCGAAATTGGAGATAACGCGAATTTATGTTCTAACTTCATTATATGGTGACAATAAGAGGTATGAAGGCGGCACTGGACAAGACTGCCAAGGAAACTTCCAAGTTACCGATAAAATCTTAAAAAACGAGATAAAAAAGAAATGCAGACAATACAAGAATCTCAATAAAGGTTAGTGCAAACTTTTGACTAGAGATTGGAAAATCTTGTAATTGCAATAGTTGAAAAACAAAAAATTCTGGCCATGGCCATGAAAAGTGAACAGTACAATTTAATTGAAGTTTTATTTTCCAAGTTGGAAAAACGAAGATTTAAAGGAACAAGACAAACTTGGAAAATTTAAATTAAAAAGGTAAGTTGATTAAAAAATACAAAAGAAACCATTTGAACAACTAATGAGACTCGTAATTCATGGGAACGCAGTAGTTAACCAAATAATGAAAATTACGGAATCAGACATAATATACATAAGTGATGTAATTGAGATTTTAAAAAGTTCTGTGGATAGTCTCGAAAATAAATATGAGGTGATTCGAAAACAAGTGCAACATCTTATTCAAAGTGTTCAAAGTACAAATGGAAATTAGGAAAATGCATGAAGACTTACAAAGAGGGACATATCTGAACACCCTACCAAAGTGCCCTTTATAAAATCGCCACTTTTGACGGTAGTTCATCTCGGCCTATGTACAATGGAGAATTTGAAGCAGTAGCTAAAATTGACAGTTAAAATAGATAAGAAAAATTTTACATTTTTGATAATGATGAGCCAAGTAACTTCTAGAAGATGACCCAGATGTACCAAAGGACGTTATAGACCAATTGACTACACAAAGTTTTATAATTCTATTAAAGATGTTTAAGCATTGTTTGGGAAATAACACCGCAAGTCACGAAATTTCTGTATATTTTAGAATTGTGCCTTTTTTATAGTCTCTTTGCCGTTGACAACAGTTTGAGACCTAGACCCCGAAACATTTGGAAATATGCAGCAATTTCGTGACTTGTGGTGTTATTTCCCAAAAAGTGCTAAACATTGAAAAATATGCCACAAATATCCTTCAGAATAGAAAAGATGTTTTAAAGATGTGCATGTTCACCGAAAACTGCAACTAAGCGGTATAAGGAATGGTATTGAAGAATCAAAGCCAACCCTTCAGAAATTAGTGCCTGTAATAATCTAAATAATTGACATACGCAGATAGTCATTATGGGCTCAACGGTACACAAAGGTATAGAATGGAATGTTGAAGAGAATTTGGAAAAGCAATGAGTTTAGAGAGACTAAGACCCACCTGGTAATCCCAAACAAAATGGTTTTCATCCGCTTGACCGAAGTACATAATGGATAAAATTAGCCAACGATATTATTGTGCAATTTACTACGAAGACGTCGAGGCCTAGTGCCGGAAATAGACACCTGGGAAGCCAGTAAGAGCCCGAAGACCAGGACCAAGGGCAGAATGTACAATGTAGAACGGAGGCGTTCGATTTGAAAGAATTGCTATTGTCGTCATTGGTAACAAATACACTGTGGGCGCGTTAAATTGTTTTAACAAATGGTATAAAGCATATCCAATACCTAATTGGGAGGCAATCACGCTGGCAACAGTTGTTCAAAAGGTTTGGTGCAGTACACCAACTCTAACAGTTTAGAGTTGCGTTCGGACTAAGCTCGAAACTTGCATTCTAATGTATTTCAGAAGATCTATACGAATTTAAGCATCAAGAAAAGATGAACCACGCCCTTACATCCATAATCGGACAAAATGGTGGAAAGATTCAATAGACCTTGGGTAAATATCTATCCAAGATCGTCAGGAATAACCAGCGTGTTGAGATGAGCATATTCCTCTGTTCCTGTTATCCTATCGCTCAACCGTCCACAACAGCCAATAGTACAGGGCTGATTCCAGCCAAAGTACTGTTCGGAAGGGAGTTCAATGAAGTAAAAGGTTATGCGAACCAACTACGACAAAGCATGCTGGCCACACACGAACTACACTATCAACTCTGATTGTGCCGATCAGAATTGAAGAGATGTCAATGTTACAACGTTCATTTTCCCATTATTAATAAAGGAATAAATCACCGTAATAAAAACTACTCCCGGAACCAACAAAAGATTAGCAAAAATTATCCTGGATAAATATGCCTAAAAAAGTAGTATTTTCCAAGCGTATCAAGAATTTTGTTGCCATCCAGAATTAAAAATCATACACGTAGGCAGATCAGAATTAGAAGGAAAAGATCAACGACTATGATGATATAAAAAGTTTGACGTACAAGTGGATAAAAGTTCAACACCTAGAAACCTAGCGAATATCTGAACGAGTCAGTTCATCGAACTTTGAAGTCAATATTTTTCTAATGGAATGTGTTGTACATTTATTTCGGTGTGAATTTGCAAAATAATTACATTTGGTGTAAAAATTTGTTTCTGAACTCACGCCGTGCGTAACAGTTTTTTATGTTACTAGTAGTACATCTACGAATGCTTTTATACCCTCCGACCAAATCATTTTACACTCAACATGCAGTTTCGACAACTACGTTGGTATCTTCTTAGCCTAAAAAGACTAATCATTCCTCAAATTTCTTTCCAAAAATCCCATTTGTTCATGATGAGTTCATTACTGAGGAACAATTCCTCAACTTTTTACTAGTAGTTGATATTTAATGATATTTCACTCCTTACTTTCAGTTAGGCCCGTTAATATATTGTCTAAAAAAATAAAATAATATTGCAAATGTATCAATTCAGTTTAATTATAGTTTTAGTAATAAGGTAGGTACACGGTCAAAGTAATTCTCTATAGTTTATGTTTAATTACTTTTCAGTTATATCAACATATAAAGAGCCAATATCTGGATGGATAGATAACTTGTATGGACCAAATGGAACCACAGTTGGTGTTCTTTCCGGAGTGCTAAGGGTAGTGCCATGTGACACAAGTATGACGGCCGATGTTATTCCAGTCGACACATGCGTTGCAGCATTAATTGCAGCCGGATGGGATGTTGCAAATAACGAAAAGTCAAGGTAGTATTACGAAAACGTTAGCACTTTAGTATGTAAAAACAATTTAAAAAGCCTCCTTATATATTTTATTTCCAATCATTCTTAGGTTGCGGGATAAATTTAAAAAACAGGGGCACCCTCAGAAAAATATTTCAATGCAAATAATTAATTTTAGTTATGAAGCTCAGGTCTCCTATGCTTAAACAGTACGTATTTATTCATTTATTTTGAATATTTCTAATTGCGTTTGGAGCATTTGCAATTGATGTTGGTGTATTTACCACAGACCAGGGCTTCCATAACTATTTAACCGTCCCTTAAAACAAATTTTCATGTATTGAGTTTAAAATTAAGAATAATTTTTTTCAAACTTAATTTTCAGTAACATTGCTTCAATATTTTTCATTTTTTAAACAAATTGGCACATATTTTGGCCTTTATTTTGTATATTTTTCATTAAATATTATGGTTTATGGTGCTGTTGAAATGTCCAAATTCACAAAATTCACTAAAACTACTGAGTTTTGTATTTTACAAGTACTTTCGTAATATATTTTTATAAATATTAAAATTGAATATAGTTATATTCAAATGATTTAAACTGTATCGCTTAGTCAGTGTAATCTAAAATCATTGTTTACATACTGGCTGAATCTGAAAAAGTGAGTTATGGTAATCAAAATTTCGTTGTGCATCCCAGTCTCTCACGAAGCAACTAAATCTGAAAAACTTGGGCAATTTGCAATGTAATCCTTGTTATGATCTCGTAGCTGAGTAACACTAACTGAAATGTTCCGTGAACCTGTTTCATTTAAAGCTATAGACGCATTTTTCACTTAGAATGCAATATAAAGTCTTGTTTAATTTTTTGACAACCAAGTTTTGTATTTCAGTGTTAGTTTGTTTATACTTTAATAATATTTCACTTCTAAGATAATGGTTAAAGCTGCATGAATAAACTAGTCACAGTTACCGAACTAAAAAGCAGGAAATAATTTTTAATTATGAACAGTTTATATTATAGCAGTAGAAGGTCTAACAATCAATCATGATTAATTACCTCAAAATAAAAATATAATAAAATTTAAGTTATTAAAAGATTAATTCGATTCAGAGTAAAATTATAAATAGTTGCCAATATAATAATTGTTAAATTTAATATTCGAAGCACCCCACGCTTTTTACTCTGATTCTAATTATTCTGTTAGTAACTTAAATTTTATTATATTTTTATTTTGAGGTAATTAATCATTATTGATTGTACGACCTTCTACTGCTGTAATATAAACTGTTCATAATTAAAAATTATTTTCTGCTTTTTAATTCGGTTAGCTATTAAAGCGTATTTTTTTAGTTTTTTTTAAACTATAATTATTTTCTAAGTTTGTAGTCTCATAAGCATGTCTTTAGTATTTATATTAAAAAGTTTACTTCATGTTTGCGAACCTTTCATTTCATATATCAAGTTCTACTACTGCCAACTAGAAGGCAGTAGTTAATAGACAAATTTGTAATTCGGCAAGAAGAGTGACAAAAAGACAACAAACGGGAAAATTCAACTTAAAGAATTGTATTGTCATCGGCCCTTGACACGTATACCAAATTTCAACTCCTTTAAGTTGGTGAAAATTACGTTGAAAGTTTCCGTTACATAGATAAATACATAACACATACGTACAGATCGACCTAATAAAAGCTTATTAAAAATAGAATAAAGGTAAATGGCAATTTCAATTAAAAGTATTGAGTAGTTATGAAGTAGAAATCGTATATCTAAAAATTGCAAAATAATCAGTTTTAATTTATTACTCATGCTTATTCGATTTTTATTTGTACATTTTATAAATTTAGTACATGTTTGTCCGAGGTTTACTCGTAAATTCAAAGATTCATCAAAAATGTTGGTACATATATCCATACAATCGGACATTACTGTGTAAACTATTTTTCTCCAGATTAGATGTTTCAGTTTAATTTCAATTCTCTAATATTTATTAAACTACTCATTATAATAGTTCCACTTCATAATATATTTCCACCACCCTTTATAAATAACTGCTAATGTACTAACCAATTTTAAAATGTTTGCTAACATCTTTCTAACCAGCCTATGTAACTATAATAATTCTACTCTGGAATATATTTTAACTACCCTGTATATACAACTGCTCATGGACCACGCATCATATTTTTTAAATATTTTTTGAGCCATCTGATAAAACTATAATTCCACTTCAACCATTATATGTATGCGACTAACTATGAGCCACCATATTTACTCTTTTTGTTTCTACATTTTTTTCATCATCATATATATGCAATTCATGGTGGACTACCCAATATAGCATTTCCTTTTCTAACATTTTTTGTAATCACCTTATATGACTATAATTCCTCTCACACTATATTTCATCTATCCTATATATGCAACTGCTTGTGGGCTACGAAATGTTGCATTTTTATTCTAATATTTTTAAACCACGCTGTATAACTATAACCCTACTCCAGCTTATATTTACACCAGACTGTATATGCATCCTTGTGTATTTGTTGCACACCCTGTATAATTGTAATTCTACTACGCCCTTTATTCCATGAACCCCGTAATTTCAATCGCTAATAGGCTATATTAACTCTTTCAGTTTTTACATTATTTTTAACTACCTTCTGTAACTTATTCTAGTGCGCCCTTTATTTCAGTCATTAAATATACGCAACTCATGGTGGTACCCTATAAATCCTTTCTTTTTCTAATATTTTCTATAACCACCCTGTTTAAGTATAATTCCTCTCACCCTATATTGCGTCTATCCTATATGTGCAACTGCTTATGGGCTACGAAATGTTGCATTTTTGTTCTAAAATTTTTTAAACCACACTGTATTACTATAATTCTTCTCCAACACATATTTGCACCATACCTGTATATGTATCCCTATATATTATTTTTTCCACCCTGTGCGCCCTCTAATACTATGCAATCGATATATAGTTCTTTTTGCTAACCACCCTGTATAATAATAAAAATAATCATTTTATTGCCATAACAAAAAAGAACAAAAAGTTGTTGGGAGAAAATTTAAAAAAGATACAATGTCCAACAACTTATACACAACACAATACACCTATTTCAATTCCCAATTGGAAGTGATTTGTCTGATAAAGTGTTTAAAAGAATCAAAATCATTGGCTCAACTAGCGTAGTATTATTATGAAGAACAGATCACCTGTGCACATTCAAAAGTAGTTTCCTATACTCCCTCCTAAACGCTGCCACTGACAGTGCCTTAAGGTTATTGGGAACTTGGTTGTAGAGGTGATAGATATCGTACGTGAAGGAACGTTCATAAAAAGTAGTTCGGTGTGGCGGGAGAGAGATGTACCCTCTGAATCCAAGGTTCAGCGTATGAACATCCGTTCTATACTTAATTTTTTTAGTTAAATATATGGGACAGTTGGTTACTAGTATGCTGTGAAATAAAGTGGCCGAGTGCAACTTCCTTTGCTCTTCCATTGACAGCAAGTTGGCTTCTTTTAGCTTGTGAGATATTGCGTCTCTACGGCGTATACCATAAATAAATCTTAAGCACGATTTCTGAACTCGGTTAATTCTTTGTTTGTCCGCATTGTCTATACAAGGAGAATATACCACATGTGCGAAGTTGAAATGAGAGAGTACCAGAGAATTTGTTATACGTTATTTTGTGAGAAACGTTTAGCGTGTGTCTATGACGGTATAATTTTTTCAAATTTGCATAAGCACGCTGTATGCATTTATTGATGTGGGGTTTAAATCTCATTGAAGTGTCAAAGTGCAAACCTAAATTTCTGCAAGAATTTAGTATATGGAGGATTTCTGTACCAATAGTAATCTTGATCTTCTCTTCGATTTCATCATGCTTCTTTCCAAAAATCATCACCGATGATTTTGAAGCATTAATTTTTAAGTTATGCCTTTCGGAGAATTTGACAAGTCTTCATTTATTCTGGTCTGAACAATGTGAAACTTCTCTGGGAGAAAGGACACGTAGAGTTGGGTATCATCAGTGTATAAAAGCACTTTGCAGTGTTTAATTGAAGTAACAATGTTATTCGTATAAATTCAAAATAACAGCGGCCCAAGAAGTAGAGACATCCTAATTTATTTCTACAAACTGCGATCGATTGTGTAAGTAACTATTCAGTAGCTCAATTGCATTTTTGTCCAGACCTATGTAACGGAATATTGAGAGAAGTAAGGTGTGGTTTATGCGGTCAAAGGCCTTAGAATAGTCTAACAGTTGAGAGTTTATAATTTTCTCTAATACCTTAGATAATACAGGGAGAATACTTATAGGTCTAAAGTCTGAATAATCTACGACATAAAGCTTTTTAGCGAGTGGCTTAATTTTAGAAATTTTCCATTGATCAGGATACGTTTTCCAATATACATGTATTAACTATATAGGTTATAAACGGAAGAATTCGGTCACAGCAGAGCAGCCACATATCTAGATTTATTAGAACATATCCCGTAGCTCGCGATTTAGTGTCGAATATTGAATCCTTCACTACACTTTTCGATACTGTATGAAAGTTAAATTTAGTTATACCGTCTGTTAAATTCCTGTTATAAAAATCTAAGAAGTACTGATCTACCTCAAGGCTCTTCCCAATATTCAAAAAATAACCATTAAACGCTTCTGGGTTATTTAAATGTATTAGGATATTAGTAGGACTATCTTTGGAATGTATGTTTAACGTGTTTTGCGCCATAAGGTACTTGAGCTGTTAAAACAGCCACCAAAGGTATTGGTCATGTATTGTTTCTTTTCCTGACGTATTGCTATATTTGTTTGATTTTTTATTTATTTGTAAGATTCCCAAGATGCATCAGTACGGATTGTTTTATACTTTTTGTATGCCCTATCCTTGAGCCGTAACATGTTTTTTATAGTAAAAGTGAGCCAAGGAGGGTTTAGTTGTTTAGATTTGTATTCTAGCACCGGAGCCAAAACATCAAATATATTAATTAAGATATTACTTAAAGTCGCTACTTTGTCATTCACCGATATCGCATAAACTATATCTTCAAATGGGGAGATGCATAAAAAATAGTTTGGGAGGTCTCTATCTATATTCTTTAAATTTCTACTTCTAATAGAACTTTCTTCCTTCGAAAAAACTTCATGCAAGACACAATAAGTAAAACTCCGAGTAGTCCAAATCTAGCACACCGGACTCTAAATGTAGTTCATCTCTTTGCACAAGAATAATATCCATCAGCGTAGAAGAACTGCTTGTTACTCTTGTGGGTTCTTCAATTACTTGTTTGAAATTTAAGGCTTCTATATATTCATAAAATATACTGGCATATTGATCTAAGGGATTTAATAGATTAATATTTACGTCACCCCCACATATAATGTCATTTGGTTGGAAATCGGAGAGCATTTTTTCTAATATATTGAGAAAATTAACTACATTACCATTTGGCGGTCTATAAATAACTCCCACCGCATATTTTTTCCTACTAATTATAATATCAACCCAAATTTGTTCTAAATTATAGCCCTTTATATTAATTATATCATCAGGTATATCCGAGCTTAACCATGTTTCCGTAAGGCCCATAATATCATAACAGCGTTTAATTTATTCATTATACACTAAACAAGTGATAATTATAAAAATTTATCAGACAAAGAACTTACCAATTTTTGTAAAATTAAGATATTCTGTAATTTAACAAAAGCATCAATTTTGTTGATGAGTACTGATTGACGGAGCTGTACTGACGATCCCGGCTTTATTGGCCAAGAGTGACCACATCATCTTCACTTTTAATAACCATGTTCTTGTTACCAGATTTGGTCATAACTCTACCATCTATTGTCCAAACATTATTCTTTCCCAATTTTTCTCTAGCTAGAGTAAGCAATTCTAGATTTTGTCAGTTCTTCAACAATGACAATTTTACTTCCTTTAAGCCTTCTCTTTTTCAAAAAAACAGTATTTCTCTGATGCAAACAGTCAAACGTCACTACAGTTGCTCGAGATTTGTTGTTGATAATTGGACCAACCCGGTAACAGCTAATAGGGTTTACGTTATTTATTCCCAGTTTTGACTGAAACATTTCTACATCTTGTTCGGTTAATTGATCGCTATTCCTGCCATCCGGCAATCCGTAAATCCTAAGTTGATTTAACTTGGTCCGTTGTTCCATACCATCTATTTTAGATTTCATTACTTCATTATCCTTTTTAAGTAAAATTATTTGCGGTTCCAATTTATCTAATTTTATAGAAAGGTTTTGAATTGCGTCTTGAATTCTTTGCGATACTAAAATCGCAATTTTGTCGACCAGTGTATTTAAAAATGCCTGATCCTCAATGGCATTTTTTACTACCTCTCTAGAAATATCCATCGTAAAAGTTTTTAGTTCACTTTTTTGCCTTTCAGTAAATACCATTCTGTCGGCCCAATTTTTTCTTTGTTTTTATAATTAATCGCTTATTACTTAATTTATATGGATTAAAATATTTAATATTTGCCCAGCACTTGTTTTAAAAGGTCCCAGTCAATTTCCACCCAAGTGGACACACTAAAACTACTTGAAATTTTAATCTTTGCCGGAACACACTTCAACACGTCTATTCAGTTTGACAGAACATCGACGAAAAAAAACTATACCTATAATATAATATAAATATTCTAAACAGTCTGTACAAGCAACTGGACCACCCAATAAAACATTTGGTTTCTAACATATCTGGAATCACACTGTATAATTGTAGTGTACAGCGCCTTATATTTCTGTCTATATATATATATATATATATATATATATATATATATATATATATATATATATATATATATATATAGGTGGTTTCCGGGAATTCATCCGCGTAGTTGATAACTGATCCCTGCCGGGATCGATGGTAAAATGACGACGTTTCGGCAGAGTCACATCTGCCCTCTTCAGGTCGGTTCGCATAATTCTCGTAGCCTTCTGCTTTCGCTTCTAGTTACTCGGATACTCAGAAGAAATACTTAGAAGCGAAAGCAGAAGGCTACGATAATTATGCGAACCGACCTGAAGAGGGCCGAAACGTAGTCATTTTACCATCGATCCCGGCAGGGATCAGTTATCAACTACGCGGATGAATTCCCGGAAACCACCTAAAACATTTAATTATATATATATATATATATATATATATATATATATATATATATATGCATATGTAAAGACTCTCAAAACAACTTTATTGTGTGCCTCAAATTAATATAAAAACTCATACCTTTTTACTCATCCAAAAATGGCCTAACCGGCACTTTTTACTTTAAAATCTTGAAAGGTTCAGCTATGAAAATGTAATGCTAGAAAAATAGTGCTAATATTTTTATAATCAAACTTTTTTTATAATCAATCTTTTCAATCTTCATTGAAAGAGCTGTTTTATTTTCAAGTAGGTCACCAAATCACCCTGTATTGCACAAAACAGCTGTCATAATTGTAACAGTCTCATTCTTTCTCGGTTAGTACGATTTTTCCCGAGCAATCCATTTGTAGACGCTAACCTAAAACCCCAAAAAGGAATTTCGACAAAATCATAAAATAAACAAACATTATATGTATTAAATTATTAGATAAATAAGTAAAAATATATTTGCAGCATATATATCACATCTTGTTAAAAGAACATTAAACAATTTGTGACTGACTGCTGTTTTAGATGACATCTTAAAATAAATTTAAAACATTGCCCGATATCCAATAAAACTGCAAAATAATTCATTTTATTTTATTACTAATGATACTTATTCAAGTTTCATTTGCACATGGTATACATTTAAATAATTGAAAATATATTTATATATAACTTGTGAATGATTTAGTACCTTTTGACGCACATGGTCTACCATAATATCGTAAATTGTTATTATATTTGTGATACATTCGTAACTAAAGAAATGTATATACTCAACTTGTGAGGATAGAAAATAAAATGTATCAATTCGCTTTAGAATCTCTAAATAGTTATTGTAGTTACTTAAAACATTTCATGTGAATTCTTCTGTAAATCCGCAAACTTCTTATAAAACCATTTAATTTGGTCACTTTATTAGTTGTTGTCCTCATCGTTTTTGTAAAAAATGCCGCCACAAATGAATAGAAAAGAAAGTTTTAAAGCATAAATCTTAGTAAGTAAGACTCGTTTATTTAAATAATATTTAACACCATTTACTTTCGACTGCTGTCAAAGATCTCAATGTTTTTAGATGGCGCCGTCTTAAATAATTTATGTTTAATTTACTTATTTTAAAAGAAATAAATAAACATTCCTTATATATTATGCACATTACATTACATGGAATACATTTCATTACCCTCCTTTCAAAATAAAGACTGAAAAAGGGGTAGTCCGTTTCCCTCTTCGCCTATTAATAATAGTAATAATATATGCAATGAAGCTGAATAATAATAAACAATTTTCGTCTAAAGTACTAACTTCATTATTTTTCTTCCCAATTCAAATAAAAATCTTTAAACAATAAATAAATGAATTCTCTCTATATAAGCCCATATACTGATTGGGAATTTTCATTCCCGGGCATAATCTCACACTCCGTTCCAAATAGCGTTTCCTGACTTGAAAACAGTATCTCTCCAGCTATAAATTTATCAGGAAGTTTAAACAAGCACTGAAATTTCAGGTTCTTATTAGGAGACAGAATGTTACTTAACGGTTAACAAGTATACAAAGGACATTTCATTACAAAATTTTAAGAGCAATTCTATGATATAACTTTTAATGAAGAATTCGCTGAGAAACGGAATATCCACTAAAAATTAAAATTTATAAAAGATTTCACGAATACCAGCATTGTATAGGAAACGTTTTCACCAAATGGTTAATAAGCAATTAAGAATATATTGTTACGAAATTTACCGAAAGCCGACCCTGTTTCATTTCAGTACGACAACAATCGCTTTGAGATAAAAAACGGACATTACAACAATACTAAAGAAAAGGAAAGAGAAAATGAAAAAGGAGAAAAGAAAAATACCAGAACACCGTGACTACCAAAGGTTCCTTTAGTAAACCACCCACATTCGACGGCAGTTCATCTTGGCCCATGTATAAACGGCAATTTGAGGCCGTGGCTACAGCTAATGGATGGGATAATCAAGAAAAATCTACTTCTCTGGTAATTTCGTTAAGAGGCCCGGCCCTAGAACTCCTCCAAAGCATTCCAGTCGATGAACAAGGCAATTTCCACAAGATTATCGCCATTCTAGACAAACGATATGACAATCAATCCTTGAGCCAGGTATACCAAGTCCAACTGAGTGGAAAAACGCAAAAATCCGGTGAAAGCCTCCAAGAATTCGAAGTAGAGATTAGACGGTTAGTTCACTTGTCCTACCCAGACCTGCCAGAGGAAACGAAAGACCAGTTGGCCACACAGAGTTTCATAAACGGCATCAGGGATGTGGAAGTCCAAAGAAATTTCAGACTGAGTGGCGTCAAGAAGAGTAATGAAGCTGTACTTCGGGCTTTGGAAGAAGAGGCCGTCATGAACATGTCCAAGCCGAGGGTCCGAGCAGTTTCCTTCAACCAGGCAGAGTCAGAGTCACCATTTCAAGCGCTGCTTGCTGGCCTGAACAAAATATTAAAACGGTCACAAAGAACTGGCACCAGAGGGGCATGTTACCGCTGCGGACGGACAGGGCACTTCCAACGTGATTGTCGAGTGAGGCTACCTGAACGACCACCAACCAGGGGTAACCAACAGAACAGCCACATGTTCAGGGACCGTCAGCCAGTCAGCATAAGGGGGCGAATGCTGACTGACCCTCCACCAGCCCCCAAAACGTTATCCATCCGGGGATTTTGCCGAGATAGCGGCAGCCTAGTCATCAGAGGTACCATCAATGGGCGAGCAGTTACCATCACCATCGACACCGGCGCCGCTGTGTCCATTGCCAAGTCCAGGGTTTTGAGAGCATCAGAAATTCGGCCAGTTACCAATAACATCCAGCTCAGAACAGTCATCGGCGAGTCCATGTCAATACAGGGTCAGGCAGATGTCGTGCTACAGATAGGGGACAACATGATCCGGCATAGGGTCCTGGTAGCGAATATTGACGTCGATTTTATACTGGGAATGGACCTAATTAGCCAGCATGGATTTATGTTCGACCCGAGATATGATGTTCTTCGGTTCCTAAATGAGGAATTTGTATTGACACGGCCCGTCAACACATCAGTCACCCCCATAAAAATTGTGGCAAAGTCTTCAGCTAGAATTGCCGGTCGAACGGAACAGATTATTCATGGGCAGTTAGACAGCAATCCTGGGAGCTGCGTTGGAATGGTGGAGCCCGTACACTCAGCTCCTCAGCTCATGACTATTTAGTTGGATGGGCTATAGTTAAAACCGGACGACATATACCAATCAGAGTCCTGAATTTGTCCAACAACGACATCAGAATTGCCAATGGTTAAGAGATAGCTTGTTTCGAGCCAGTAGAGACAATCATCAATTGCGAAGAAGAGTACCAGACGTCGGTGAAGGAGACAGGGCCCGATAAAGAGTTCCTACAACAGTTTGCTGACCATTTGACACACTTGACACCAGAGAACCAGAAGAAAGCCAAGCAATTTATCACAAAGCACTGGCAAATTTTTAACCGTAAAAATGGAACCACCGGTCGCACCAACATCATCCAGCATTGAATAGATACCGGAAAGGCTCAACCCATCAGAATACCACCTAGACGACTACCATTGGGGCAACAACAGGCAGTCGAGAAAAACATCGAGTCTGTTACAAAATGGAGTTATTGAGCCATCCATCAGCCCATGGTCTGCTCCCGTCGTGCTAGTTAAAAAGAAGGATGGAACCACCCGATTTTGCGTGGATTACAGAAAGCTGAATGATATCACGAAGAAAGACAGCTATCCACTATCCCGAATCGATGACACTTTGACCACACTAGCAGGCTCCCGTTGGTTCTCCACACTAGACCTAATAAGTGGATATTGGCAGGTTGGTCTACACGCAAACGACAGAGAGAAGACAGCGTTCTCCACCAGTAAAGGGCTGTTTCAGTTCACGGTCATGCCCTTTGGGTTATGTAATACACCCGCTACATTTGAGAGGCTAATGGAGTATGTACTGAGCGGGTTAACATGGAGGACGTGCTTAGTATACCTCGACGACATTCTAGTCATGGGCCAGACATTCGACGACCATCTGAAGAACCTGGGCGAAGTATTCTCCAGAATTAATAACGCCAACCTGAGACTCAATCCGAAGAAGTGTTCCTTGTTCCAAAAATAAGTAGAGTTTTTGGGCCACGTAGTGTCCGAGTCAGGAATCCGCACCAACGAAGACAAGATAGAAGCCATCCGTGATTGGTCAGTCCCAAGAGACAAGCATGAACTCCGAAGCTTCTTGGGCCTCTGTTCATACTACCGGCGTTTTGTTGAGGGATTTGCCACCATTGCCGCCCCTCTACATTGGCAGACCACTGAGAAAGAGACCTTCCATTGGAATCAGGATTGCGAAACATCATTCAGGCGACTGAAGGCAGCACTATTTCCAGCCCAATCCTAGCCTTTCCTACACCGTCCGGCAAGTTCATCTTAGACACCGACGCCAGCAACACAGGTTTGGGGACCGTCCTATCCCAGGTGGTTCATTTAGATCGACTCGCTCCCTACCATGGAGGGGATGTTTCTGATCGGGACGATCAGAATTAAAGGGGGGGCAGTGTTACGAAATTTACCCAAAGCCGACCCTGTTTCATTTCAGTACGACAACAATCGCTTTGAGATAAAAAATGGTTCTCGAAAAGACTCGGCACCTGTAGGAGTGATGATGATTTTTGCGAGAATTTTCTATGCTGGTTTTATAAAGGAAGCAGGCCACGATCGCGAGTTCAGTTGGTGGAGCGAAGAGCTTATATTTAAAATTGTTATTGTGATATTTGAATCAGCTGTTGTATATTCGATGTAAATAAAGTTTTAGAAAAGTGAAAGTGAATATTAGTTTTATAATTTTAAATTGAACCCACGGACTATATTGCAATATAATAAATTTAATTATTCTACAAAATAGTTTGTACAGGGGTAAATTTACTAATGGTATATGGTAGGATAAAATTATAGAATACGTAAATACTAAACAGTTCATGAAATAGAGTGGGATCATATTATGACATCATGGGGCAATAATTACCAAAAAAGATAAATTCAGTAAAATGATTAATGTACTTACAGCACTTCTTATCTAACACTAGTTGTAATTAGTAGCAGTAGTAAAATTTTATTGCTCAAAGTATTAAAATAACATTAAATAATAAAAGGGACCTTCTAAAAATGGAATAAAATAAGTAAAATGATCACAAACCCATTAATCTATATAAAAATAGAAAACAGTTCTAAAGATAAGTATGGTAGCAGATTACAAAGTTAGTTGTAAATAACAGGTGCGACGCCAGGACAGGGCAGAGGGGCAGGCGGTATACATCCTTTTCTTGATTTGGCTCGGAAAAGAACAGTTAAGCTAACGTCTTGTCAAACTTTGACATATTTATAGGCGAAATTCTGGAACTAGAATGAAAAAAGTTAGAAACTGCCTGTGTCGTTTGTATTCGGTATCTGGGGTCGTAAATACCTGTTAATCCTCTTTCGTAATTTCTGTCCATCTCGTTGCTTATAGCTCATGTTTTGCTGATCGTTCTTATGTATTATTATGAGTATAGTTATTACTACCAACGTTATTCCAGCGTCCCTTCCACGTATTTGGCAAGTGAACTGCATCCTCTCGTTCATTTGATTCCCAATTTTTTTGAATTTCAATAGTTTCTCACTATTGATGTCGTCTTAAACGTATTTCATTCAACATACTATCCACTGGTAGAGAAAGTTTATACGAAGTAGCCTTGTTGGCACATATATACTAAGTGATTCACGTAGGAAGCAACTTGTGCGGGTTCAATTCCACATGACAGTTTTTCGACTATAAATAAAACAATTCTTTTGTGAGAAGTTATAGCGCGTTAGAATTTGGCACTTTTGAGCACGTGACCATTGGCCAATGAGAGCGCTTCAACAGGACACATGGCAACTGCTTATCTACTACATCAAAACCCGCCATATTGCTGATAGAACAACGCTGGCATACATCAGCTGTCAACCACATGCCGCGCCACCACGGAGAGGTGAGCCTATGTTTTACGTCAACCGCGATATGCCACCAACATTCCGTACCACTGACCCACCACTATGGTGTACCTGAGCTGTGAACGTCCCATGCCGACCGTCCTATGGCGTACATCATCTGTCAACGTCCCGTGCCTATCGTCCTAGGGCGTATGTCAACACCTCAGGTCATCGTTCCGAAGTCACTAACCCCCGACGACGACGTAACATGGGACGTGGGTGGGGTCATCTAAGGATGCCGCTTCTCCCACAACCTTCAAAATTTTCCCACCACCAAGCGCCGAAATCCCTTCTAATTGAAATTAAGGCAAATTTTAACTTGGGCAAGTTTTCATATAAAAAAAATAAATAGGGAAAATTAAAGTGTAGATTCTGGGGAACATATGAGTGAAAGGAAAGAGGAATTAATTTAAAATTCATTAAGTAATGTCATGAAATACTTTGAAAATGATAGATAACCGAAAATCATAAACTCGGTTGTATAAAAAATGTTTGGAGGTCTATAAAGTGAAAGTTATGTAGGGAGAATATCAGTAAATATTTTGAGAATTAGATATTGAAATAAAATTGAGTTAGAAAGAAAGTTTTGGAGAATAATAGACAAGTAGTGGTCAACGAAGAAAATAAGCGAAATCAAAGTATATATGAGGTTTTTATAAGTAATGAGAACATAAGCAGATAGTAAACGAATCAGTATACATATTTTAAGAAATACAAGGTAGAAAGAATGCAAATTTAAAGCAGAAATTAAATGTTTATGGTATAAGATGTCAAAGTATAACTTTGCTTTCAAAATACTGAATCAAATCTAAATCCAACTACGAGTATATTGAAAATTTTGGGAAAATGAGCAGTTTACAAGTCCACCAAACATTGTAAATATTTAAAATTAAGAAATTTGTTATAAAAAGAACATTCTCGAAACAAACATATTAGTTGTTTTAAAAAGATTATGAAAGATATTTCAAACCTTGCCAATCAGTTCAGTCTAAATTTAATCAGTGAATAGTGCAGATATTCCTTGTGTCCAGTAATCAAGATATCCGTGAGACTTTTGTTATCAACAACCTTTTGTCACCAACAACAAATTCGGCAGACACTGTGATTGTGATTAAAAGTTCAAAGTACACAAAACATAAACACAAATTAAGACAAATCCAATAAATCAATGTGTATCTTTGAACAATCACAAAAATAGTTTATTCCATTCCATGAAATGTACAACAGAACTGATATTGAATCAGAGAGTGGTGCGAGTTTATTCTTCTCCTTTCGTTTTTCTACTATTATAACTTTGAATTTGTTATTGGCAGGGCTTGTTTATTCCACTCTTTGTAATTCACTCTCAAAGCTAAGGAAATTGTGGAATCTACTTGTTGAGAAAAGGTAATCTGAAATTGATACCATCAATGAATAACGAAGAAACTTAATCTGTAACTGTGGTTTCTAAAATTGATTTTTCTGCATAGAACTTGGCAAAGGAAAGAAATATCTATTTTTAACAATTTGGTTCAATTCATTTATAATTTCATCACTGACTGATGTAGAAGGATGAATTATCCAGGAGTCTTTAAAGTTCATATTAAAATCAATTACTTATAAATTTAAACAGTTGTACACTATGAAAAGCAAAATTAAAAAATTAATCTGTTGGGTTATTTAACTAATGGATTACAAAATGTAACTGAAAAATATATCTTCTTATATTTCATTCATAGCAAAATAATACTGATAGTAGAAAAATGGAGGAAACAGCTAAAAAATACTTAGTGGATTGAGGGGATGTATAATCACATCACGTCCGTCGCTCCACCACTACATATCTTAGGCAATCGTTTTTAAATCACAAAATGCTCCATAGAAAATATACAACATTAAAATGAATTACATGTCAATAAATTTTCGAACAACTGAATATATTAACTTACTACATGAATAACATTAAGAAATAATAATTTATACTCATATTCAATTCGAATAATAATTTATTAAAAAATGTTAATTTTCTGTGAATTTAATATTTAAATTTCCAAACTGCGGTTATTATCACATTTAATCTTAGTCTTTCTTGTATGTTTTCCTTTGATAACGATTGAATTAAAATATGTTGTCACAAAAATAATTAAAGTTTGGTGTTACATTTTGGTCTTTCTTTTCAGGGTTGAAAATGATATTCCAATATACAATTACGTATCCTATCCACAAAACCCGGTAACATGGGAGGAACTCAGTGGGATCAGTTACCTTGTGGGTAAACATTATCCAGTTTTAACATCACTATGGATTCCCATAATGATTTTTACCAAAAACCCTTATATTTACACCTTTTTAAAAATTGTTCTGCATATAATACCAGCACTAATTTTGGATGTTGGTTTAATGGTAACAATGAACAGGCCAAGGTAAGTAAATATGTTTGTATTTCGAAATAATTTAGGTAGAAATTAATTCAAAAAATATTTATGGGGTCACCTGTCACATCAAAAGATATCTTTCTTATTAGATGATTTTCTGTCATTTTGCATGCAGAGTTGGACAGAGCAATACCTTTTCCAATAATGTAATGTTTCTAAATACATTGTGGCGGACTTTTATGATTTTGGAATAAATGACCTACAACATGATGGTGAAGAGTAACCAAAGTTATACTGTACCTAAGGGCAATGGCACACCCTTTTGTATGTAATTAATTTTAGCATTCTGCACTGAAGGTCGTGTTTAGCTACTAAACAAAACAAAAATAAAGCAAATCAGTTAAGTGACAGAGGAGAAAATGGTACCTTACCGTATTATCTTTGCCTATTTATATACAGATGCATCAAAAATGGTTGTCTGTTTCATTCTAATGTCCCAAAATGCAATACAAAAATTTTCTTTGACAAAATGAATTATTATATACATTTTAGTTAATATGTACCCATAAAATCTCGGTTCATAAAAAAAGTTGAAAGATGAAAAATACGAATGTGACACAATGCCTCTGATTAAAAAATATTAATCTAACTAAACATTGTCGAAAAATATTCAAAATGATTGACTGAAAACTCACTTACGGGATTCATCATTTTTGTGTTGTTTTTTCACTCCCATATCCCCGTTTTCATGCCTATAGTGAAAAAACAATAACGATTAATGATCTTCACAGTGGAAAATGATATCAAAATGGTTTTTAGAACCGTGGTCAGCGTCCAATGAATCACTAAACAGTATTTTTTGAGGATTTTTTACACCCTCTCAGCCCTATTTTCACCTATACTTTTGGAAGGATAGCTTTGCAATAAATATTTTTCTAATCTATATTAATAACTCTGCAATTTCAAAAAACAACCGTGTAAATATATCTATTGTCTTTGAGATATGCCATAAACAAAAGAAAAAAAAGATCGAATTTTGAAATGTTCACCATTTCAACCCTCAGTTCCACCCCTATAATAGTAAATGGCGACATTCTAAATAATTTTCCCCTAATCTACATAACCTAAGGTTCAATCTAAAAAAAGAATTGTTTCGATATCTCTATTTTTACTCAAGATATTAGGTTTCCGTTAAAAAAATGCCATTTGACCCATAGTGCGCCGCCACAAGCCTGACTCCTCTTATTGAAAACTTTTTAAGCCAAATAGAACATCAAGGTCAGGTCAGTTTTTACCTTTTTGCTCTACGCAAGGGTTCTATCCTCTTTGGCCGACCTCGGGGTAGCTGCGTAATTCTTTGACAGTTACTGCTCCAGTCAAACTCCCCGCTCAAACTAAGCATGGGGTGTGACATGTGGGAAAATAAAGTGTGCAATGAGTTCACTAATTTGCACTTAACTGATTTGTCTTTTACCACACTAAGGCTTCCACGTGATGCTGTTAAAGACACCAATACAAGTGGCCTTCAATAAAATCTTGGACTTGATTTTTCTTTTATGAATCGAAGGAAATATTCTTCTGTTTATTATAATTGCCTTCAAATCTCAAAAGCCTTTTCTATGGATGTCTGTCTTTTTGGCCCTATTTTTAGGGTTCCGTATGTACAATATACGGATACCCTTATAATATCACTCCGGATCACTCCTGTCACATCACAGCAATTTTCTCCTAAACTACTGGACGCAAGAGGTTGAAATTATATTAAGTATCAATGTATAGTTTGGTGACCCGAACAGGAGTATATATCGTAAAAGAAGAAATTTTGAATGTAGGGCTACTTCTGGGGGGAAAAACTAAAAAAATCGACCGTCCCCCCGTGATCTCCAAAACTACTGAGCCCAAAATTTTGAAAAAAATAGGAAATATAGAACCTTGTCCGAACTTTACAGGAAAAATAAGGAGGAATCATTAATATTAATTTTGGGGGGCAAATTATAGAATTAAATGAAAATTTAAAAATAAATAATTTTTGAAACTCATCATGTAATACATAAAATAAAAGATATTAACGAAAATATACCAAAGTTTCCGAAATTATAAAACGTAATGTTTCTAAAAAAAATTAGAGGTGTAGGGTCTGACCTGAAGTTTACTGGAAAAATAAGGAGAAACCTCTACTTGTAATTTTGGGGGGGGGGCAAATTACAGAATTAAATGGAAAATATAAAATTAAAATTGTTTCTAACGCATCATGTTTCTAAAACAAATTATTTAGAAGATATTAACAAAAATATAAAAAAATTACACATTTCCCCCTTCTAATCTTCGAAACCATACGCTGTAAAATTTTGAAAAAAATAGAGGTATAGCGCTTCACCTGAACTTTACTGGAAAAATAAGGAGAAACCCCTAATATTAATTTTGGGGGGTAAATTATAGAATTAAATGGAAAATAAAAAATTATAATTGTTTCTAACGGATATCAAATCATAGGGCTCATTATGACGAATACAAAAATATTTTTTTAATTTTTTTAAAATGAATATTTTAAAATATATTTAAAAAAATATTTAAAAAATTACCCATTTCCCCCTTTATTCCCCAATCTATAAGACCAGGAAAAATACGAAGAAATCCCCAATATTAATTTTAGGGGCCAAATTATAGAATTAAACGGAAAATAAAAAAATATTTTTTTAATGCATCATGCAATACATCAAATTAAAGGGCTCATTATGAGAAATACAAATATATATTTTTCATATTTTTTAAATTAATTGTTTACAAAATATTAACATAAAGATATAACAATTTCTCATTTCTCGCTTTATTTCCGAAACCATAATACCTAAAATTTTGAAAATAATTAGGGGTACTTTGGCTCACTTGAAATTTATAAGAAAAATTATTAGAAAACCCCCATAGTAATTTTAGGGACAAATTATACAATTAAATGGAAAATGAAAATTCAATTTTCAAATGCATCATGTAATATATCAGATAAAAGGCTCATTATGTGAATTACAAATATATCATATTTTTAAATCATTTGTTTAAAAGATATTAACAAAAATATTAAACATCAACTTAATTCCCACTTTAGAAACCACACTATTTAAATTTTGAAAAATATTTTATTTGTATTTTTAAATAATTTGAATAACAGATTTAATAATTTATAATTTAAAACTTGACCTATTTGGCCTTTATCTTCCAATCTACAGAGCCTCAAAATTCAGAGAGTAGATTATAAAAGGCTTCCCTGAAAGTTTATTAGTAAAATAAAACTCTAATGTTAATTTTAAAATTAGAAAATTAAATACATATGTATTCTTATAAAAATCAAGCGAATCCTGAAGTAGATAAAATAAAAAGTCTATGTGTGGAAAATGAAATTGTATATTTTTTATAAATTTAAAACGCTTCCTTTAAAAGATATTAGGGTAAATATAAGAAACTGCACTCATTCCCTGCTTGTCTGAAACTAGAATATTAGAATCTTGAAGGTAGTACGGAACCCTTAGTATGCGAGTCTAACTCGCAATTGACTAATTTTTTTTCTATTTACTATTATTTCTATTAAGTAGTATTGTTCATAAATCATTTGGCCTTTTACATAGTGAACCAATTCATGAAATAATTTTTAGTACCTGGACGAATATCTGTAAAAGAAGCCTTTATTAAACAAAACAGGTGTAAATAAGTAATAATGTGTATTTATTTTTTTGTAGAATGTTGCAAATGTACGGAAAAATTCACAAATTTTCTCAAATTCTGAGTTACTTTTGTACAAAGAGCTGGCAATTTACGAATAAAAATACCATTAGTCTTTGGCATAAAATGAACAGTATGGATAGAGAACTATTTCCAATGAACATGGAAGATGTACACTGGTTAAACTATATACGAACCTATATTCAAGGAATAAGAAGATATCTCATGAAAGATCCGGACATTACTCTGGAAGAAGCAAGAAAAAGAAATGCCAGGTAAGCGAATATTAAAAATGTATCAATTTATATAGTATGCTAAAATAGGTAATTTACTCCGTCGACACGTCACGAAACCGATTTCTTAATAATCTATAAGTGAGTCTTGTACCTACTATATCTAAGCTTTTACTTACTGATTTATTCCTACTTAAGAGGTAATCATAAAATAGACACTTGCAAAACTCTTTTCTCTCATGGATGTAACAAATTAGTCTGACATTTACGATGTGGATAATTCCAGTGGATGTGTCTTGTCCGACGATCATACGTAATACCCGCCCCCCCCCCCCCGAATAGATATCGGCCTCTCCCTAGAAAGGAATAGCTTCTCTAGTAAAAGTCCTGGTTCCATCCGTACCTTCAGACGTGGAACGAAGGATGTTTGTCCACTGCGGTAAAAGTAAATTTATGTGTTCACTAGGACACACTAGACGCGTACGTCGAGGCACTCTTAAAGGTCTCTTACATGTTAAATTGTCAGCACCAACTCTTCGATGTGTACGTCCTGAAATCAGCGTTCCATAATTTTGTCTAAATATAGTCTAACAGCTGGGATAGTTATGTTATGGTTAGGTAGTATAGTAATACTAGCTTGCATTTGTGACTTTTGGACGTCCTCCACCCGGTCTCCCGTTCACATTTGTAGTCTCTTGGAACATCGAATTATTGTTTTCTGAATGATACTTGTGGCATATTTTTCAATGTCTAAGTCTAATCGAATTATTGTAACAACAGATGGTCTGGGTGTATCAAGGATTTCTACAATTAGGTGATTTGACCGAAATTGTTGATACATAACAGATTTTTCTTGCCCTATCAACAGCTGAAACTATTTTGAAATTTAAAACCAAGTGACAAATTTTAACACTTGTTATGTTAAAATCAGACAGCAAAACTGAACATTTAAAAAAAAATCAATTCCTCAGTGCTTATTTCTATAAAAAAATATGTTTATAAGTATAGATTTTGTATTTAGTTTTACGATGGGGGGGGGGCAAGAGTTTGTGGTAATCTTGAAGGTAAAAAATACACAGAACATTCTGATTTTCGTTTAAATTGAAAAGAAAATATATGTTTCTTGTATAATACACAGTTCAGTTCAGTTACAAGACAGTTCAAAGCTACCACTTCAAAGCTATTTCTCTTTAATAATTAAATTACGTTTGCAAAATAACAAATTTATATTCGTATTTTTATCTTGTTCTTTTCCGTACCATAATGTTCACACCTACTCTGAAACTTAAGTTCTCCGGGGTAAAGATCCTACCTTGCTGAAATTTGGATAATTTTCTATTTAATAATCCTTAATATACAGTGAAAAAAATTGCTGTTTCTGTGTTTTATTTTTTTAAATATTGGCCATGCAAACTTAACGTTGTATGAAAACAGCGCCTCCATTTCTCATTTACAGTTAAAATCGTCTAACTGTATTGATCATTATCTCTTTAATACGCTGTTCGAATTATGCAGAACTGAGTCCTTTCTGTGTCTCGATTACATAATATCCCATACACAGGTGAGTGTGAAAATGTGGGTCTTATTTTTTTAACAATCTTGCATTGGCAATTACAATGGACAACTGAACTTTTTCAGCAACGCATTGAAAGTGCCAGTTTGCTATGATACATCAATATTTTGACAAATGAGTTTCATATAGTAAAATTGTAAAATGTTTTGAACACATGACTTTAACAGTAAATGATTTTGTTTAAGTGTAGTTCTCGCTATTCTAAATTGGTTGGTTGTTGCTAGTTTTTCAAAAAAGAATAATTGAAAAATTGAAAAAACAGTTTAAGATTTTAGAATGGCTTAGAGTCTTCTAAAAAGTTGCACGCAAGAAAGAAATATTTTGCAAAGGTCCACAGTGTTTATAAATTTTTGAACAAATTTTGTACAGCAATTTTAACATGTTCGAGGAAATTACACAGAACAGCAAACAATATAATATAAATTTCCAGAAAAATTATGCAAAGTTCTAGAAAATGCTCGAATTTCTCAAATCTAAACTGCCTTTCGAAGTAAAAATAAACAATGTACTATTTTCTCCTTGTTATGAAATTATTTCAGCTAATTTGCAACTATTTTTTAGTGATTACGCATTCTTTGTTGTGGTTCTTTTAATTGAAGCGAATAAATAATAAACTAAGAAATTTACATTTTTTTATTGCAATTTTTTCTCAATAATTGTTAATGTCAATTAATTATGAACAATTAAAGTCTAATAAATGACAAATTCTCTAATACCCAAAATGTCTTTATTGTGAATTGATTGTACTACTTTACCTGTGTAAACCTATAACTAAAAATTTTATAAAGAAAAACATTTATTTATACAAAACACACGGTGGCTTCCGTACTATATTAGCCCCAATCTACACCCTTTATCGGCCAAACTATGATTTGTGTTATTAATGAACAGAGTGCTTATAATAAGAGTTTTGCCAAGGTATAGGCTAAATGCTGATTGGTTCCACCATTAATTGTACACATTTCCGGTTTACTACGACTACAAAATATCAGCATTTTGTTATTATATTAAATGTAGACCTTAAAAATACAAAGCATCTAAATTTTTAAAATGCCGACAACATAAGCATAAAAGATAAGCTTACTTTCATTTTCAAAAACTGTTGGAATAACATTTCGTTTTAATATTTTACTGCCCTTCTGTCTAAGTTTTTCCCACATCTCGAATGAGAAGTGTACCTAATCATATATCCTTAATATTATATAATATTTAAAATTAATAACTTATAATAGTTTTCATTGAATTAATGAATGTATCAATCAATTTGTCTATCAATAAATCATGCATATTCACGCACTGCTAATATTCTATCTCTATCTTGGAAGTGAATTAATTTTAACATTTTTCCCTACTTATTTTGGCGTTTTTGTAATACAAACAAGCTTTTTAAAATTTAATCACTCGTATTACTCAAAGCGTAGACTAGCTATAAACAAAATCTACATTATAATTATAATAAATAAATAGCCGAATGAGTAAAGTAATATTACTCTTCTTATGAGGAAGATTCACGGAAGGTCAAGCGCAAGGTAGCGCCACTGCATATAAGGGTACAATGGCCGCCATATATACAAATTCTTATGCATGGCGGCCATTGTACCCTTGTATGCAGTGCCGCCACCATGCGGTTGACGTTCCGTGAATCTTCGTCATACGACCTCTGTTGATAAGTAGTTAATAATTTTTAGAAAAGCATCTCAAAATAAGGGAAAATAATTTAATATAAAAATTTGAATAATTCACATTTATCGAATGCGCTCGAATCATGTGGGAATCCAGGCAAGAGCTAGGGGGCGATGAAAGCGCCTCCCGGAAGCTTGTTCCACCGCTGGCTCGAATCATGTGTGCGTCAAGTCTTTCATTGCTAAATGAATATGAAGTGAGAAAGTTTTTTTATGTATTGATCTTTACTACTTTTAAAAACTGTCGAAAAAATAGCGTATTCAATTTACATGGCAGTGGAAAAATCGAATTTCGGTTATTTTGATTATTATATACCAAACCATTTTAAATATTGTCAAACTATCAATATTACAAAAGTTACTTATATTTTTACAACTAAACCAAATTGTTAATTATTTTTGTTTTAGGATCAACATTCTTCATACTCTCATAAAAATGGTGCTAATATTTTTGGTGTCTCACTTGGTGACTGCGTTATGGTATAAGTTCTACAACTTTTTTTGATATTTGTGATTATTTTAAAATAAAACATATTTATATTTTTAATAGAGTTTTTATTCTACCACTGTTGTTTTGCGTATTCCTTTCTTTCACGTCTACATATATATAAGAAAACAAGAAAAAAATAAATAGAAATACAAATTTCATGTCTGAAATACTCAAGTTTTTATTTGAAAACCAGTGATCTGAATTCCATAATTTTTACCTTCAATTTTTTTAAATTTCAATAGAATCAAGATTTGGTTTATTAATTAAACAATTTGAATGAGCCAAGTATAAAAGCAAAAACAGCCCTGTAAATACAATATTCAGAATTTATATATAGCAATGTCGATAAATATATAAACACAAAAGTTACTGAAATTAATTTATAAATGAAATTGGCATGCAGGTTGTTAATAAAATTTACGAGTTTTCTCTGTGGTCGGTGATACCAAAAACCCCAAATTTGCCCCAGTTGAAAGATTGTAAGCTTTTTGTTACTATATATTAATTGTAGTAAAAATTTAATAGAGTTTAAGTTAGGGCAAGGCAAAAAGGCTATTTAATGAATCGATAAAGATCTCAAGAAATTGGCCTTTTTAATAAAGATTAGGATCTGTTGTCTTCAAAAGAACTCTGGAAAGTGTTATTTATTTATATATCCAAAATCGCAAATCGACTCTGCTAACTCCGGTTCATGA
This sequence comes from Octodonta nipae, assembly GCA_034190945.1. Taxonomy (NCBI): domain Eukaryota; kingdom Metazoa; phylum Arthropoda; class Insecta; order Coleoptera; family Chrysomelidae; genus Octodonta; species Octodonta nipae. Next base: position 72,303,437 of record CM067217.1, read on the forward strand.
GTAAACTATCAGAGGTGACAAACGTCAAAGGAAGCAATATTAGTCTTGTCTTGAGTTTGCTATTCTTGTCGATGATACTATAAACCTAAGTAAATGCCTTTTAGCAAGTTCGCTGGGAAAGAAATACCTGTAGGAATCTGATTCGCAGAACTGGTTTCTTTGCTGTCAGTTCAATATTATAGAAACCAGACATTAACATTTCTAAAGAAAATTTACCGATTAATGTTTGCTAACAATTACCCCAACAAATTTATATTATTGTCAAACAAATTCTCTCTAGCAGTGGAAAATACATATATACTGAGGAAAAACAATTCGATTACCTGGATGATCAATTAATTGAAATATACAAGAACATCACAGAAATATGGAAAATTAAGATAGATAAACTAATTCTTTTACCTCAAATTTTCGGCAGGTAGTTCACTATTAGGGGGTGTCGTATCATTACGGGTTTTCTTAAAATAATCTTCAATTTCGTGCAATTGTTTACCTTTGGTTTCTGGTATAAAAAAATATATGAAAATCGAACTTACAAATGATACCAGACAATACACAAAGAACGCTCCACTTGTTCCCAAATTTTCAAATATACTGGGGCTTGTTTTAACAACTGAAAAAAATGCAGTAAAAGCCATAAAGGATGTAATACCACTTCCGATGGACCTACTTGTTAATGGAAATAATTCACCAATCAATGCCCACGGTAGAGGAACGAATCCAATAGATATGAAAGATATATAAGATAATAGACCTATCATTGGTATATATGACTGGTTATGTAGATCAATATACATTTTTGATAAATAATTGAAAGAACCAATCACAAATAATGATAATGTTGTGCCTATACCACTAGCAATCGCTAACGGCCGCCTAGAAAACTTTCTCAATAAAATACAAGCTACTACAGACATCACAGCTCTTATTAGATCTACCAAAAGCATAGCTAAATATTCATTGATCTCACTGCCCACAGTGTTTTTCATTATGGACACTGTGTAAAATGTAATAGCGTTTACTCCTACCCATTGATTAGCAACTATATACACTACAACAATAATTAAAGGCTTGAGAAACTCTGGTCGTTTCAAATCTACAAAAGTTTCTTGAAAACCATGAGTAATATCTTTTTCCTGTCGATGAAATATAATTTCGAGTTCACGTTCTACTTCATCGGAATATCCTCTACACCAGTGAAACGATTTCTTGGATTTATCCAGTCTTCCAGTTTTCGCTAACCAATGTGGAGATTCTGGAACTAATAAAAGTACTGCCAGACTTACTAGTGGAAGAAAAGAGCATATCAACGCTGTAGTTTGCCAATGTAGGAAAGTTCCGAGTAGATGAGATAATAGGAGACCTGAAATTTGTAAAACACAATTTTATAAATTATATATAAACACTTTAAATTTTATATTGACGAATGAAGATATTTACATTTTAACATAATTTATTCAAAAGAATAAACTCAATGGAAAGCCAAAAAAACAATTTAATAAGTTCTTGTTATTCTTAGTGAATCTGCTGTAATATCATTGTCTCCTAGATGATAATTATGGTAACTCTACTTTGAGTTTTGGATTTTTTGGGAATAAGATCATACTGAATTTTTCAAAATTTACTTTTGGAAAAATGTTTGATTATGCGAAGGGGATGTAGGGCAGTGGGAACAGAGTATGTTACAATATCAAAAATGACACAACTGTCAAAAATTCCATAAATGCCAAAAATGTTAAAAATATCAAAAATGTCAAAAATGTCAAAATTCTCAAAAATCTCAAAACTGTTAAAATTTCCAAAAATGTCAAAATGTCAATAATACCAAAAATGTCAATGGCAATACATATCAAATGAAACTAAAATATAAAACGGAAAACCACAATATCGAATATCAAAAACCTCACATATATTTAGCTCATCATATTCAATCCCAATATACTTTATTTTCAGAAGCAGTTGTACCCATTTGTCTAGCCCGTGTGAAGCTGGGGCAGTCAGCTAGTAGCCTAATTATTATTCAATCAGGAAATATATTGTTTTCATTGACTTTAATAATATTATATTATTATATTGACTGCATTCCTAGGACAAAAAAATAATACCATCCAACCCAGACTATACAGCAGACCAAATTATAGGTTACAAATTTCTCAGTATATTACTTGGAAAGTAACTATTAATTTTTCATTGTTTTCATATTTGGCTACTTTAAATTTTCAAACTACTAAGATGAAGACAAGTTTAGAATTTTTAATAACTTTGACTGTTGTTGAAAATTAAATTGTCAGTTTCACTACTCCCGCACATATCTAACTGCTCACAGCTAAACCCATCGGAGGCTTAAATAATTACCCAGTAATTGTTTTAAGAACAACACCCAGTTTGATTATACCGCCTAACATGAGCAGCCTCTTTCGTAGAATTCTTGCCAGCTCAGTAAAAATCTTCATATTACGGTGCCCAGTTTTAGTACAGTTATAATCCAAGATCATAGGGCCACCAGACGTTACTTATTTTCTCAAAGAAGAAATGTATCAAAGTAGTATTAGCAGGTACTCTTAGGGTATGCATACTTGCTACTTGCTTGATTTGTTGGTCCCTTTCGAGGTACCAGGTACTTAGGGTCGTTAAAAATTAATCCTACTTTTTTTCCAATTCTCAGGGCTGATTTTTATGTATGTTTCAATGGATATGACCGAAATTAATGATACAAACCGCCAGACGCTTTTCGTAGGCCGTAACTTTTGCCGGACGCTTTAAAGCTTCCAATAAAATAATGTAACTTTACTTATATTCTCAGTCCTGAATTTTATATATGATACTAAGGAAACTATTTAAATGTCTTTTGTAACCAGCCAGACCAGTTTCATTGGTCAAACAATCCACCCACTCGTAAATCTTACCTATTCTTAATAAATAGTATTTTACACAGTGTATAAAAAGGTGGTTCGAGGCCTATACCATCGCAATACTATGGTCACGGTGTAAGAAAAAGGTGACGCAACGCCTATCCCATTGCAATGCGACGGCGTGGACAAAAATGTCGCTACCTGTACTAATAAACTGCAGGTGGCTCTGTGGGTCGTATCCCACTTGCGCTCAGCTCATTGGATATTTCAGTGTGTTTTTGGTTGCGTTGTATAAAACATTCTGCAGCCTGATTTTTAAAGAATTGTTTCACACAGTGTGATACTGAATTGTAATATACAAAAAAAATCCAGATTTCTGTTTGTGGTATGAAATTCTAAACTATGTGATAAAATAACAACTTACAGAATATCATATAAACTGTATTTGGTATTATAATATTAACTTTCTGCATTCAATTATATCCATTTCAATCTTCTGAGACCCAAATGCATAAATCGTCTTTGTTAATTTTAATATATTCTAACAATATCTTCGCATTAATATTATAGCTAAGTTTATAAATCATTATTAAATTCATCTGCTGTTAGAAATGGGCTGAACAAATACATATTAACAGTTAAAACTAAATATCTATTGCTATATTTCATGAAATCTTAGAGAAACATTTCGTGATATATTACACCAATATTTCATAAAATATTTCAGGAGAATTTTAATCTTGAATATAGTAATATTTTGGAAAAAATTTCAAAAGATACTTTAGACATAAAATATTTTAGCACTATTTTAAAATATTTGACTCTAATATTCCTGAAATATTCGTATTATCACGACAACCAAATCTTTTAAAATATATCATGAAATATTACAGAATATTTCATGAAATATTTCAAAAGGTTTTTGCAGCGAAAATACCGAAGATTTCTAAAATATTTTATGTAACTTCAAAACAAACATGAAATATTATATAAATATTTTTAAATAGTTCTCTAACATACATTAAAACTATTTTTATATCTACAACAAAGGATCTTTTGAAATATATCTTGAAATATGACACAAAGATTTCATAAAATATTACAGGAATGTTTCATGAATTATTTCAAATGGGGTTTTGTCGCGGACATAGCAATATTGTTGAAATATTTCAAGAAATATTTTGAAATGTTTCAAATCAAACCAGAAATATTGCATAAATATTTTAGAAATATTTTATGCTGTGTGGGTAAGGTTTACCTTATTCTAAAATTAAATCAAAACACAAAATAAATCATCAATTAATCTTGTAAATGATCACTGTCAAATTTGGGCATCTGACAAGAAACTTCTTACAAAAATCAGATTATGCATATGTCACTACTTTTTATCATTTACTGGAAAAATAGTTTTTATATATACATCTTATTTACATGAAGTTATTTTTTATTTCTTAATAATGTAAACTGAAATTTATTAAGAATTATGTAATATTACTTATAACATGCAAAATTTTAATTACCACTATTATTGAAGAATGAGACCACACACTTGGAGGCCTCGTGCCCACTTTTATTTTATTAATGCGACATTCTGAGCCACTTCAACTGAGACTGTTGATTCACTTTTTTCTTACACCGTGGCTACGGCTATAACGAAAATGTCGTTCTTTACGCTAATAAAGTGCAGGCTCTGTGTGTATGGCCCACTTGCGCTCTTCTAATTGGGTACTTCACTGTGTTTTTGGTTGCGTTAATATAATATATTCTGCATATATTAAGTATATGCAGAATATATTATATTAACGCAACTTGCTCCCGCAATTTGTTTAGTGTGTATAATTTCAATTTGTTTGAATTACTTCATTGATTTTTAAACTTATGCACCTTTTCCAAAACCTTCCGTCGCGCTAATGCTAATTTTAAGTGTTTTTTGTTTGTAAAATAAAGACAGGATTCGTGTATTGACTTTCAAGCTATTTGGACGCTTTGATTCCATCTCAAGACGGCCGTTTTTGTTGTTATTGTGTTGCGATTTCGCGAATTATAGTTCCAGTCGTAACGACCGCTAAACCGCTTTCATTTTGTTTCTTTTGTGTTTGCAAAAGCGCATCATTTGTTGTTAAACCCGCATTTTTGTTTGCTCAATCAATGAACATTACGTCGCTATTTTTTGTGTAACGTGTTGTCCAGACGAAGCTCTAAGATCAGTTCCTGCTGTTGCGGGGCTAGCCTCTGAAGAAAGAAGAACCAAGAAAACACCACCTGCAGAGCTTCGACGTAAAAGGTATTTGGTGATTCATTTACGCGACGGCACGTGTTTCATTGATTGTTCCGCTAAAGGTCTGTCGTCAATTACATATTTGCATTGAACCAACATTGAACTAAAACTGCAACACCTAATTCATAATTTTTTTTGGATATTATATGTAATGTGCCAACGAAGACATTCCATAATTTGGTCCAATTTCGAGCCGGATGCAATTTGAGTTAATTCGGTGCAAAGTTTATCGATCAAATCATTGATTTTTCGTTGCAATTATTGTTGAAAACCGCATTGAATTTTCGTTTCTTTATTTGTTAAAAGAGAAAACAAGTTCGGGATATTCATTCAATCCGTTGGAAATAAATTTCGCATATTTTTTGCAGCGTTAACAAACTTACAAGAGCTCGTTTCGTTTGTTTGGTTATTTTGTTAAATCGTTTTGGAATTTATTTGACATTTGGTCAGATATTTTCTACTTCAACAGTAAAAAATTGTAGATTTTTTGAATAGTGTTTTCGTTCTATCGTGTTAGATTTATTCAGTGGCGTTTCAGTGATTTTAATTTATTGTTAAGATGTCAAAAACCTCTGCCAATTTACGTAAATTTAAAAATCATCGACAATCGGAGTTTAAAAGATTAGAAGATATTTATTTTGCTGCCGAGAAAGCCTTAAGAGGTGACGACGTTGAATTGTTTTTTTTTGCATGATTGATATGGTTGATTCAATTCATTCAGACTTTTTTAAACATCACAATTCTATTGTAGGTCTAATTTCAGATGGCAACGATGATTTTGACTTTGAGGATGACATTCGCAATAAATTTGAAAAATTGTTTTATTCAATTAGGTCTATTTCTGCTAAACTGAAATCTGTTCAGAATTCTACGCCACAAAATATAGCTCGGGAACAGGAAAGTGTTACTTTGCCGCGCATTGATTTGCCTTGATTTAGTGGAGACATATTGGAATTTGGTACTTTTGATATGAAAAACTCAGTGCTATGCAGAAGTTAGCAAATATTTGCAGTTAGCTTTAAAAGGGCCTGCTTTTGAAAAAATTCAAGCGAACTCGTTTAATCGCGGACTCTCATTGGTCAGCTTTAGAACAATTTTCCCAACTAACTTCAGATAGCCCTTCAGAGGTTCGGAAGTTATTGGATGACTTCAGTGATAATTTGGAAGCACTGAAGAATTCGGGTTTACTAGTAAATCAGTGGGATTTTTGTATCGTTCAAACGATGTTGAAACGAGTTCCAAAGAATTTAGCCGCTAAGTTTGAACTTTACCATGGTACCGTGACCGTTCAAGATGACTTTCCGATCCGCGCGGAAGTTGTTGATTTTTTGTCAAAGCATTGCGATGCCTTTGAACATGTTGAATTATCCCGCAAGGCAAAGCGAAGTGTTGACAAAAGGTTACCATTGAATTCAAAACAACATTCTTCCCGTTTCACTACATCTTTGTTTGTCACTAAGAATAGAAATTGTTTAGTTTGTAAATCCGATCATGCGATTTACAAATGTTCTGAATTCCTGAACAAATCAGTATCCGCGCGGTTTAAGTTTGTTAAAGATTTTATACTTTGTTTTAATTGCTTAGGCGATTCTCATCAGTCGAATCGCTGTAAATCTTTATCCACTTACCGCAACTGCAACAACGCCATCACACATTGCTTCATTTTGCAAATCGTGGTGATTCAGGCATTCGGTCTGAATCTAGTGCTCCCTCCGCAAACCTGACTTCCACATCTGGTGGATCCAGTACCATTTATACTGTTGAAAGTCCCGAAACTTCTCTACCGCAGACTTCTTCTCATAGCTCACTTTTGTCTTACAATTCAAATGTGTTGTTATCTACCGCTTTAGTTGAGGTATTAGATTAGCACGGTTCTTATCAAACTTTGCGATGTCTGCTAGATTCTGGTAGCATAACATCATTCATTGCGAGCAAGGCTGTGAAACGCCTTGGCTTCCGACCTATGCCCGCTTCGATACAACTCAACGGGCTAGGTTCTATGCAGAGTACCTCTGCTGAGGGCTCTCTTACCCTTTCTCTTCGCTCTATAGTAAAGCGTGAGTGCAATTTTGTTGTTGATACTATTATTTTACCCCGCATTTGCAATGATATGCCTGTTGCGCCCATTAACATGGCTAATATGGCATATCTAACCAATTTGAAACTTGCTGCTTCTGGTTTCAATAGCCCAGGCGCTATTGACCTTTTGTTAGGTGCCGATATATTCTCTCAAATTTTGTTAGACGGACGCCTTCTGGGAAAGGAAGGGGTTCCTGATGCTATTAACACTGTGTTTGGTTACATCCTTATGGGTAGAGTGTCTTCGAGTTCTGTTAACTCTCACTCTCAGTCAGTCATAAACCCAACTTCGCTTTTTTGTAAAATTGAAGATGTAGTATCATTAGATGATTCACTCCAAAGGTTCTGGACAATGGAAGATATTCCTACCGCACTGGTTCAGTCCCCTGATGATATTATCTGCGAAAAAATACGTCTTCTAAAGCAACCAGAGCTCTATAAACAATATTGTGATTTTCTCAAAGAGTATTTAGAACTTGATCATATGGAGTTGGTTCCCTATCTATCATCTACTTCTTCTGATTGTTACTACATACCGCATCATCGTGTTTTGAAACCTGATAGTAGCACAACCAAACTTCGCGTAGTGTTCAATGGATCCGCTAAGATATCTCATCGGTTATCTTTGAATGATTGGTTGTTTATCGGTCCCCAGTTGCAGCAAGACATTATCGCTATTTTGTTGACCTTACAGAATTTAGTTTTGCCTCGCCTGCTTGCTATAGAAAACTTTTCTAGTTGTGAACTTCACACATTTGGTGATACTTCTGAGAAAGGTTATGCCGCTGTTTATTTTGTGTTCGAAACCGCATCTGGATTTCGTCAAAGTTTTTTTGTGTTGCCTAAATCGAAACTTGGTTCTTTGAAAACTTTGTCACTTCCCAGATTGGAACTGGGTTCTTCCGTTCTTACCGCTAAGTTGGCTCATTATATTTATGAGCAATTCAATAGTCGTTTGTTGTTCAAGGTGATTCGTTGCTGGGCAGATTCCACTGTAGTCCTTTCATGGCTTAGTTCTTCCCCGCACCGTTGGACATTTGTCAGTAATCGAGTTGCTTACATTCAGGAAAAATTTCCTTCTTCGCATTAGTTTTACATTCAATCTTGTGATAACCCCGCTGACTTGGGTTCCCGCGGCACTTTGCTATCAGAGTTATTAGGCAATACACTTTGGTGGAAAGGCCCACAATTGTTGACCACCGCTTGTTTGCCACATGCTTGCTCAGACTCAAGCATGTCACCGCTAGTTATAACTGAAGCCCGTATAGTGGCGCTTCAAGTCACCGCTTCACCAAATTTATTTGGTACTTTGTTAGAAGAACATTCTTCTATTAATCGCATTACCCGCATTATAGCTCATATTTGTCGCTTTGTTGATAATGCTCGCAATCCAGACCGTAGGGGCTCTGGATCATTTTTGGAGTTATTTCAGGCTTAGCTTCGCATTGTTCAATATGTTCAAGATCAATATTTTTCTAAAGAGATTTCCATTCTTCGAGAACGAAAACTTTTGCCCAAATCGCTTCGTAAACTTTCGCCGTTTCTTGATGAACAGGGAACTTTTAGAGTTGGTAGTAGATTGGCTAATGCTCCATTGCCGTTTGATACTAAATTTCCCGCACTGCGGTAAAAGTCGTTTGACTAATCTAATTGTCGAAGATTGTCTTGTCACCAAGAATCCAAACTGTTCAATTTCTTTTGCAGCAACGATTTTGGATTCTATCCGCAAAGAAAGTAATTCGTAGTGTCATTTCTCAATTTGTTTCTTGTTGGAAGCTTAATCCTTCTGCTTACCAACCCTTCATGGGAAATTTGCCCATTTCCCGCGTTTCACAATTGAAAACATTTTCTCATGTTGGGGTAGATTTTGCTGGTCCCTTCACTATAACTATGGCTAAAACTTGAGGGTCGAAAACTTTAAAGGCTTATCTGTGTCTGTTTAAGTGCTTTGCAACGAAAGCTGTTCATCTAGAACTCGTATCAGATTTGTCTGCTGTTGCGTTCTTGGCAGCTTTGCGACGATTCATTGCACGTCGTGGTCGATGTAGCCATGTCTATAGTGATTGTGGTACTAATTTTGTGTGTGTCCTCACTATGGAGGACTATGGGAGAGCGGAATTAAATCCGTTAAAGCTCACTTAAGACGTGTCGTTGGAGATCAAATCCTAACCTACGAAGAACTTTCTACTGTATTTGCACAGGTCAAAGCAGTTTTAAACTCGCGACCTATAACCCCTTGTAGCAACGATCCAGCGGATCTTACCGCCTTGAGTCCTGGAATGTTTCTTACAATGGAACCTTTAACAGCACCTCCTGAATCTGATTTCTTATCTGTCCCATCTAATCGTCTCAACAGATGGCAGTTCCTGCGTCGATTGCATCAGGCATTCTGGAAACGTTGGTCGCAAGAATATTTACATACTCTTCATCAACGGAGCAAATGGACTGATCACTCGGAGGTTGTTAAGCCAGGTACTCTTGTTATTTTGAAGCAAGACACTTCCCCTCCTTTGAATTAGCCATTAGGGCGCATTATTGACGTACATCCTGGACGTGATGGTGTTGTACGCGTTGCTACAGTTAGAACTGCAAGTGGTACTTTGAAACGACCTCTTGTAAAGCTCTGTCCACTGCCAGTGGACCCTTAGTTTTGAAATTAGTAATTCAAGGCTGGCGGAATGTTGCGTTCTCGCAATTTGTTTAGTGTGTATTGTTTAAATTTGATTGAATTACTTCATTGATTTTTAAACTTCTGCACCTTTTCCAAAACCTTCCGTCGCGCTAATGCTAATTTTAAGTGTTTTTTGCGTGTAAAATAAAGACAAGATTCGTGTATTGACTTCCAAGCTATTTGGACGCTTTGATTCCGTCTTAAGACGGCCGCTTTTTATTGTTATTGTGTTACGATTTCGCAAGTTATAGTTCCGGTCGTAACAACCGCTTAACCGCGTTGATTTTGTTTCTTTTGTGTTTGCAAAAGCGCATCATTTGTTGTTAAACCCGCATTTTTGTTTGCTCAATCAATAAACATTACGTCGCTATTTTTTGTGTAACGTGTTGCCCAGACGAAGCTCTAAAATCAATTCCTGCTGTTGCGGGGCTAGCCTCTGAAGAAAGAAGAACCAAGAAAACACCAGCTGCAGAGCTTCGACGTAAAAGGTCAGTGATTAACTTTTATTTGGTGATTCATTTACGCGACGGCACGTGTTTTATTGATTGTTCCGCTAAAGGTCCTTCGTCAATTATATACTTGCATTGAACCAGCATTGAACTAAAACTGCAACACCTAATTGATACATTTTTTTGGATATTATATGTAATGTGCCATCGAAGACATTCCATACTTAATACTCATTAAGTATATGATATTGTGTAGTACATTTTTTAAAAATGGTTTGGCACTGTACGATACGGAATTGTAATATCAAAAAAAATCCAGATAAATCCAAAATGAATTGGTATTTTTTGCTGGTTTGGATTTATTCGAAGAAGATTGTTATATTACTAGAGAATATCCGTCATTCTGTATTGCCCAGAAAACTGGGAACACAATCTGTTTGTATTATGAACTTCTAAACTATGTGATAAAATAACTACTTACAGAATATCATATAAACTGTATTTGGTATTATAACATTTAGTTTCTGCATTCAATTACAGATATTTTAATCTTCAGACATGCAAATGCATAAATACTCTTTATTAATTTTAAACATCTTGTAACAATGTCCTCGCATTAAGGTTATAACTTAATTTATAAAACATTATTTAAGAGTTTAAAAGATGTTAAAAATTTTACCCCCGTGCAAAAATGAGCTTTTGCAGCAATTCCGGAGAGCTAATAACATCGCTAATCTTTGGAATAATGCTCACATGAAACTGCTTTGTATTTTTAGCCCAGAAAATAATGGATGCACACTGGATGACAATCATTATCTATTTAACTGGTTTGATCACCAAGCTTTGTAAGTGAATCGCTTCAAGATGAATCAGGTAATCTACTTTCACTTGAAATTATTTATATATTTTGGTAACTATTGAATTATAAACTGCTAATTATTATATTTGTGTTTATAATTACAGAAGACAACTCCAAAGATGACGATGATGATAATTTGGATATCCCATACCATACCAACATTGGCTTGATGATGAGTTATCAAACTTTAACGATGATGATATTCACGACGAATTTTTGCTGTTTTAAAAGATAAAAATTATCATAAACTAATATTTTACGAAATGTTACTGTTACAAACCATCATTTTTATAGATATAGCCAATGAAACACCTCTATAGGTAAGTTAACAACTAAATACCTACAATACAAATTGAATGCATTTCTTATTTAATGTACTATAAGTAATAATATACAAATGGTTACAAAAGACATTCAAATAGTTCCCTGAGTTTCATTTATAAAATTTAGGACTAAGAATATAAGTAAAGTTGCATTATATTATCGGAAGCTTTAAAGCGTCCGGCAAAAGTTACGGCCTACGGAAAGTGTCTGGCGGATTGGATTATAAATTTCTGTAATATTCTTTAAAACATACATAAAAATCAGCCCTGGCAATTAAAAATAAGATGGATTAATTTTTACCGACCTTAAGTACCTGGCACCTCGAAAGGGATCAACAAGTCTAAGCCTAAGAGTACCTACTAACACTACTTTGTCCAATGCATTTCATCTCTAAGAAAATAAGTAACGTCTGCCGGCCCTGGGATCTTCCTCTAAAATGGATTAAACCAACCATCCAATCCATCCTTTATTGGTTAAAGTGTTGTGAGTGTGTTCTCCTATGTATTGAATACATTAATGGTTTGTTGGTTTATTGTTCGGGAATCACGTAAGAACTACTGAAGTGATTTTGCTGCATCTTTTTATTGTTGCAAATCCTATAGTTTACTTAAAATCTGGTAAACATTTTATCTCTCTAAATTGACAGAAACGGTAGATATATCGAAAAAACTTCTACAATATTGGGTAATACAAACTCAACTGGTTCCACCGCACGCACAAAATATTAGATACTGGCATCAACTTAGTTTTTATTCTAAATTCGGAATGGGCAAATGTAACATGTTTCGATTTAAGAAAAATCAACTGATATAACAAGCCTAATTTTACAGGGTATTCTGTATGTAGGAAACTTAGAGCAGAGTAGAATTAAATGGATTTAAAAAAACTAAAAGAAAGAGTTATATTTGGTGTTCTATAAGCAGCTGCATATATACAATATGATGGTCCAAAAAAAGCTATATTGAGTGGGCCATACATAAACAGTTCCATATACCAAGTGATGGAAAAAGGGTAGAATATTTATAGTTTGAATAAAAAATCTAAAAAAATGTGTTAGGTAAGCAGTTAGGATCTTTGAATTATGTTATTAGATATAGTTATGAAATATATATATATATATATATATATATATATATATATATATATATATATATATATATATTGTGGTTAAAAACTTGTTTTATATTCACAAGTAGTTGCATATATAGGATGGTTGAAATATGTAGCGGAGTATATTTAAAGCTATACAGGTAAGTTTAAAAAATATTATAAAGTAATACAACTACAAGCTGTTCCATTTACCGGATGGTTGAAATATAGGGTATGGTAGGATTATAAGGATACAGGGTGGTACAAAAATGTTATAAATATTTGCTGGGTAAAAAATGCTAGAAAAATTTTGTTATAGAGCAGTTGCATATATGGAGTACCTGAAATATAGTGCCCAGTAAAGTTATAGTTATACAGTATCATTCAAACAAGGTTAGAAAAAGATCTAAATGAAGGATGGTTTAAATGAAGTATGGAGAGAAATTATACTTTAATATGTCTTGAAAAAATATGAAGAATAATTGTGAAATAGCGTAGTTCATAATAAGTTGCAATGATAGGATAGCTGAAATAAAGGATGAAGAAGTGTTATGATAATTATTTAAAAAATGTTGACCAATAAGCGGTGCTTATACAGGATAGTTGTAATGCATATAAGGTGATTCAAAAACATGTTGAACAAAATTGTTATATTCAGTGCCTAATAAGCAGTTCCGTTATAGTTATACAGGTTGGTACAAAAAATGTGATACTGGGTGGCCGATAAGTAGTTGCAAATACAAGGTGGTTGAAATAGCGGATGCAGTGGATTTATAGTTAAAGTGGTTGGATTTTTTTTGTCGGATAGAACATGAGCTGTTGCATATATGCAATATCTGAAACATGGATCGAAGTAAAATTATAGTTCATACAGTGCGATTAAAACAATATTATAAAAAGCTTCATATAAGGGGTGGTTGAAATACAAGGTGGAGACAAATTATACTTTCAAGGGTGGTTCAAAAATGGTTATATAGCGTAGTCCATACAGATGCACATACAGGGTGGTTGAAATATTTTGTAGAGTAAAATTATGGTTATACAGGGTGTTTAAAAAATAAGTTGTAATGTTTGACAAATCAAATTGATGGTTTTAATGTAGATGGAAATAGAGTTAGTTAAACAAAGCAGTTTAAAAAAAGGTTGAATAAAATTGTTATACAGGGTGGCCAATAAGCAGTTGCAATTTGGGTGAGGGTTTGAATAAAAGTTTGATGTTTGGGTGCAAAACTGTGTTTTTATATTTGTGACACACCAAGGGTTACATAGGCATTTCCATTAGGATGGATCAAAAAAGTTTAAAAAAACATGTTATATAAGGTAGACCATGAACAGTTTCATTCTACTATATTGAAGATCTGAAATATGGGGAGAAGCAAGATTATAGTTTTAGCATGTGTTTAACAAGAGCTGCATATTATAAAGGTTGATTAAAATATAGAGTAAAGAGAAATTTTACTCTAAAAGGTGGTTCAAAAAATATCAGAAATAATTGTTATACAGCGTAGACCATAAGCAGTTGCATAGCTGAAATATAGGATAGAAAAGAGTTATAGCCAGGTGTTCAAAAAGTTATATTGGGTGACAAATAAACAGCAGCATATACAGGATGGTTGCAATATAGGGTGAAGTACAGTTACACTTATTCAAGGTAGCTAAAAAAATGTCGAATAAAATTGTTATATAGGGTGGCCCATAAGTACTTGAAGTTTGAGTGAAATATATTCGGGATTGATGGATTTATAGTTAAATAGGGTGGTTCAAACAAGTTAGAAAATTTTGTTTATAGGATAACCCATATGTTTCAGAAGTTATTTCTTTTTGCGATAGCTTGAACATTCCGTGCGCGGGTGAAACCACTGGTAAAGGCTAGTAATTTTTTTAAATTTATTTTTCCTTTGAACAAAGGAATGGATTAAAAACGTTGACCTAAAGAGTAATAATTCAACTATAAAGATTAAGTGCCCAATCCTTCCCATTGTTCATTCCAATGTAAGTAGTGCATCAAATGTCAAGAGCTTTAGATTAGGTTAGGCCCTCAGACCAGTTCGAACTGGACCATATTTCATTTTTCAATTTTTCATTCTTGTAGGTACCGATTTGGCGACGCCAATAAGGGCTGACGTCTGTAGAAAATAATTTTTAATCATGAAGTCCAACAATCAATTATGATTAATTAATCTGCAATAGGATTAAAATAAGAATTAAATTACTAACAAAATAACTCAATTCATAGTAAAAAAGCGTAGGGTGCTCGACATAAAATGTTATACTTATTTTATTAGTAGCCGATTACACAAATAAGTTTAATATGAAAATATGTTAAATTGCACCCCACGTTTTTTTACTATGAACTGAACTATTTTGCTAGTAATTTGATTTAATCTTATTCCAAATTAATTAAGCATAATGATTGTTGGACTTTCCATTACTGTAACACAAACTCTTCATAATTAAAAATTATTTTCTACTTTTTAGTTCGGTTTACTATTAAAGCTTTTTTTAGTTTTTTTAACTATACTTTGTATAGTTAATTTTTAGGCTCAAAACGACATCAATAGTATTTAAAATCAAGAGCCCCAATGTTTATTATATGTTATATATGGCTATGAATCAAAATTTATTTCATTCATATCACCTAACTTATGCATTTCATCTAATGCATCACTATTACCCGAAACTTTCCCTGTTAACTTTGAGCAGTCAAGTTCTTCTATTTGCATACTATTTCGTGACTTTCCCCGACTTAGACATAAGCTTGTCCGGCAGGAAACAACCCCGTACCCAGATAAATAACTGCATTTTGTATGTGGCATTCGTCTTTCAGCGGTAGCTTTATTTTGCTAGAAACTGTATCGATATTGGTTTAATAACATCATATTACTGATCATGACGGAACTGCGCAAGATAATTTCAGTGATAATACCCATGTTACAATTTACTAATAACTTAGGCGTTCAATAGATCAATGTTTATAATAAATGTGCAAATTCCGAAATTTTAAACAGACAATACAAAAGTATAAGTATCAAATGAATTTACCTAAAGAAATAGCAAAAGATATTCCTCCTAAAAGAAAACCGCGATACCTAGGTTCTGATGTCTCTCCAATGTAAACACCTGTGCAAGTAGCGAGTATTCCACAGCAAAGCCCCGTGAGAAATCGGCCAGCCAGAATTAATTTGGTGCTCGACGCGAAGTATATCAAAAGCCATCCCATAGTAAGTGGAAGACTTATCACTAAATGAGTGGATTTTCTTCCGATTTTTTCATTCAAATATCCTCCGAATATGGCACCTACAGCCATTGGTAAAACAGCCAAGGACGCTGGAACAAGATTTCAATATATTAAATATTGTAATAATTTATATTTTAAAAAGAACCGACTTAAAATAAAAACCGTTTAGAAATCGTGTGCAATCAATCACTATTTTCTAACATATATTCATTTTTTATCTGATTTAAGATGCTATTCTATTGATTATTTTAGCGTATTCTTTCTTATCTCTTTCTCTCAAATTTGTATTATTTTCTATATTTTCCACATATTTTAAACTTCTTTATTTGTTTTATTATTTTGGACCACACACACTCTAATTCATCCTATATTGCAACAATTCTGTATATGTTTCTGTGTATTGGTCACCCAATTTTTTATTTGTCTATCATTTTCAGAACCACCCTGTACAACTATAATTTCTCTCCACCTTATTGACTTTTATTTTTCTATTGTGCAAATTACGCTGTATACCTATAATTATACTTCGCCCCATATGTCAAGTATACTATTTATGCAACTGCTCATGGTCTAGCCTATATAACAAAATGTTTCACATTTTTGGACAACATTGTATAACTATAATATAAATCTACCATTTACTTCAACCACTCAGTATATACAATTGCTGTTTTTGAACCTATCTCTGTAACTATATTGTTACGAAATTTACCAAAGCCGACCCTGTTTCATTTCAGTACGACAACGATCGCTGGGATATAAAAAAAAGATAGAAGGTTCGGACGGGAGAAAAACTCATCTCGATCATTATTCGACAACTGTAAAATTGACACTGGATTATACTAGAGAATTCGACGCTGATTTTAAAAGGCGGACCCATCCTCGCAGCAGTTAGTTAGTGGAGCAAATAGCTTATATGTAAAATTTTTGTTGTGATATTCGAATCAGCTGTTGTATATTCGATGTAAATAAAAGTTCTAGAAAAGTGAAAGTGAATATTAGTTGTATAATTTTAAATTGAACGCACGGACTCTATTGCAATTTGGTGTCAGAAGTGAAGGATTAAGGGCAGTTAAAATCGTAATTTGATTTATGGAAACCCGTAGCACAAAAGATGCACAAAATTATCAAAAAAATAGTCAAGCAGGTTACGGAGGGACTAGACGAAAAAATAGCAAAGATTCTAGAAAAACGGTACAAGAAGGAGAAACAACATCAAAAAGAAATTCAACAAAGGTTCGTGAAATCTTTTGATGAAAAACGTAAAATAGAATTAGAAAATCTTACCACTACGATCGAAGAAAAACAACGAAATCTAGTTTCCACAATGAAAAGTGAACAACATAATTTAATTGAAGGATTGTTCTCGAAATTTGTAGAAAAACAAGTTCAAACTGAATTGACGAGACAAAATGAATTTAAAATAACTGAAGAAAAAAGACAAATGCAATTTGAACAACTAATGCAAATAGTATCACAAGTTAATGAAACAGTTAATGAAATCATGCAAATAGTAGAATCAGATATAAAAGAGATAAACGACGACATAAAGATCCTAAAAAATAATGTGGAGGCCCTTGAAACCAAAGTAGATGACGTCGATTCCGTACAGAGCCAGGTGAAATTTGAAATCAGTGCTATTCAAAACAAAGTAGAAACAGAAATTAAAAAAATGCAACAGGATTTGCAGAGAGGGAAATACAAGCACACCGTAAGTACCAAAGGTTCCTTTAGTAAACCACCCACATTTGATGGCAGTTCATCTTGGGCCATGTATAAACGGCAATTTGAGGCCGTGGCTACAGCTAATGGATGGGATAATCAAGAGAAATCTACTTGTCTGGTAATTTCGTTAAGAGGTCCGGCCCTAGAACTCCTCCAAAGCCTTCCAGTCTATGAACAAGGCAATTTCGACACGACAATCAATCCTTGAGACAGGTATACCAAGTCAAACTGAGTGGAAAAATGCAAAAATCCGGTGAAAGCCTCCACAAATTCGAAGCAGAGATTAGACGGTTAGTTTACTTGTCCTATCCAGACCTGCCAGAGGAAACGAAAGACCAGTTGGCCATACAGAATTTCATAAACGGCATCAGAGATGTGGAAGTACAACGAAATCTGAGACTAAGTGGTGTCAAGAAAAGTAATGAAGCTCTACTTCGGGTTTTGGGAGTAGAGGCCGTCATGAACATGTCCAAGCCGAGGGTCCGAGCAGTTTCCTTTAACCAGGAAGAGCCAGAGTCACCATGTCCCGCTAGCTGGTCTGAACAAGTTATTAGAACGGTCACAAAGAACTGGCACCAGAGGGGTATGTTACCGCTGTGGACAGACAGGACACTTCCAACGTGATTGCCGAGTGAGGCCACCTAAACGATCACCGATCAGGGGTAACCAACAGAACAGCCACATGTCCAGGGACCGTCAGCCAGTCAGCATAAGGGGGCGAATGCTGACTAACCCTCCAGCAGCCACCCAAACGTTGTCCATCCGGGGATTTTGCAGAGATAGCAGCAGCCTAGGTTTCAGGGGCAGCAATTACCATCACCATCCATACCGGCGTTGCTGTGTCCATTGCCAAGTCCAGGGTTTTGAGAGCATCAGAAATCCGGCCAGTTACCAATAACATCCAGCTCAGGACAGTCACCGGCGAGTCCATGTCAATACAGGGTGAGGCAAATGTCGTGCTACAGATAGGGGACAAAATGATCCGGCACAGGGTCCTGCTAGCGAATATTGAGGACGATTTTATACTGGGTATGGACTTAATTAGCCAGAATGGATTTATGTTCGACCCGACATATGATGTTTTTCAGTTCCTAAATGAGGAATTTGTATTGACACGGCCCGTCAACAGTTCAGTCACCTCCATAAAAATTGTGGCAAAGTCTTAAGCTAGAATTCCCGGTCGAACGGAACAGATTATTAATGGGCAGCTAGACAGCAATCCTAGAAGCTGCGTTGGAATGGTGGAGCCCGTACACTCAGCTCATGACTACTTAGTTGGACGGGCTATAGTTAAAACCGGACGAGATATACCAATCAGAGTCCTGAATTTGTCCAGCAACGACATCAGAATTGCCAATGGTCAAGAGATAGCTGGTTTCGAGCCAGTAGAGACCATCATCAATTGCGAAGAAGAGTACCAGACGTCGGTGAAGGAGACAGGGCCCAGTAAAGAGTTCCTACAACAGTTTGCTGACCAGTTGACACACTTGACACCAGAGAACCAGAAGAAAGCCAAGCAATTTATCACAAAGCACTGGCAAATTTTTATCAGTCAAGATGGAACCACCGGTCGCACCAACATCATCCAGCATCGAATAGATACCGGAAAGGCTCAAGCCATCTGAATACCACCTAGACGACTACCATTGGGGCAACAACAGGCAGTCGAGGAAAACATCGAGTCCATGTTATAAAATGGAGTTATTGAGCCATCCATCAGCCCATGGTCTGCTCCCGTCGTGCTAGTTAAAAAGAAGGATGGAACCAACCGATTTTGCGTGGATTACAAAAAGCTGAATGACGTCACGAAGACAGACAGCTATCCACTACCCCAAATCGATGACACTTTGACAACACTAGCAGGCTCCCGTTGGATCTCCACACTAGACCTAAAAAGTGGATATTGGCAGGTTGGTCTACACGCAAACGACAGAGAGAAAACAGCGTTTTCCACCAGTAAAGGGCTGTTTCAGTTCACGGTCATGCCCTTTGGGTTATGTAATATACCCACTACATTTGAGAGGCTAATGGAGTATGTACTGAGCGAGTTAACATGGAGGACGTGCTTAGTATACCTCGACGACATTCTAGTCATGGGTCAGACATTCGACGACCATCTGAAGAACCTGGGCGAAGTATTCTCCAGAATTAATAACGCCAACCTGAGACTCTTGTTCCAAAAAGAAGTAGAGTTTTTGGGCCACGTACCAACGAAGACAAGATAGAAGCCATTCGTGATTGGCCAGTCCCAAGAGACAAGCATGAGCTTCGAAGCTTCTTGGGCCTCTGTTCCTACTACAGACGATTTGTTGAGGGATTTGCCACCATTGCCGCGCCTCTACATCGGCAGACCACTGAGAAAGAGACATTCCGTTGGAATCAGGATTGCGAAACATCATTCAGACGATCGAGTACTACAGCCGTGGATTCTCGAAACCGGAAAGACATTATTACGTCACCAGAAAAGAACTTCTTGCAATAATAAGGGCTGTAGACCTTTCCACAAATACCTCTATGGTCGTCATTTCTTAATCCGAACAGATCATGCCGCACTCAAAAGGCTGCTGGACATGAAGACACCGGAAGGACAACTAGCCAGGTGGATGGAGAAATTACAGCAATTCGATTTCAAGGTGGAACACCGTGCCGGCCGTTTGCACAATAATGCCGATGCCCTATCCAGAAGACCCTGTAGAGCAGAATGCGGACATTGTCTGAAGACAGAACAGCGAGAGGGTATCTCCAACAGGCAGATCCGAGTGCAGGCCAATGAAGACTGGACAACGGAACAGTGCATCCAGGACCAAATGGCTGATCCAGACATCGAACCAATCTTGTCACTCAAAACGAGAGGGGCACCCAGGCCACGATGGGTCGAGGTAGCTAGATACTCCGGCGTGCTGAAATCGTTATGGGCTCAATGGGATTCTCTAAGAGTAGACAATGGAATGTTCAAGCGAGTTTGGGAAAGCGCTGATGGACGAGAAACCAAGTCCCAACTGATAGTTGCGAAGAAAAAGGTACCAGCCATCATCATGACCGAAGTACATGATGGGATTACCGGAGGTCACCTGGGCATGAATAAAATCCTAGACAATGTTCGCCAGCGGTACTACTGGGTGAATTACTTCGAAGACGTCAGAGCTTGGTGCCGCAAATGTGCCACCTGTGCAGCCAGTAAAGGCCCGAAGACCCGGACCAAGGGCAGAATGCAGCAGTACAATGTGGGCGTCCCATTTCAAAGAATTGCCATCGATGTCGCCAGTCCGTTTCCAGGGTCTGAGAGAGGGAACAAATACATTCTGGTCGCAATGGATTACTTCAGCAAATGGCCTGAGGCATATGCGATACCCAACCAAGGGGCAACCACGGTAGCGACGGTGCTAGTAGAACAACTATTCAGCAGGTTTGGTGCCCCGATGGAATTACATTCAGACCAGGGGCGTAACTTCGAATCGAATGTATTCCAGAAGGTCTGCACGATGTTGGGGATCAGGAAAACGAGAACAACACCATTACACCCACAGTCAGACGGAATGGTGGAAAGATTCAACAGGACCTTGGAACAACACCTATCCAAGGTCGTCAGCAATAACCAGCGTGATTGGGATGAGCATATTCCCCTATTCCTGTTGGCATATCGCTCTGCCGTACATAATAGTTCAGGCCTGACCCCAGCCAGGGTCCTATTCGGAAAGGAGCTGAGATTACCCTGCGATTTGGCCTTTGGCACCCCTGAAGAACCTTCCCAAGACATCAACGATTATGCCGACCAGCGACCACCGACATAACATGCTGGCAATACATGAATTAGCCCGAACGCAGATGTTGGCCACCAGTGACCGGATGAAGACGCGATACGACCTCAAGGCCAATTCAGTCGGGTTCCAGGAGAGGAACAAAGTCTGACTGTACAACCCCCAACGGAGCAATGGTAAATCCCCAGAGCTTACTCCCGCCTGGGATGGTCCATACGAGGTGGTCAAGAGGCTTAATGACGTCGTCTACCGGATCCGTCGAAACCCCAAGGCTAAGTTGAAGGTGGTCCATTTACCAAAGCCGACCCTGTTTCATTTCAGTACGACAACGATCGCTGGGATATAAAAAAAAATAGAAGGTTCGAACGGGAGAAAAACTCATCTCGATCATAATTCGACAACTGTAAAATTGACACTGGATTATACTAGAGAATTCGACGCTGATTTTAAAAGGAGGACCCATCCTCGCAGCAGTTAGTGGAGCGAATAGCTTATATGTAAAATTGTTGTTGTGATATTTGAATCAGCTGTTGTATATTCGATTTAAATAAAAGTTCTAGAAAAGTGAAAATGAATATTAGTTGTATAATTTTAAATTGAACGCACGGACTATATTGCAATATTATACCCTGCCCTATAATTCAAATATCCTAACTACTTATGCTTACATAACAAACTTTTGATACACCCTAAATAACTATAATTTGACTTCAACCACTTGTGTAAACAACTACTTATGTTCCACCCAATACAACATTTTTTTAACCACCCTGTATAACTTTAATTCTACTTCATCTTACCTATATATGCAACGCCTTATGTACCACACACACACAAACACACACCTACCACCGTATACCGTATAGAAAAGATCGCTGACATAACAATTTTTCTTTTCGATACACTAATGGAACTTTTTTTGCCATTTCACTCGACAGTAAGCCCAGTAAAATGAAAACCGTTATAAACACCCTGTACGATATAATTTTATGGCATATCTTCACATTTAAGCTAGATATTTACGATGAAAATTTGACATTTACATTGATGTTAACCGTTTTTTGCACATATTATTCACAAAAACGACATGTTTCATGTTATAGACAATTATAAGGAATCAAGCTGGAACATCTTGTAGAATACAATTAAAATATTCAAATTGATCAGCCGGTTTAGAGAAAAGAGTAAAGATTCATTGAAATTCACTGAAGTGTAGGCTCTTAATTACGGTTTCTCTCCGATTTTCTGAAAAACCGTAAATCTCACGATATAGAAATATAATTTTCTGCCCAAGCCGTTTTTGAATTATCACTGAGCATATATAAAAAAAGTTGATAAGCGAATTGATAACCTGCTCCTTTTTGGAAGTCGGTTAAAAATAGAGTAAACTCATATTCATAGATTCAGCAAAATATCCCAAGATTGGCGTACAAATTTATTAACTACACGGTGTGCCTAAACTAGGAATGGGATAACATTGGTATCTGGAACAGCTCAGAAGTGTTGGTTGTGTTGGTTAGATTAGGAGGTCTCCCTCATTTGATTCTCCATTGGGGAAACCTGGCCAATATTTTCTTTGGTATTCTTTCAGTATTCATTACACTATTTCTGCTGTTTGCATTCTTTTTTCCATGGCTTTGGTAACCATCAATACGTCTGATCCGTAAGTTACACAGTTTTCGAAGATCGCCTTATATATTGTCTCTTTTGAGGAGAAATAAATAAAATATGCCAAGGGATATAAATATCTGGGAGTTGCATTGGAGGAAGACAGATACGATGAAAACGACACATTACAAAAAATAGATAAGTCGGAGAACCATCCAACATTAGTGGAAACCACAATCACATATGGTTCTGGAAAATATATAAAAAAATACAAAACAGAATTAACGTCATATAAAATAATGTTTGGCGAATATGCTGCAGAGTTACACTTCACACCCATGTAATAACAGATAGAATTAAAGAAATTATGAAGATAGAAGCAACATTCACCTATAAAGAAAAAGGCAATTTTCCTGCTACGGCCACATGAGACGAGTGAACAATGAGAGAGTAAAACTTGGTAAAGAGACCCAAAAAAATAAGAAAAATGGAAAAATGAAGTAATATAGCCACGAAAAGAAGAAACATTGAAATAGACTAATGGAGAAAACAACACTGGCTTTCGAATTGCGACAATCGGTCCAGGCTGCTATGTTAGGAATTTATATGAGAATTACAAATAAGGTTTTTATTATTACGAGTATATAATGCTTCCCACAATGAGCTTAAATATGTCTAAAGTATATGTAATGTACAGATTTCTTCTCGGCAGGCATGAACTTCTGGCATATCCACTCGCTTCGAATTATAAATGCAAATTCCAATACTTTAGATTCATATTATCACAAACCTATCTAAGTTACAAAAGGTGGAAGTAAGTGGCAATAAATTTTAATTGCAATAAAATAAATTATAACAACTCGATTAAATTTTCACAAGTACGGCACTAATCCGGTTGTTACATTTTATAGACGTTTCAATTCTCTACAAATTAAACTGCATACTTTCAAGACATAAAATGTAATATTGATAAAACCTCATAAATATCGTCTTTAGGGTTTATCGCTTTATCAAGTGTTCGCACAGCCAACTGTCAAAATCGCTAATTGGCAGATAATTATTGAAACCGTTGGAATTACTGGCAACTGGCAATTTTCAAACGATGGTCGATTCAGAAATAATGTCCCATCTTTACAAATAGAAAACATTTTTATTCCCGTAGAAATGTACATCGTTGGATGCTCTATTTTTCTACATAATTGTCATCTTTTTCTACGTATTTTTGTATACGGTGATCCAATTTCTGTATTCCAATGTAGTAGAACTCCCGTGCCAACACGTGTAGGAAACGTGTCACCTCTTCTTTGACTTCATCGGTGCTCGGAAAGCCTTGGCTACCCAAATGTTCCTTTAACTTGGGGAACAAGCGATATCACTAGGTGCAAGGGCCGAACTGTAAAGTCACGACAGTCCAAGCAAATTGTGTCAAAAGTTCCTGTGTCTAATGGAAGATGTAAGTTCGAGCGTTGTCGTGAAGCAGCGTTACACCTACTGTCAGTCGCCCTCACTTGGGGTTCTGAAGAATTTGCCTAAGTTTCCTAAGTTTTGCACAATCATTGTCTGAGTTCATTGTTGTCCCACGTTCCATAAAATCGGTCAGCAGTATCCCAAAAAATAGTGACTATGACTTTGCCAGCAGGTGTTTGTTTTAACTTCTTTGAGGCTGATGATCCTGAGTGAAGCCACCAATTGTATTTTGTTTCGTTTCGGTATGTGAAATGAAATCAAGTTTCGTCTCCCATAAGAATAGAATCCAACAATCCTTCCTTATCAGCGTGACACTTTTGAAAAAACTAGCGATGGCAGTCAGGGCGTTTCTCCTTGTGTTCCGATGTTAATGCCGCCATACCCATGGAACACAACAATTGTGATACCCCTATTTTTCTTTCAAAACTTTTACCACTGTTTCGTAAGAACTCCCAGGAATCCGAACAACAAGTTCGCGCACGGTGATCCTCCCGTTTTGAAGCACTTCGCGTTGGACCATCTAGATAACTGCCTCCGAAACTGACGGTCTTAAACTCCGTTCTTCATCATGGACTTTCTTCCTTCCAGAGCTAAACTTCCGGCACCACTTTCAGATGTGTTGAATGGACATACACTTCTCGCCGTACGCCTCTGTCAACTGGCATGCAAAATGCGAACGGAACGAATTTCGCGGGATCAACAATAAGAAGCGCCATCACGGGCGAGCCGCCCGGGGCGGCTGGTGAGCCTATGCTCTGTGGGTGAGCCAAGACTGAGCGGCATAGCGAAGCACGTCCGGGGAAATCCCGAGTGCTGGAACAACAGCATACAGCGCTGTTGCTGTATTTCGCCTCGCAGCTTCCCGTGAGGATGGAACCGTTTGGGAACCTTATTTCTGCATCGACGCTCGTATATTACATTACGCCTTATTTTACATCACGACTTACTGTTTCTACTCTACTGATTAGTCGCGTAGATATTTATTTCTCACCTATCCATGACGCTTCTTCTGTATTTATTTCGATTGTGGTATTATTAGTTGATTGTAGTTGTGGAAGTAATATAGCAGAATATCCAGATATCATTCCAAAATTAACTGTTAGTATTAATGGCCCCAATGCTACGATAATCTGAAAATAACCTATATTAAGAATGTGATGATTGTGATGAATAAAATATATGTCTATGTTAGGTCAAATATAACAACAACAGTTCAGAACAACTATTCAGTTTTTGTAAAAATTGTTCAATAATAAATGATTCTATCTTACGGTTGATATAATTTTACATTCACATGAGTTTATTATTTGTAACCCACAAGGGTCATTTAATCTGAATTTTTTAAAAGTTTAATTAATTACAAATTGCTATTTCTTAGTAAATAATTTTTATCACTGAATGGAATATAGATATATACTTAATATAAGCATACATTTTCAAGGTTTTAGCTATTTCAACTAAAACTTACTAATTTTATACACTTCTATCAAAATTTCCTAAAATAAATGTAAATATCAAATAACTATTACTACATCATATAGGTATAATTTAAATATTTAGCAATGAGTGAGTGGTAAATGCATGCAATCATTCATCCATTTAAATCGGTACTTGAAAAAAATGGGTATATTTTATAATACCTACACAATTTGCAAGCATCGTTGAAACATTGATGTCTGCTATTATTTGAAGTAAAATGTAAAACAAACTAAGGTAATCTTATTTTTAATTAACTAACTAAAAATATATGTATATAATGTTATCACAAACGCTTTATTATAATCTCTAAAACAGGTGTGTACTTTCTTTTTCACTATATAAAAATATTATAAAGGTTTCATTGTAAGAGTCTACAGTTAAAGATAATAAATTATGGTGATTAATTAGAATAAGGGATGGCAGTAACAACATCATGGTTAATGTTGATTGGCCGCTTCAGGATCGCCATGTGACTCCTTGTGATTGGGTTAATGTTTATATATTTTACACATCTCTATATTAGCACTAAGATTACTGGTACCATATATAGTTTAATAAGTACATCCAATAACATTAATCACATTGGGTATAATTCCGTTGTTCGGTTCATAGTCTTGAGCCCTTTAAAAATTCCTTTTACAGGTCCGAGCGTATGCTCAAGAACAATCACTCACGGAAGGCTAGATATTTGCCATTCATGGTATGAGTCTATGAAACATTTGTCGAAAGTTTCCAACACTGGCCCTATATCTTCGTTGATAACGTCACATAAGCAATAGAATACATGTAAGGAAAACCCCTAGGACGCGATATTATAAATTCTGGTGTTTTTAAAACTTTTGTGTGTTGACAGCGTAAGATGAATGACATTCGTGTGCAATAGAATATACACATATTGCAAGATTCCGCATGATTGGTTCAGATCAGAATTTGTCACCTTGCCCGAAAGACTACAAATTAAACAAGAATGAAGACTATAGAATTAGAATAAGAATAATTTGATAAGTCACCTTCTAAAACTTTGCCTTTAAGTCATACATAGGAAAATTTACAGAACCTATGAAGAACAAATGATATAAATACAGTTTGGGTTTACACGTGCATGGAGTACAAGAATTGGTTATTCTTCTGAATGAAGAAAGACTAATAATAATGACCGTTATGCAGACGATACGGTCATTTTCGCTGACATCTTAGACGTATTTATGGATACAATGACACTTTGCAGCCAACAATATGGTGTGGTCATAAACACCCTATATACGAAAGGTTTCGAAATTTGCACGGAATATCCTATACACCTAAGTTTTCAAGTGAGATTACCTTCTTGGGTGTTGATATAATTTCCCCGATGTTCACATTGAAAAACAGACAGGAGGGTCCTAATAAAGTACAAAATAAAAACATTTTGTACATTGGACAACAAACTGAACAGTGCAGGTAGGAAAGAACACAGACATGCGGTAAAACATAAAGCAAAAACATCTTCATTGGGCCAACATACCATCAATACCGGACATCAAATTGGTTTTGAGGAGATGAAGGTGATATCAGAATGCGAGAATTACAAAATCAGATTTGTGAGTGAATCTACTGAAATAGACAATTGAAAAATGAATCTCAATAAACGTGCCGAAGGCTACAGGTTACCACCAAACTGGAAAGTCGCTCTGGCGGGACGCTATATTCCAAATAATACTCCAGTAGTCCAGAGAAACAACGCGGAAATTCACGACAACATGTAATACCGAAATGACTAGCGGACCACTAACGCGTTTAAAATAGGCCAAAGAGGATAACCACCCACCTCAACAAACTACGTGAAGGCAAAGATTCTCCAGGTGGTAACAAACATCATGAGGAAAACAAAACTCCCAAACCAAACCTCTGCAAAGAAGAGTCAGGCCCTAAGCGACCTAACAGAAGACAATTAGTCCTGAACACAAAGGATTATGTCTAAAATATTCGAGACCTACTAGACGAGTCTTATAAAGTATTGATAAATGACCCCACAATGTACTTAGGAAAAACTACAAAGGGAAAGATAAAAGATAGTCCCATTGTTGACGAAGTCAGAAACAAATAACCCCGAGAGAAAAGTCTTCAAACCCTTTGTCCCATTAGTGTCAAGTGAATTGCTTCCTCGACGCAACTTCTAGCGAAGTTCCTGGCAAAGAACTCCAACCCTACGTGGAAAAGATAACATCCTACGTTGAAAACTCAGATCTCTTGCACATAATCCAGGGGATCGGCATAGATAAGGAAGATATATTAAAGAGTTTCAATTTTGTCTAGCTTTTTATGAAAGTACCGGTGACAGAAGCCATTCAGTGCATCTAGAATAAATACCATAAGCCTGAATATATCATCGGCCTAGCTAATCATTGTTTAACAAACAGATATTTTGCATATGCCGAACAACGATACAAACACATACAAACACCATCCTGCCCAGTTAGTCTTAGTGTTGAAAATTCTGACACCCAGATCCGAAAAATTAACAGTGGATGAAAACCGCAAAACTGAGATTACCGCACTAAAAGAAGTATTAGCATGGAACGGTTATAACCTTACGAAGAGCTCTTACACAAAAACCAAAGGAACTAGGGAAGATCGGGGAAATCACACCAACATCCAAGGAGAAAATGGCAGTTAAAGACCAAGGTGTATACGACATACATGCAGCGATTGTAACTTTTCGTACATCGGACAAACAAACCGAAAAGCAAGTGCGAGCAAGGAGAAACACAGAAATGCGGCAAAACATAAAGCAACAACTTCAGCACTGCCCTACATACCATCAATACCGGACATGGAATTGGTTTCGAGGAGATGAAGACGATATCAAAAAGAGTGAATTACAACACAAGACTTGTGAGGGAATCCATTGAATTGAAAAATGAATCACAAAAAATTTCGGAGAAACGTTGTAAGGTTTCATCGTCATCAATTGACCCATATTACTGCTTCCAATTTTAAAGGGAAATCTATCCACTGTTTACCGTTTCGACAGAATAGTAAGAAACAAACATTTTTTATTAATAATTTAAGAGTGGTTTATTTTGAGACACGGAAATATCTCGAGTGGATTCCATTATTTCGAACTTAAACAAAAGTTGTAAGGTTTCAAGTGGGTCATCAAATAGTCAATAATGTAATGATTAGAAAATAACCTTTTTAACTGAAAGTTTTTTTTGTTATCTTTCGAAATCCACGGTACAAATTGAGTACTTCCATAAAAACAATTTCCTGTTCAAACCGAAACGGCCATTTCTGGCTAAGTTCTGGTCAAAATACGAATTGAATAAATACTGATAAGAACATAAAGTGTTTGGTTTTTATTTTTCTATGGAAATCCAATTGCAAAAAATTTAGTATTTGGAAAAGGCTATTTTATGTCCAAGTTGAAAGTCATAATACTGGCCAGTTCATGGCCCACTTCAAACCCCACAACTTTGATACAAAACTGATTTCGGAATAATGCAATGCACTCGAGGAATCACCTTGTCTCTAGATAAATGTTCCACCCGGTAAATGTATCGGTGAAGAACTTTAAAAGATATAACACTTCTTATAGCTTTATATCGTTTCCAGCATTTCCATATATTGTAAACATTTTGCTATTTATTTCAAAAATATATTTTGATAAAACTGCAGATCTTTTAATAAATTATTTGCAGCCTTCACTATGTTCAGTTTCTAAAAATATTTTCTCAACAAATATACTCAATTGGGCCGGTTTAAGTTAACTCTCAAGTTGTAATCATATCGAAGGTTTATTATTAGAGAATTAATATATAGTTTTCAAATAAAAATGTAACACCTAGGACATTAAGAATGATTATTGCTTTATAGAAAAAAGAGTAAAATGAAGACCAAAAAAATTAAACAAATGTTGCAAAAAGGTTGCTCCAAAACTTTTTGAGCACAGATAAGTAATCACTTTGGATCTATTTGACGCAAATAAAAACTTGAAAGTTTATCTGAGGCAGAACATTTTTCAATGGAGGATAATCCTCATTGATTAAATATTTTAAAAATCAATTTCAACTAAAATCCTAGAGAAATTTGTGGGACAACAGGAATAATTTTACACATTGGCATAATTCGCAAAGAGTTAAAAGTTTTCAACCCACAATTTCTTGTTCCAAATAATTCAGATCTTAATCAAAATTTTTATATTTGTAATAGCTTAGGTGGACGTCCAAACACAAAACAATAGAATGGTCAATTTCAAGAAAGACAACATAAGTTTGAGCACTTTTTGGCAACACCACAATTCACGAAATTGCTGTATATTTCCAAACGTTTCCGGGTATAGGACAGACCCCGTTGTCCATGGCAAAGATACCACGAAAAAAAGGCCCAATTCTAAAATGGGAAATTAGCTAGTGTAAAAGTATTTTTGCCTTGTATATATGATAATTTTTCAAAGAAATGTGCGCTGTTTTTAAAGTGAGTGTTAGACTTACCAATAGGTTGTGAAATAATTTTTAAAATAAATTTTGAGAGTTCACTCCATGGAGAATTTATATAGTTGATAATTGGTCTTACTGGAATGTTGGGTTTATGAATTCTAGGTAACCCAAAAAATGTGGCAGTTTAAAATAGTGTAAAGTAAGATTTTTACATTTCTTGTCCTGTAAATTCATATTTGTTACTGTAAAGTAAGCGGTATATTTTGTTTTGTTAGATCTTTGTATATTGTCCTGTAGCATTGACTTTATTTGCAGGTAATATCTTAATAGTGCTGTCATTTTTTTAAACTTTAATTGAATGTAATTCATTTTTCGAAAGGTTATTTTTGATATGTATAGGTTTTTCTATTTCAATTTTTCCTCTTATTCGATACTTTTGAGCTTCATTATTGATTAATTGGTTTGCAGTTTGTTCTACGGCACTGATAATATCAAATCTTGGAATAGTTTTTGGGGAAATTGCAAAATTAAGGTCCTTTTGTAGAATTGAGGTTTCAGAAGCGTTTAATTGTTTGTCTGAAAAATTAATGACAGTTTTTGTCAGATCAAAATGTTGTTTTTTTACATAATATCTAGCTATATTTTTATCTGAAAGAAGTTGATTGAATTTACGTAAATGATCTTGAATTCACTGTTGTAACTTATTAGAGTACTATTTTTAATTATGTTAAACCAATTCTCTGGTATTCTGAAGATCACCCCTTGCAAATTCTTCAAATTTGAGAGCTACTTTATTATATATGATCTTTAGAATTTTCTGTGCTACCCTACCCTGTATATTATCAAATTAAATTATCTTAGTTAAGACAGAAGTCAAATAATAGATATTGTCAAACATTCTAGTTTTACATTTTAAAATTGTGCCTTTTTCCATAGTTTCTTTGCCATTGACAACGAGGTCTGACCTAGACCTCGAAAGGTTTGGAAATATACAGCAATTTCGTGACAAATATTCTTCAGAAAACAACATATAGTTTTTCAAATTATAAACACAATAGAAGCTGAATACCAAATATTAATTACAAGATTTTTATTGTATTATAATGTAGAATATTTTTGTGAAAAGTAACTCATATTACATAGAAAACAATCAAATTTTTAAATACTTATTTACTCGATTTCATTTATAAATAGTTCTGTGGTTTTCCAAAAGCATATATTTCAAATAAGTAGTAAAAATTTTACAACAAACTCGTATGGACTTGATAACGATGCAAACGATATAAAGATCAAAAGAGTTTTAAACCTCCTAAATTTCGAAATTGATTGGTTGTTGAGTAGGCCGTGGAATATTCTGTCAGCTATTTGGAGTTTCCTTTCCTCACTTTTTAACTGTAATGGATAAGTATTGAAATTTGTATGGGAAACAAAGTGTAGAAAGAAGGGTATTTTCGAAAAATTGCCCGGATTACTGAAGGAAGTAATCTCTACAATCTGATCAACCAGTATTCCAGTGTACAAATAGGAGTATTGTATATTGCATTTGTTTCGACGACATTTCAATAGTCTCGAGTCGATATCAATTAGTGAATGGATTCTTAGCTGAAATGCACAATTTGTAGTGTTTGTCAAATAAATTTGATAGTGACACTTTACGTGGCTTTTCGATCACTTTATGCTGATGGTGCCGCTATTACACTCATTTAGCAATAGCTGTTTTCATGAAGAATTTATCTCCAAAGATAGTTCTCTGATTTTAGTATCCCAATCACGTTGGTTATTGCTGACGTCCTTGGATACGTGTTGTTCCAAGGTCCTGTTGACTCTTCCCACCATTCCGTCTGACTGTGGGTGCAAAGGTGTTTGTTCTCGTTTTCCTGATTCCCAACATCGTGCACACTTTCTGGAATATATTCGACTCGAAGTGACGCCCCTGGTCTGAATGTAGTTCCATCGGGAGACCAAACCTGCTGAATAGTTGTTCTACTAGCACAGTCGCTACCGAGGTTGCCCCTTGGTTGGGTATCGCATATGCCTCAGGCCATTTGCTGAAGTAATCCATTGCGACCAGAATGTATTTGTTCCCCCTCTCGGACTCGGGAAAAGGACCGGCGACATCGATGGCAATTCTCTCAAATGGGACGCCCACATTGTACTGCTGCATCCTGCCCTTGGTCCGGGTCTTCGGGCCCTTACTGGCTGCACAGGTGGCACATTTGCGGCACCAAGCTCTGACGTCTTCGAAGTAATTCACCTAATAGTACCGCTCGCGAACTTTGTCTAGGGTTTTATTCATGCCTAGGTGGCCTCCGATAATTCCATCATGTACTTCGTTCAGGATGGCTGGTACCTTTTTCTTCGGAACTACCAGTTGGAACTTGGTTTCTCGTCCATCAGCGTTTTCCCAAACTCGCTTGAGCATTCCATTGTCTACTCTTAGAGAGTCCCATTGAGCCCATAACGATTTCAGCACGCCTGAGTATCTAGCTACCTCGTCCCATCGTGGCCTGGGTGCCCCTCTCGTTTTGAGTGACAAAATTGGTTCGATGTCTGGATCAGCCCTTTGGTCCTGGATGCACTGTTCCGTTGTCCAGTCTTCATTGGCCTGTACTCGGATCTGCCTGATGGAGATACCCACTCGCTGTTCCGTCTCCAGACAATGTCCGCATTCTGCTCTACAGGGTCTTCTGGATGGGGCATCGGCATTATTGTGCAAACGGCCGGCACGGTGTTCCACCTTGAAATCGTATTGCTGTAATTTCTCCATCCACCTGGCCAGTTGTCCTTTCGGTGTCTTCATGTCCAGCAGTCATTTGAGTGCGGCATGATCTGTTCGGATTAAGAAATGACGACCACAGAGGTATTTGTGGAAATGGTCTACAGCCCTTATTATTGCAAGAAGTTCTTTTCTGGTGATGCAATAATTTCATTCCGGTTTCCATAAATCAAATTACGATTTAAACTGCACTTAATCCTCCACTTCTGATCACGAAATTCCTTATATAGTCCGTGGGTTCAATTTAAAATTAAACAACTAATATTTACTTTCACTTTTTTAGAACTTTTATCTATATCGAATATATACAACAGCTGATTCAAATATCACAACAACAACAACTTTACATATAAGCTCTTCGCTCCACTGACTAACTTGCGATCATGGACTGCTTCCTTTTTAAAACCAGCTCTCGTAAAATCAATCATCAATTCTACAGCTGCCGAGTCATTTCGAGAACCATTTTTTTATCTTAGAAGCGATCGGTGTCGTACTGAAATGAAACTGGGTCGGCTTTGGTAAATTTCGTAACAGTATTATTTATCGGCATGCATCCTTAAGTTTCCTCTTTTTTAAATTTTCTTCTTTCACCAAGTTCTTTGTGTTATCCATTCAGTCTATGGTTAGATGCTCTGTTTAAAACGTGGTTGGCTAAGTTGTGTGCCTTCCAGAAATGCTATATTGGTGTTCCTTTTTCGTAACTTCTAGAGCTCTCGAAGTCTCACCCGTATTTGTACGGCCACATAAACAAGGTACCTTATACACACAATTCTTAGAATTTTGAACTGTGTTAAATGATTTCATATACTTGAGAACTGATAATGGAAAAGCTGTGGAACCTTTGGCGTGTCACAAATGTAAAAACACAGTTTTGCACCCTAACACCAAACCTTTATTTTAAACACTTAACGCCCTTTCAATAACTGTGTTTTTACATTTGAGAACTGATAGCAATGAATTATTTGTGTTAAAGACCATTTTAACTTTATATTTATTGTTTTTTGAAGCTTATTTGTGGCATCTTCTAGTTTCTTTTTATGATTTATTTGGGAAAAAAGGCTGTATATTTATTTCCAAAGCAAATTTAGTTAGAAATAGTTCCCACAAAATAACAAAAATTATATTATATCGTATTTAGATTTTACTCAATTAAGTTTTGCGACTGACAGACAAACAAATCAATCCTCATACATTACTAACTTTTAAATTGAATGTTTATTAAATTAAAATATTATTAAACCATCCACCAGCCCCTGATCCTCACCTGTGCGAGTGATTCAAAGTTAGAAGTACGCGGTAGGTATTTAAAAATGGCGTAAGGTATTAAATCATAAAAAATGATATTATGTAACTACTGCAAATAGACATCTTTCATCAAATAATGAAGATCTATTATTTACAAAAAAGTATTTATTGGCTTTAGCAGTTTTACTTTAGAGACAAATTCAAAAGGAACATAAAAAACTACAATCTCTCTGGAATGTGGCAATTATTAAATGTTAAAAAATTTCATTCTGTTAAAAGCTAAAAGCAAACCTTGAGAAAAGAGAAGCAGCATTAAAATTTCCCGAGCCGAGAAATTAAAATTCTAATTATTTTTTAAATTGACAGCTATTATCGTGGGTTTAATAAAAATTATACCATAGTTGAGAAAACTACTAAAGTATGTACTAACTACATGTTGTTATTATTCCACTTACAACAAGGTCGAAAATGTTTGGATTGCTAAATATCAAGTTCTTAAACTCAAGTGTTGTGTAATTAAAACCGAAAATTAAATATTTTTTTTCAGATACGTCGAAAAATAATATTAACAACAAGTCTAATATTACACTATCACAATTTTGAGGAAAAGTTGGTCATAACAAATAATAAAACTACCATACTATTGGATCTAGATTGTCCTAAAATAGGATAGGTGAAGATTTACCAATATCTCACGCAAGTCGGACCATAAATTGTGCAGAAACTGCACTTTCAATAATTGAAAAGAAACTTCTCAATATTGTTTGGTTAGTGAAAAAATATTGACCACTAATATTTGTAAGGAACGTAAAACAGTCAGATTTTCAACTGGTGCTTAAAACTACAAATATATAATTATGTAGTTATGTACGAATAGAAAAAAAGAATATTTTTATAAAAAGAAAAATAAATAATTATCTTAGAGATATTAGTATAATATTCAGTCGACACACAGACATCATTTCATTATCCAGAACACAACTCTAAAAAATATTCCCTTATTGTAATTATTATTGATGATCTCCTCAGTCATCTTCTTATATCCCTTTCCGAATTTAGCCCAACTTATTTTTTGCCATTTTTCTCTATTTTCTACTTCTCGGATACACACCAGTATGACTGCTTTTTATATCACCCCACCATTGCATCAAGGACGCCAGTGGATCTCCTACCCAAATAGGGCCTCCATTTTAGTATTGTCCATTTTTCATCCATATCTCTTACCATACAGGTATACATTCTGTAATATTTGAGTGTTATGTCCAACATTACACTCCATCACTCTTTTGCCTTACTTAATTTATTTATCCATCATTCCGTAAGGGTTCATGTTGGACTTCATATGTCCTAGTAGGACGCGGGTGCATCGGTCTACTTTTATTTTTTATTTTGCTTCTTAACTATTGCAAGGCAATCCCGGATTGTCTCATTCTTGCATGAAGTTCTCTTTTTGTTTCTCTCTTTTAAGTTTTATTATAAGTCCTATGGCCCAGTTTGTAGATAAAATTCATGATATTAGTTTGTTACTAGATGCAAGCAATTTTTTGTAGTAGGCAGGAATGAACTATCGATGCCCTTTTGTTTTTAAAGAAAAAAGTGTTCGTTAACAAATAACACAGATTCATTGTTGGCGAAAACATGTTTTTCCATTCTATATTTTCTTCTTCCATAGGCGGTGGACATGGGAAAGCGAACAAGTTCAGAGAGCGAGAATTCACAGAATTAGAAGCAAAGTAAGAAAGAAGCAGTTAATAATTGCAATATTAATAATTGTTAGTTAGGGAATTAGTAAAATAACTTTTTATAATTATTGAAGTTTTAAAAGGAAATATAATTTCCTCCCAAAAATTAATATTACGGGTAACTCTTTATTTTTCCTGTAAAGTTCAAGTAAGGCCATCTAAGCCTAATTTTTTTCTAATAGATCGGAAATAAAACGGGGAAATAAGTAATTTTCTTTATTTTTGTTAATATCCTTTAACCAATTTATTTAAAAAATATGAAAAAATACATTTGCATTTCTCATACCTTTCATTTTTATGTATGATGCGTTAAAAAAATTTAATCATTTTCCCTTTAATTCTATAATTTGGCCCCCAAAATTAATATTAGGGATTTCTTCGTATTTTTCCTGTAAACAAAAAATTTTGGTCTTATAGTTTGGGTATCCGTATATAGTATATAATTAACGATTAGTATAGCCAAATTTGTTCTCGTACGTAAATCTTTTGACGTGTTTTTGCGATTTTCTAAATAATGAGTATTTTGGGAAATATTCCAGGTGACTCGTTTTCGTTTGGACACCCTGTATATTTTCAGAAATGAACGCTGATTTTCATATCCATCTGTGTTATTATAGTGTTATCATGAAATTAAGAGAATATTTCATTTCAGCATTAATTCAGCAATATTGCATTTTCACTCAACGTTGAATTTTTCAATTTAATTGAACTACATCTTTCAATCCACTCAGCTAAACATTGCCAAACCGGGATTACAAAATGCGAAGGTGCGCCATCTTGCTAGAAATGCAATAAATCTTCGTCTAAAGATCTATTTTTAAAACAGGTTCTCTAATTCGTGAACTATAAGAGGCTATCAAATATGTCCGCATATTCGACATTTAAATTTCTCTGTATAAATAAACAAAGATAATATCGGCAATATACTAACCAAACCATAGTAAATTCGTGTGGATTTCCATCAATCCAATAACAGCAGTTCTGTTTATTAACGCATCCGTCTAAATAAAAAGTAACAAAAGTAAATATTTTTAACTAATCTAGGTTCTGCAATAATTCTGTCTCAATTTCACAGAATTCAACTCCATCGTCAAGTCCATTTGATAAGGATGAAACTTCAGAACCTTATGTATTGTCCTGCTCTTATAGCTCTCTAACGAGTCAACAAAGTTGGATTGAATGCAAATTGGCACAAAACTTTAATTTGTGCTGCTTCTTTATGTAATCTTGCTTGATTACTTTTTCTATTCTCAACAAATCCAGTTTGTCCAAAATTAGCTACGAGTTGATGAATGTACGCGTGGCTTAAATTAAAATCATTTCCAAAGCTCAGCTAAGCTATAAACCTTTATTATTAGATATTATTAACCGACTTCCAAAAAATAGGAGGTTATCAATTCGGCGCGTATTTTTTTTTTATGTATGTTACCTGATTTCTTCTCCTGTTGGGCACCGATTTGAACGATTATGGTCTTGTTTAGTAGAGTATATATCCGATTTGGTGAAAATTGAAATTGCGAAAGTGAAGAAATTTGTGAATGAACACATGCGCGCATGAAAATCGACCAATATCTCTAACATATTCGTCGATTTTTCGAAAACCTCTTATCGATGTGTATAGTTTTTTAAAGTGTAATCTGTTATAGAAGATCCCTAGGTGGTCTCATATACTTTTTTGCGTAGTGCAACATGCAGTTTTGCAGAAAATCT
The DNA here is from genome assembly GCA_034190945.1 of Octodonta nipae. Taxonomy (NCBI): domain Eukaryota; kingdom Metazoa; phylum Arthropoda; class Insecta; order Coleoptera; family Chrysomelidae; genus Octodonta; species Octodonta nipae. Next base: position 72,341,204 of record CM067217.1, read on the forward strand.
CCGAAAAATCCAATATTCTGATGAAAAATCATATCGAAGTAACGTAACTGACATTTTCTCATAAATATTTTAATTCCAACGTAATAGTGCGAGAATTGCAGGCACTAGAAGTTTTAATAACGAATTTGAAAACTTTCTATGTATATCCTATATTTTATATATATTTCGGCTCCTGAAATCAGTGAGTACCAAGCTCATTTTGTTTGTATAGCTGGCAAATACCGATTGAAATTTAAAAAATTCAATTCTGAGAAGACGTTGCTTTCATGGCACCTACTCCTGGCCTAATAGAAAATTCAGTGACAACATGTCAAGCTCCAAACTGCTATTTGGTGCGATTATATACAGGGTGTTTAATTATACCAAACAAAACCACAAAGTAAAGTGTAAATTTCACAGCCGATTCAATTATACAGTCACTCCTAATATTAAAAGTTCAATTTACTATGGAGTTTTCGGAGGTGATGTTCGACTGTTAAGATTGACTAACACAAGCTATACATACACATACATACAGAAAAATTTATTATATGAGGTATCCATCAATAGTTGAATATATATCATAGTGAAATTATAGTGCGGAATAGCATAGTCGTTAAATATGTTGGTTAAAAATGTTAAAATAAAGCTATATCTATAAGGTAGATCATTAGCAGTTGAATTTACAGGATGCTTAGAATATGAGTTGGAATGAAATTATAGTTATACACGGTTATTAAAAAAGTTATATTGGGTGGCAATAAGTAGGTTTATATACAGGTTGTTTGAAATATATGTTAACTAAAAATATAGTTATACAATATGATTTAAAAATGCTTTATTGCGTAGCCTAAGTTGCAATATAGTATGGAGAGAAGATATTGTTATACAGAGTGATAATAAAAACGTTAGAGAAATTAATAATTTATAGGACGGTTCAAAAGGAGTTGCATATATATTGTTACGAGAATTCACCCGACAGCTGGTGCAATCGGCCATCAACCAATTCGTGGAAGGGGCATTATTCCGATAAATTCTGGGAACCCGAAATGTTTGTCTCTCCACAGGCGGACCGCTGTCGTTACTGGGAATTCCCTTAAAGCTTCCAGAACATGAAAGAGTTTCCCGATGGTTCGTGGACGTACCAGACAATTCCAAAATAAATATATAAATAAGAAACAGCTGGCGATAGGAGGCATTCAGTTTTCGTCGGTCGTATCGTATAGTAAAGATAAAATGTAAATAAGTTTCTGTGAATATAAATTATGTAAAGTAGTGGAAATAAATTAGAGTGAGTTGGACTGTGTTTTTAAATAAATTCAAGAACAGAACCCATGTGTGTGAAAACAAAAACATTACAGTGGTGACAGATGTGCGGTTTATTTGTGGAACTTTAGAAGTGGAAAATAAATAGACTAACAATGTTTAAAGCAGTGAATTGGGACCAATTGAAAGTGACTGATTTAAAAAAAGAACTTGAGGAAAGGGATTTAGAAATTTGTGGGAAGAAAATTGAATTAGTACAACGGCTACGAGATGCTCTAATAAATGAAGGTAACAATCCCGACATTTATTTGTTTGAAGTTTCTGGTAATGGGGACATGAGTATATTACTTAAAAAAATGGAAAACAAATTGCTAGAAAATTCTAAAAACTTGAAAGAGGCTTTAGAAGATAAATTACTAGAAAATTCGAAAACTCTAGAAACATTACAAGAAAAGTCTAAAACTATAGAAGACAAATTGCTAGAAAATTCTATAACCCTAGAAGAGAAATTGCTAGAAAATTCTAAAAACTTGAAGGAGGGGTTAGAAGATAAATCAGCAGAAAATTCTAAAACCCTGGAAGACAAATTACTGGAAAATTCTAAATCCCTAGAAGAAAATTTGAAAAGCATGGTACAGAAAAATTCAGAAATGCTAGAAGAGAAAATATTCGAGAATGAGACTCGGATGGAAGAGCTAAAGCAAACAATGGTCGAAGAGTCAGTCAAAAGTGAAAAGCGGATAGAAGAGCTAAAGCAGACAATGTTCGAAGAGTCAGACAAAAATGAAACGCGGATAGAAGAGCTAAAGCATATAATGGAGGATGAGATCAGCAAAATAAAAGAACAGGTAGTCACTATACAAAGGGGAGAAACTTAATCAAAAACCATAACCAGAAACAGTCCAGAAGTAGTGGATTCAAAAATTGGCCTCGAAGGAGCAGGACACAAAATGAAAGCTCCACAATTTGATGGAAAATCGTCATGGACTAATTATCGGTGCCAATTCGAGGCTGCAGCAAAGTTAAACGGATGGTCAGTAGAGGAGAAGGCAATAGCATTAACCCTAGCCTTAAGAGGAGATGCTACAGATATCTTACAAACGTTGAACACTTCAGAAGAAGAAGAAGAAGACTACGATCAACTGGTAAAACATTTAGAGTTGAGGTATGGCCAGACACATTTGGAGCACGTCTACCACTCACAATTGAAAAATCGGCACCAGAAATCAAATGAATCCCTACAAGAATTTGAAGCTGATATTGCCCGTCTGGTTCGCCTTGCCTATCCAGCCACACCGGAAAATGTTATAGAAAGGTTAGCAGTGCAAGCATTTTTGGATGGACTTCGGGACCACGAAGCCAGACAAGCATTGACCCTAGCTCGACCGACTCAATTAGTAGATGCACTGGCTCGAGCTTCACAATTCAAGGCTGCGAAAAATACATGCAGGGGTCAAGCCAGCGTCCGAATCGTTAATGGAGAATCAGAAGATATCGTAAATGATAAGGCCTCTGTAAGGAAAATAGTAGAGGAAGTCCTTACCGAAAAAAAAGTAGTGAGATGTCGGAAGTGTCTTAAGGTAGGACATATCCAGAGTCGTTGCAAGGAGAGCAACGGAGTTCAGACTTCCTCGCCGAGGAAACTAAAGAAGGCATATGTACAGGGACCATCGTCGACCTGTAGCAAACAAGTGTCAACTATCAACGCATATGTCGCTTCGCTACGCAACGACGTTAACAGTGTCTTCGTAGATGGCCATATTAATAGGAGGCAATTTGCAATGCTGCTGGATACTGGTGCGACGAAAACAGTAATAAGGCCCAACATTGTTTTAGAGACAATATTAAAATCAACAAAATGGCAACTGCGAACAGCGACAGGAGAAGCAGCGAAAGTCCATGGTGAAATAGAGGTTGAAATGACCTTGGGAAACACAACCTTTCTACATCGGGCATTAGTGGCATCATTGGAATGAATGTCATGAGCTCCAAGGGATTCCAGTTAAACTTCAAAGATGGAATTCTGCGAGTGAATGACAAAGAAGTGGTGCTTCATGGAAAAGATGACATAATGCTGCGAGCCATCTTAGCAGAGGATGTCAATGTTCCGGAAAGAGCTGAAATCATTATAGATGCTTGCTTATATGGGAAAGCTAATACTGGAACCGTAATGATGTTTGATCCCAAACTTAACGACGGAAATGTAGGCAGAGGAGTCGCACTGTGGAAGACTCTGTTTCGGGTCAAGGAGATTGTGCCAGTAAGAGTAATTAACCTGAATCATTACTCGGTTATGCCAAAGAAAGGAACAACTTTGGGCCATTGTTCGTCAGTTTCCTCTGTAGTCAGAAGCACACAGCATGCAGAACTACCACCAGGTAAACTATCTGAGGAACTGGAACGACTCATCACCGATTCATCTAAGAATTTGAAACCCAACCAGAAAGCAAAATTGAGGGACATCGTTAGAAACTACCAGGATATCTTCGATGTAGGGAATGGCAAAAGAGGACGAACTGATATGGTAAAACATAAAATTAATACTGGGGACGCTCAACTTATTTGACAGGATAGTCCGCGAGATGGAGGAAGAAGGTGTTATTGAACCATCCAATAGCCCTTGGGCTTCTCCAGTTGTCTTGGTTAAAAAGAAAGATGGTTCGACCCGATTTTGCGTGGACTATCGGCAATTAAACCACGCTACAAAGAAAGGCAGCTATCCCCTTCCAAGAATAGACGATACCCTAGATACGTTGGCTGGATCGAAGATGTTTTGCACTCTGGACTTGAAGAGCGGTTATTGACAGGTGGAACTTGCTAAAGAAGACCGAGAAAAGACTGCTTTTACCATCGGCTCAGGACTTTACCAATTCACGGTGATGCCGTTTGGATTGTGTAATGCTCCAACGACGTTTGAAAGATTGATGGAAACAGTGTTAAAAGGGCTTTCATGGAAAAAATGGTTGGTGTATCTTGACGACATTATCGTGGTTGGAAGATCATTTGAAGACCACGTCAAGAACCTGGAGGAGGTGTTTCAGCGACTTCGAAGTTCCGCACTAAAGTTAAGCCCAAAGAAGTGTCAGCTGTTCCAAGAAGAGGTGCAATATCTTGGACATATGGTTTCCGCAGAAGGAGTAGCTGTTGATAAACAGAAGTCAAAGCTGTCCAGGAATGGCCGATACCTAAAGATATCCACGAGTTAAGAAGTTTCCTGGGGTTATGAACGTACTATCGTCGGTACGTAGCCGGATTTGCCAACATCGCCAAGCCACTTACTAGACTCACAGAAGGAAAGGTGCAGTACCAGTGGGGCGAGGAATGCCAACGATCATTCGTGACACTGAAAAGAGCATTAACTAGTGCCCCCGTCTTATGTTATACTTTGCCAGATGGGAACTTTGTTTTAGATACCGACGCAAGCAATGTTGGAATTGGTGCGGTGCTTTCGTAGATCCAAGATGGTCAGGAGAAAGTCATCGGCTATTTCAGCAAGACCCTGAGCAAGCCTGAACGGAATTACTGCGTTACTCACAGGGAAGTCTTGGCTGTGGTAAAGGGGTTAGAACATTTCTATAAGTACCTCAATGGTAAAAGATTCCTCCTGAGGACTGATCATGCAGCACTGAAGTGGCTCTTGCAGTTTAAAAACCCCGAAGGACAAGTGGCCAGGTGGATTGAGCAGTTGCAAGAATTCGACTTCGAGACTGAACCGAGCTGGAACAAGCCATAAGAATGCTGATGCCCTATCGAGGAGACCATGCCCTGATGACTGCAAACATTGTCAGCGAGCTGAAGAAAAAGGGGCTGTTCTCTGTAGAACTATCTCCGTCGATGACCATTGGCAACCTGAGGAGATCCAGAAAGACCAAAAAACAGATCCAGAACTAAAAGAAGGTGGGAGGAAGAAGACCGCAAACCTACGTGGCAAGAGATTTCCCGATACTAACCAACCACAAAGTCGTACTGGGCTGAGTGGAAGTCCCTCATCCTGGAAAATGGACTTCTCAAGCGCGTCCTGGAAACTCCAGAGGAAGGAAACGACAGAAAACAGATTGTAGTTCCCAGAAATAGGAGACCAGAAGTTTTACGAGAACTACATGACGGTACAACCGGAGAACATCTGGGAGTGACCAAAACCTTGGGGAAGTTGCGAGAACGCTTCTATTGGGTAAACTGCCAAGTAGACGTTAAGGAGTGGTGCCGGATATGTACGGTTTGTGCAACAAGTAATGGGCCTCAGAAGCGACCAAAAGCTCTCCCATGAAGCAATATAACGTGGGCAGTCCATTCGAAAGAGTAGCCATTGATGTTGCCGGTCCATTTCCTGACTCCGACTCTGGAAATAAATACATTGTGGTGGTGATGGACTATTTTAGTAAATGGGCCGAAGCGTATGCCTTGCCGAGTCAAGAAGCCTTGACCGTTGCTGATGTCCTTGTCAAGGAATGGATTAGTCTTTTTGGTGTTCCCTTGGAGTTGCACTCAGACCAAGGTAGAAATTTCGAGTCTACTCTTTTCCAAGACGTCTGCAAGCTCTTGAAAATCAAAAAAACACGGACGACAGCATTACACCGGCAATCCGATGGAATGGTAGAACGGATGAATAGAACCATTAACCGCCATTTGTCAAAGGTAGTCTCTGACCACCAAAGAGACTGGGACCAGTATCTGCGCTTGTTTCTAATGGCATATCGTTCGTCTGTGCACGAGTCCACGGGTCAGACCCCGGCCAGTATTATCATGGGACGAGAATTAAGACTACCATGCGATTTGAAGTTTGGATGTCCCCCAGGAGAAGAGACCGCAGGTGAAGACTATGTCAGCCAGCTACGTCAAAAGATAAACGACATCCATGAACGAGTCCGGTTAAACATCTAGAATGCCCGTGCCCGAATGAAGGAAGCCTACGACATCAAAGCCGAGGGCAAAAAATTCCAAGTTGATGATCTTGTTTGGTTGTATAACCCGCAACGTCGTCGTGCATATTCACCCAAACTACAGAGATCTTGGGAGGGGCCGTACCAAATTGTGAAGAAAATCAACGATATTGTCTTCTAAACGTTGTTTGTGGCATGTTCTAGATTATTTTTATGTTTCTTTGGGGAATAACACCACAATAGAAATAAAACTACGTATATTGCAGGAATACCAAACGTTTCAAAGTCTATTCTGACTTCGTTGTCAATGGTTTTATATTTATTGATGTAAATTGCAAAATGAAAATTTGATTTATGACATTTAAAATTGACATTCAACGATGTTGTCTACAGAATAAAGAAGCTACCTCGGGGAAAACAAAAGGTCGTACATTTCAACATGTTAGCCCTTATGCCGGAAGTCATGACAGCGAAGTTGACCAAGCCCAAGTCCGCAGCATCCAACCACCCGATGACGAGATGACCTTCGAGCAGTTTATGGCACTGTACCTGATGGGCAGAAAGTGCAGCACGACGTAACGAGGGAGGAACCCCGAGACCTGTTTGAGGTGCCCTTACAATATACCCTGGCTCATTGTGTGGCTCGAGATCTCCAGATGTCTAGAGGAATAGCCAAGGTGTTTGCCAAAAAGTACGGCCAGTTCCAGAAGCTACGGGGGCAAGATCCAGCGGTAGGGAAGGTCCTTCTCTCGAAGATAAACAACCAATGGGTACCAGAGACATCTTTTATTTGATAACGAAAACATTCTCGCAGCACAAGCCAACATACAGCGATCTTTGGAAGACTCTGGTGGAATTGAGGAATGTGATGATGGAAAAGAACCTGATGAAATTGGCGGTCCCAAAGATAGCCTGCGGGTTGGATGGACTGAATTGGAGGGTGGTGAGAAGTATGATGGAAACAATCTTTCAACTCAGTGGCATCGACATCCTGGTATGTTGTCTCAATATTCGCAGCCCAGATTCGAAGACCGTTGACTGTTACTTCCACCAGACTTTCCGATGTTGAAATGGAGAGTCCTGCAAATATCGTCACACCAGGAAGGATTCTAGGACATTCCGGGACGAAATGGTCTTAAGGAGGGGGCAATGTTACGAGAATTCATCCGACAGCTGGTGCAATCGGCCATCAACCAATTCGTGGAAGGGACACTATTCCGATAAATTCTGGGAACCCGAAATGTTTGTCTCTCCACAGGCGGGCGCTGCCGTTACTGGGAATTCCCTTAAAGTTTCCAGAACATGGAAGAGTTTCCCGATGGTTCGTGGACGTACCAGACAATTCAAAGATAAATATATAAATAAGAAACAGCTGGCGATAGGAGGCATTCAGTTTTCGTCGGTCGTTTCGTATAGTTAAGATAAAATGTAAATAAGTTTCTGTGAATATAAATTATGTATTTTTATTAAATAAATCCATGAACTGAACAGAACCCGTGTGTGTGAAAATAAAAACATTACAATATGATGGTTGAGTATAACCATCATATCGTTACGGAGTAGGATGATAGTTACAGAAGGCAGTTAAAAAAATTATGGCGACCCATAGGCAGCCGTATGTACAGGATGTTTGGAATATAGGAGTGGACGTTTGCTAGGCGAAAAATGTTGGTAAAAAAATATAAAATGTGGTCCATGAATATTTTATAGGGTTTTTTGTCTCATCCTTGAAAAAGCTCCTTATAAGTGTGGGCGAAACGTCGGAAAACTTTGTTTATATGCGGTTTAGGTATATAAATAAATTAATTTGGAAAAATGACACGGTCCAAATCCGGAAAAAGCAGAATCAGCTATACTTCACTTTTAATCAAAATTTATATTTGATGACAAACAAAGTGTCATGGAATGATTAGAGTGTACGTTTTTATAGACCATGCAAATCTGTTTATGAAGAATAACTTCTTCTCTTAAAATTATTAATACAAAGAAATCGTTATGAATACACACTGTATATACAGACTAACCGAAAACCTTTACTTCGAACTTGATTAACTAACATTTATTTTGATTAATTCAATTTATTTACAATTTACCCCAAATTCCGAACAGAAACATTTTCAAATTTTTAATATCACCAACTCCATCAAAGCTTACTGTATAAGACAGTTGTTAAAAAACTTTCCAGATTTTTCTAAAACTGGTACACGCTATGTTATTGAAACAAATGCAGGATTACTTCGGGATATCCCGCACCTAATCCAATTTCTTTTCAATTAATCCCATGTTCCGAATAGAAAAATTTCCATATTTTTTTAAAACCAGCGACTCCACCAAAGCTTACTGTATAAAAAAGTTTTTCCCCATTTCCTCGAAACGATACAAGCTATGTTATTGAAAAAAATATGGCACCACATATCCATTCTCGGGAACAGGATCCAGTATAAACGGTCAAAGTTCCTTGAGCCGTTTGCGAGTGATCGCTAAACAAACATAAAAAAAACATAGATACAGACGAATTGAGAACTTCCTTCTTTTTGAAGTCGGTTAGAAATTGACTTTGAAATAACCTCCAAAGTGACAGCCAGGGAAATCATACATTTATCTTTTCCACTCTTCCTAAAATCCACTATAAAATTAAAGTTTTTACCTTGAAACTGACTTTGACCAAAGTAAGCCCTCGAAGGTCATGAGCACCGTCACATTCGGACATAGAATTGTCTGCCTATATCTGTCTTTCTATATCTGCGATTAAAATCGGGTTCCCATTTGAAAATGTGACTTGACCTTAGCTATGACCATCATGGCCATGTCCTTTATCGCATTTAAAAACATATGTAAATTGTATCCTTTTATTGGAATCATAAAGAAAGTACTGAGTTAAGGAGCGTTTATACATGTATTATTTTAGTAAATCCACAGATTGCGCCAGATGTGTCTGCATGCCAGTAATGACTTACACTATATGTGCAAACCCGGCTTATATGATTTCTGCAGACCACTGTTTTTCGTATTTACACAAACTACAATAGCAAGAATAACAGTTTTGACAAACAAGAAAAATTGTATCAAAGCGAGAATTTAAGAATAATAAATAAGATAAAGCACACAGCGATTGGTAACGACTCCCAATTTGGATTGAAGCGGTTCCAAATACATATATCTGTGAGGAAAAACTTCTGAAAAAATTGAGTAGAGAAAACTCTAATGAACAGGCAAAATAATTAATTTAATTGTTTAGAAAACATAATATCTATACAGAGAAAAAACGTACATGCATTAAATGAAATTAGAAGTGTGTCTTAATTCATAAAAATATAAAGTTTAAACACTTGTATGAACTAATCCAATTACCTGTCTAAACAATGTAGAGAATGTTTTCTGTGTAGGAACATTGCAGTCAGGTGAGTCTATCGAGTATACGTCGGGAAATTTTAGACTTGTAACTGTTTTTACCAAGTTAGCAAAAACTCTGAAACAAATAAATATATTTAGGTAAATTAACAAAAATGCAAAAATTAATCAAAATTGTTGTTTAGTTTTACATATAGTTTACGAGGCTATAAGTCTACCATTTACTAACTAAAATAACACAAACAGTGAGTTATTTTTTATGACTAGAAGGCCTGCAATGCTGCTTTCCATTAATATAAATTTTTAGTATATACTCAATGATATTAGATATGTTTCCATCCTAAAAGAATATTTTTTTTAACTTGTTTTTTTTAGAAATAGAATGACTATATTTAAGGCATGCTATTATATCAATGTCAACATTATATCTCAGATAGTTTGTTGTCTTATCACGAAATTGGCCGCCGTGGAAATCATTTGAACATACAAATCCAGAAATTGCCGTACTTATGGAAAATAATATCAACCGCCTTACAGTCTATTCAAAGAGACCAGTAACACGGAACCGTTTACGAGACCTAACTACCCACAAACACGATCATCAATTAGCGCGTCGGTAACGCTCAACGTTAACTGCCTAATAAGCATTGTAACTAGAAACATAAGAGATGGAAGCGAGAGGGAACAGTAAAATAGCTTAAGGTCTTTTTGTGAGAAGAATTGACTAGAAGGATTGAGAACAAGAAGAATATTCTTAGAATTTTAGAGGGGACTAACATTATATCATTTACAATTTTTTTTATGAATTCCACTTTAAATGTAAGTTTTCCTAAACATGTATCCAGCAAGTAATCCATTACATAGAGGGTTAATATTGGACTTAATTTAGATCCCATTCCACATCCGACTGTTTGCTTATACAATTTTGGCTTTCATATGTTTCGCTTTTTTGTAGTCTAGGATATTCCATTGTTATAATTTGGATATATATAAATTACATTTGTTTTGTATTGTTGTAATCGAGTCCTTTCCTTTTCCATTACCACTGCTTCAATCCGTTCCTAGCCTCTCGTCCATATCTCATGGATATCTCTTGAAAAAAAAAAACGTCGTTTGGTATGATTACTTTTTCTCTAACGGTCACAAAACTTTTAAGTTGTTTATCCCAAGGCATATTTTTTCCTTTATGAGGGTTATAGCTAAAAATATAGAACCCCCGAATACCAGATGTGTCACGACAATGTGCCCTTATAAGTTTAGGCCAACAACCCTACATATTTACAAGAAACATGATATCCGGGGGTTTTTGAGAATGCTCTAACCAATGAAATTTGAGTCTACCTCAAGCACCTTCTAGATAGATATGCAGATGTAGATTGTACTTTAGATTTATCTTTAAAAAATAAAAATATCTATATCTGATGTACCAGGTAATAAAATTGGCTGACATTGTGACATGTTATAAATAAAAGATGTAGAACTGCAATAAAATTAAACTCGAATTGGAAATTTATATAGATTACATAAATTTGCAGTGCTACACTAGAAGTTAGCTTAAATCCGGCTTAATTCAAATAGGGCACAAGACACTGTATATTTTAACTTATTTTATTTGAGCAAATGTAGTCAATAGATGAAGAGAAGTCTTCAACAATTTATTTGGTACCCACATTAAATTAGGAATGAGAATCACAAGTAATAAAAATTAACTTTCTAAGAAATTTTAACAAAAACTAATAATTTAACAAGTTGAAAATTAAGGACCCTATATTAGTAAATGTTGGCATAATACTCCTCCAACTTCCAAGCATTTGTGAAATCTTTTTAATAGTTCCATTTTGTGAAATTTCAGAATTTCTAATGCTTGCAGGAGATGTGTTGTATTTAATGTCATATTTAACGGATTAATTATGTGCTTCTTAGTCGTTACTAGATTAGCATAAACACTAATAATATTATGTCTATTATTATAAGTCCTTTTTTTCTAATATCTGTAAGTTTTAATCAAAAATCACTCTCAAATTTGAACTCATAATGGCAGGTTTCAAATAATTAACAAAGTTTAATCAAACGATTTCCATACATCTTTCGTCAACATTCTGTAAATTATTTTAAAAGACTTCCTCATATTCACATGTGCTTCACGCTGTAATCAATTATGACTTTAAAATACCCCAAAACAAGAATGTCGTGGTTCTCAACTTTAATTTTTATTGTTTGCTTACTAACTTTTGGTTGAAAATGTCGATGGTTTAAAGAGTTAATGATTAACGAACATGGTCTATGCTTGTTTGATTTTTTTGCGTAAAAATCACCGTTAAAAATAAGTAAATTTAAGTAAAGTTGTGTAGCCTATTTGACTTATTTCCATATAGTGTACTTGGCAAAAAATTAATACATGATACACGCAGACATAGCATCATTACGACTTCTCGATGTCTTACCAATCGTCTTCTGAACTTAATATTAAACTTATGTTTTACACCAGAACTTTTAAAGATAGGTACTAAAATCCATAATATGTTTTGAAAGGTCCCTTTTTGTTCTATTACAATAACTGAAACCATACAGGAGGTCCTATTTAAAGCGATTTTCTTACTTAAGTTAATCGTGAAATTTTATACACATGCTAAAAGTTAAGTCTTTATTATCAACTGGAACGTAATGATATAGATATTATTAAAAAATTATCTTTACAAGTAAATAATTCCGAATTTCATAAATATTTGGTAAACTGTAAAAGTTAGGCATACGAAATCTTTACGAAACTCCCATTTATTTTTTATAGCAAACTCAAAAATATAATAAATAAGCTGTTGTATTTAAAATATCAAACTTTGTTATCAACTTCTTGCGTATCCAGAAGGCGAGGTTGGTACAAATTTCATTAGAGCATCCTCAAAAACCCCAAGTTTCAGATAAATACCGTGTGTAGTTGGTCCCAAAACATTCAATCATAGTGGCACACGGTGTATACTAGTTGACTTGGTGTACATTGTTCTGCTTTTTTTGGTAAATCAAAGCAAAATATCGCCATCTATCGGTCGACACCTAATACCAAAACCGTTTTTCTGATCACAGCGTTACCAATCGGATCTTAACTTAATTAAGAAGCACCGCCTCGACAAAACAAATACCAGGTGTGCAAGAAGTACCTGAACAACACAATAACTCTTTAAGAATACATTATTAGGAAAAATGTTTCATACAAAAGTTATATGAGTCATCCCGGGCCATCTAATGATATAAGTGAGCATGACCCTGAAGGATATATTAAGGTTACATTAACTTTTTTAAATAGGACTTCGGTTACGGAATCGAGGAGACGTTGAACAACATCTTGACCAATAAAACCCAATTTCATGCTTAAATTAATTTTTTACAATGGGAATGCCTACTTTTAAAAATTTTAACACTCATTCCTAAAGAAACAAGTCAAAAAATCGAATATTTCAAGATAGAATTTATTATTTTTAAGTTTTCTTGGGAATAACACCACAATTGAATTAAAAAAGTTGTATATTGAAAGAAAGTCAAAGTCGATTCTGACTTCGTTGTCAATGGCTTTAAAATATCTAATGAAAATGTAAAATGCAAATTTTAAGTTTGATTTATTAACATGCCACAAATAACATTTAGAAGACAATTAAAATTTATCGAAAAGAAAACTAAGGAATAAATAAGTAGATTTCCGGAATCAAAAATATTTGTTTGCATTCTTGTTAGGTAGTTGGTTGTGCTGATTTATTTACTAAAGATCTCCACGACGTAGGAAAATGGACTATTATCGGCACTACTGTCAATAACACTGAGATAAATGAGATTCTTAATCTCCCCAAAGTGGTATGGCTTGCCCCCCTTGTAAATAATGTTGTGGAAGCGCTAATGTTGAATCTCGTTTGTAGACCCGCAATGATTGTTCATGTATTCGAAGGTTGATGCGCCAGTTAGTTTCTCAGATATAGGGTTGTTGTTCAAACTTGTAATTGCAGTAATAACGAAAAGTTCTAAATGGGCCATGAAGTTCATTTAAGAGAACTCGTGAATAAATACAACTGCCGAAATTAGGGCCAACATGTCCATCATGCTATTCACGAATGACCATTACATTCGCATCGGGTCACAGTTTGAAGTGCTAGAGGCATTATGTTTTTTAAGTGATACAAGCAGTGGTACACTAGGAAGCGCTGTCGCCATATGGAACCGTCAACAAATATAGGAGTTGAGTCTTGAGAGCCTCTGTTTCAGTAACAAGATTTATTGACTGCCGGACTTTTTATTTGATAGAAGCACTTATTGGTAACAAAGTAGAGGCAATTGAACAATTGAATTGAGGTAATACATTCGTGTGAAGATATTTTAAACATATCGTTCATAACGTGTCTACAAGAGATGGAAATGTAATAGCGAGGGGTTGTAAAGAAGCTAGAGCAGGACATTTGTCTGTTATTATATTTCACGCATAAAAACTGAAATGTAAAATAACAAAGTTTTTCCTTCAAAACCATAACCTAATACGTAAACGTAACATTAAGTAAAGATTTATAGCGGTTGACTGACATTAGTTTACATACTTCCCATTTAAGCAATATTTAGATGTAATTTAAGATTACAACGAAGGATTTATTATATTAACTAATTTGAAATCTTAATAAAATGAGCTTATTTGTATTACTTAAATGTTTATATCTCTATTTATAGATTGATTTTACTACACACCTTCGCATGATTTATTTTATTCACTTGTAATAATACATCACAGCACTGTAATACGATGTTGAGGTAACTGTCACTAAAATACTTTCACTTTCATTCATTGCCACGCTTATAAATTCTACTTTCCCTACAGTATTCGTCCGCTAGTTATACGTTAACTTGCATCTCCTTCTCCATGCTATATAATAATAATGTTCCGGGATTTAACTTCTTTAACGAGGAACTGTAAATGTATACCTACATGTAAATTTTATGCTGCAATTGGCATTTAATTTCAATACAATAACATATCTATTTATATCATTAATGTTTATAGATCAAGTCAGAAATAAAAAAAAAACTAAGAAAATGTATGTGCTAAAAATGCTAAATTTGTAAATTTCCCTCTTCATAATTCTATCGTACCGAGCTTCTTTGAAGATTTATATGGTGCGCCTAAAGTATATTTAGTAATAACTCTGTGTATTCATGTTCTCATTTTATATTAAAAATACCTCAAAACTATTGCTTAATTTACATTCTTGTTACATTCAATTAAAATTTTGAAACTTTTATTTATTTGTGTCACATTGTGTTCGGACACTCTCAAGGACTTAGTCAACGTTGTAAGAAGTTAATTGGCTAGTGTATAAAACTTCATACCATTTAATCAATTCTCTATACCAAATAAAATTGTATACTTCTAGCGTCAACTCATCACATCGTCCTGGACAAACAAAAAACAAATATTAGTACCATTTAAATGAGTTGTCCTCGAAGATGCCTCTCTATACAAACGTTGTTTTAGTATACTATATGCTGTCCGTAACTTTGTCGTCGGAATATATTTCGGGAACAAAATGTATATGATTTTAATAGTAGACATTAAAGAGTACGATAGAGACAAATTTGCATGTTCCCCGATCTTCAAAACTATTGAAGATTTTGTTTATTTATTTATTTATTCTCTTTACAAACACCAAGTAGGTAATTACATGTCAACGATTAAACAGCACAAAAGTGTTTGGCAATGTCACAGATATGCCAATATCATAAAGGGTTTGCATCCGGATGCAACATAATATGCGCCTAAGCTCACCAAACTTGCTTTTAAATAGGTTAGGAACTATGTTATTGTGCAGCATATCATTCCAGATACTAAAGTAAAGGGCGGAGGGCTTTCGTTGTTAATGAAGAATAGATTAGTTGAGAGCAGTCTTAAGCTCATTTTGGGGACCCTAAACTTATTATATTTTCTGATATTTAGATTGTGATATATAAAGATAACAGCATGGGTCTTTGTCCTAGTACGCAGAGAACACAGATTTGACATCAAGCTGTTTTTTTTTTGTTCATAATTGCCTCCGACACATATTCAGAGGAGATACAGAGATTTGTAACTGTTGATTTATTAAGAAGAAAACCATGTTGATACTTTGAAATTTTGTCAGCTATGTGTGTAAGTATGAAGTTATATATAATTTTTGAGCCAGCCTGTTTAATAAGCTGATAGGTCGATAGTCATGGATATTTTCCCTCCGCCACTTTTTGAAGATTGGAGTTACAATACCTTCTTCAAGCTTATAAGGAAACCATCGCTGCTTTGGAAATATATTTAAGAGGAGTAACCAACTGATCGGCACACCCCTTATAGATATATGGTGGTATATCATCAGGGCCAGTTGTTTTTCTGGGCTTCAAACTTTTTATGCTGGAAAGAATGTCATCATTTCAGGAAAACTCCCCCCGCAATAAAGAGCACGCTAGTCGATCATACTTGGTTCAAACACAGAATGAAAATATTGTGCAAAGGCATCTGCAATGATTTGTTCATCGGTCAAGGCAATGTTATTCAAAGTCATCCTCCGTGGCACACCACCATCATGTAATTGGCCTCGAATGAATGACCAGAAGGTACTGGGATCCCTATTGATATTATTGTCAATTATTTTTTTATAATTTTCAAAATCTATCCTAGTCTGTTTTTAAATATCACACTTCAATAACTTGGACTCATTGACATTTGATAAGCTTAAATGTGAACTAGGGAGGTTACATTCTAACCTTCGACGCCTTTCTCAGTATGTACTTAGGAACAGATGCGTCCAAACATATGTACATGTCTGTAAAAGACATTGACATTTTTATTAACATCATCACATGTCAGGACGTCTGACCAGTCACAATTACTTAAAAAATTGAATTATAAGAGAATGTTGCCTTTAGCGAAATTGTATTTATACTTTTTTGGGAAGAGACTCACTTTTTGCTGTGTCTGCAATGATAACGAAATATGTAGTGCTAGATGATAAGCAGCCTCCTTGAGAAGAGGACTGTCTGACCTTTTAACTCCAACTTCGAGGTTAGAGATAACTGAATCCAAGTCCCTGTTCTTAAAATTTTTAACTGAGTTCAGCTGTTACAATTCATATAGGCTCGAGAATTGCTGCATCAGAAAACTGTAATCATCTGAACCTAATTGAAAGTTAGGCAGATTAAAATCACCTAATCTTATTATCTAGAATGGATAGATTATTCTCAAATATATCCAGAAAATTTTCCAGGTAATCAGTACTACTATTAGGTCTAAAATAAACAATACATAAATATATAAAAGATCGTTTTAATTTGAGTTTAATTAAGATAGCTTCATTATCACAGTTAATGTTTATTACCTTGAAGAGATGTCTTTTTTAGTTTCAAAATGGATATCACCTCCTCTGGTAAGACTCTTAGTTTTGGTTCTTAGCCCTCGAACAATCTGAACACAGTAAGTGTGCGCGCACCAGCAGGACTAGCAATATTTACGTTTGGAGTGTATATGGCACATTTGTTCATAGTAATTATTGAGGACCCAATTAGCGTCCTTTTCTTGGCAAAAAAATGCGAATATTTGAAAAACAATAGTGAATATAGACTCTAACAAATAGTTTACAAGAAAAATAAAGAGAAAATCCTAATGTTAATTTTTTCTGGAAAATTATAAAACTAAATGAAAAATTCGTTATGATAATTACAAATGTTTATTTTTCATAATTTAAAAGATATTAACAAAAATATACAAAAATTTACCTATCCTCCCATCTTTATCTGGGAAGGGCTACTTCGCCTCAAATTTTCACAAAAATATAGTGCTCGAAGTTTACAAGAAAAATGAAGCCCAAATCCTAATTTGGAGGCGAAATTATAAAATTAAATAAAAAAACATTTTTTTCAAGCTCATCATGTAATATATCAAATGAAAAGGAGTACAGATATATTATACTTACAATTCAAATAAGATATTATTTAGAAGATATTCAGTAACATATACTAAATTCGTCCAATTGCCGTAACTTTCTCTAAATCTTAACCACAAGCTGCAAAACCTTGAAAATATAGGGCCTCAATTAAGTTTACAAGAATAGTAAAAGTAAAATTCTAATATTAATTTTGGAGGCGAATTGTAAAATTAAATGAAAATTCAAATATTAAATTTAAAAATACAAATATATTTTTCTTGTATTTTTTAAATAATATCTTTTAAATATTAAGTAAAATATACAAAATTCGAACTTTCTGTTAGTCGCAACTAGTAAACCAAGCAATATAGGAATTTAATCCTGCTACACTTTGTATCTGCTACAGAAAAGGAGTTAGGAGAGAAAACCCCAATAAGCAGTCAAGATCAAGGACCTAGCCAACAATCATTTCCAAATTATTTAGAAATTAAATATTCTCATAATACTTAGAGAATTTTCCTGTCACTCAAACCTACAAACATGTTAAATAATTAGTCCGAAGGATATAGCAAAATGCCATGCAAAATGTATACTAAATATAATAAGAATAAATATATATATCATAAATGTATCTATGTTCACCATTCTAATTTATAAGTGATTCAAAAATTTTCTACAAGACTAATGACATGTCGTTTTCTGAATGATACTTGTGGCATATTTTTCAATTTCTAAGTACTTCTTGGGAAATAACACCACAGTTCAAAGAAAATTGCTGTATATTCCAAACGTTTCGGGGTCTAGATCAGACCCCGTTGTTAATGGTTAAGAAACTACGGATAAAAAAGGGGGCACAATTCTGAGATGTAAATTAAAATATTTGACAATACATAATATTTGATTTCTGACGTAACTAAGAGAATTTTATTTGTAATATACAGGGTAGCACAGAAATTTCTAAAGATCATATAATCATAAAGATCCCTTCAAATTGGAAGAATTTGAAAGGGGGATCTTCAGAATTTTATGTGGCGCTCCTAGGTGCGACTTTGTTATAAGATGCGACCAAAGACATTTGTTGATTCAGTGATCCCATTAAAATCATAAGGGAAAACCTAGGAAAAACCTTATGAACTATCCTGATATTGGGTTGTTCACAAGGACACGACCATTAGCAATTTCTTCCTTAATCATCGGCAACCAGGAACGACTGAATTCTACGGAGGTAGTAGCGATACAATCGTTTTCGTTTAACAAAATTAAAGCAGACTCTTTTAGTTTTCTTTTTGTGGTGTGTTCTTCTTTGTGTAATATAACGGAATTTTGAAACTTTATTTTATGACCGAGGTCCCAAGCATGTTCACAAAAATTACATAAAAAAACGACAATTTGTAAAATCCAAAACTTGTGAACATGCTTGGAATTGTGAACAACCCAATATCAGGATAGTTCATAAGGTTTTTCCTAGGTTTTCCCTTATGATTTTAATGGGATCAACAAAGTTCTTTGGTCGCATTTCTTATAACAAAGTCGCACCTAGGAGCGCCACATAAAATTCTGAAGATCCCCCTTTCAAATTCTTCCAATTTGAAGGGATCTTTGTGATTATATGATCTTTAGAAATTTCTGTGCTACCCTGTATATTACAAATAAAATTCTCTTAGTTACGTCAGAAATCAAATATTATGTATTGTCAAATATTTTAATTTACATCTCAGAATTTTGCCCCCTTTTTTATCCGCAGTTTCTTAACCATTGACAACGGGGTCTGAACTAGACCCCGAAACGTTTGGAATATACAGCAATTTTCTTTGAACTGTGGTGTTATTTCCCAAGAAGTACTTAGAAATTAATGACATGTCATTTTGGAAATTTGTTTAAGAAATGGATTTTTTAGGGTTCCGTATATACAGTATACGGATACCCTAATAATATCACTCAGGATTTCTGCCTCTGTCACATCACAGCAATTTTCTCCTAAACTACTGGACGGAAGAGGTTGAAATTTGGTATGAAGGTATAGTTTGGTGACCTGATTAGGAGCACATATCGCAAAAGAAAGAATTTTGATTTTAGGGGTACTTCTGGGTGGAAAAACTAAAAAAATCGACCGTTCCCCCCCTGATCTCCGAAACTACTGAACCTAAAATTTTGAAAAAAATAGAAAATATAGAACGTTGCCCGAACTTTACAGGAAAAATAAGGAGAAACCATTAATATTAATTTTAGGGGGCAAATTATAGAATTAAATAAAAATTTAAAAATAAAAAAATTTCAAACGCATCATGTAATATATCAAATGAAAGGTCTCATTCTGAGGAACACAAATATATTTTTTTCATATTTTAAAAAAAATTAATTAAAAAGATATTAAAGAAAATATACCAAAATTTACCCATTCCCCCCCCCTTATCTCCGAAACTATAAAACGTAAAGTTTTGAAAAAAAATAGTTTTATAGGTTCTGACCTGAAGTTTACTGGAAAAATAAGGAGAAACCTCTACTTTTCATTTTGGGGGGCAAATTACAGAATTAAATGGAAAATATAAAATTAAAATTGTTTCTAACCCATCATGTTATACATCAGATGAAAGGGCTCATTACGACGAAAACAAACATATTTTTTTCATATTTTTAAAATAAATAAATTAAAAGATATTAACAAAAATATAAAAAAATTTACCCATTCCCCCCCCCTTATCTCCAAAACCATAAGCTGGAAAATTTTGAAAAAAAAATATTGGTATAGCGCCTCACCTGAACTTTACTGGAAAAATAAAAAGAAACCCCTAATATTCATTTTGGG
Source organism: Octodonta nipae (assembly GCA_034190945.1). Classification (NCBI taxonomy): domain Eukaryota; kingdom Metazoa; phylum Arthropoda; class Insecta; order Coleoptera; family Chrysomelidae; genus Octodonta; species Octodonta nipae. The sequence continues at coordinate 72,361,402 of CM067217.1, forward strand.
GGGCAGATTATAGAATTAAATGGAAAATAAAAAATTAAACTTGTTCGTATCATGTAATATATCAAATCATTATGACTAATACAAATATATTTTTTTATTTTTTTTAATTAATATTTTAAAATATATTAAAAAAATATACCATTCCCCCCTTTATTCCCCAAACTATAAGACCTATTTTTTTTATTTACAGGAAAAATACAAAGAAATCTTTAATATTAATAATGGGGGGCAATTTATAGAAATAAACGGAAAATATTTTTTTTAACGTGTGCAATATATCAAATGAAGGGGCTCGTTATGAGGAATACAAATATATATTTTTCATATTTTTAAAATTAATTGTTTACAAGATATTAACATAAAGATATAAAAAATTCTCATTTCTCGCTTTATTTCCGAAACCATACTACCTAAAATTTTGAAAATAATTAGGGGTACTGGGGCTCACTTGAAATTTATAAGAAAAATTATTAGAAAACCTCCATGATAATTTTAGGGACAAATTATACAATTAAATGGAAAATAAAAATTCAATGTTCAAACGAATCATGTAATATATCAAATAAAAGACTCATTATGTGAATTACAAATATATCATATTTTTAAATCATTTGTTTAAAAGATATTAGCAAAGATATTAAACATCGACTTAATTCCAATTTTAGAAACTATACTATTTAAATTTTGAAAAATATATTTTATTTGTATTTTTAAATGATTTGAATAACAGATTTAATAATTTATAATTTAAAACTTGACCTATTTTGCCCTTTATCTTCCCCTCTATAGAGCCTCAAAATTCAGACAATAGATTATAAAAGGCTTCCCTGAAAGTTTATTAGTAAAATAAAACTCTAATGTTAATTTCTGGGGCCAAATTAGAAAACTAAATACCGGGAATCTTGAAGGTGGTACGGAACCCTTACAATGCGAGTCCAACTCGCACTTGACCAAATTATTTTAATATGTGAAAACTTTAAATTTAAAGATTGATACAGAAGGTTTATTATATTATAGTAGTTAACCACCCCATAACCAATATACGTACCTATTTTGTCGATAAAAAAACTGAGGATTTGCAAGAGCAATCAAATCTCAAATAACAGATGCAAATGTTTAAAATTGTATGTGCATATATAGGTAGAATACCCTAATCATGTGCCAAGTTTATTTCTTTTTTTTTTTTTCATTTTACTAAAAGGAAATTGATGAATTCCAATAACGCTGTCAATTTTCAATACGTATATTTTAATTGTGCAAAATGGAACTGACAGATCTATTCCTGATAAAAACTAAAAAAATTATGAGACTTTTAACTTTTGCTAAGTATAACTTCATTGTTTAATAGTAACTTTTAGACTTTTTCAAATATTAATTGAATGTTTAATATCTCTACTATCTGTGGATTATTATAACAATTTTTCGTATCACATCAAGTACAAAAAAGTTATATTACGGAAAGAGACCACAGAATTTTATATAACGGTAGATTTTACGGTTTCCCAGAAAATCAGTAAAAACAGTAACTAATGGACTTGATTCCGTATAGTTTTCCATAACGTAAAATATAACTTTTTCCAGAAAATCGAAAATATGTGTGCAGTAAACTGTAAACGTCAATGCAAATGTCAAATTTTCTAATACATCTATATCTTAGCCCGATAGCCTAAATATCAAGTTATGTCATGCAAGTATTATCGTACACGGTGTTTGTAACGGTTTCCATCTTGATTCATTCGAACTCAGTTTCGTTTTGAAACAAAGTTCATTTACGGGGCTTACAGTAGTCTGAAATGACAAAAAATATTCAATTAATGTATCGAAATTTTTATGGCGGCGCCCTTTTCTATTCGGTGTACGGTTGTTGGTGTATGTGTGTGCGTGCAAGTATCGAAATTCCAGCAGCAAGCAATGTGCGCGGTTCAAATATAGGGCGCAGTAAAATTCCAGTCTTAAGGGTGGGTGATAGTGGGCAGCTGATTTGGAAGGAAGCAGACTTTTAATATAAAATTTGGAACTGATACATTGTTTTCTAAAACAATAATCCCTTACCACCATATAGAGCTACAGTTAAGCTCACACTAACATCAGTGAATTACATTTTCTCGCTACTGAGTCCTTAATAAGTCTTTTTTTGTTGATATTTCCACAATTTTATTTTAGTAAGGAATAGCTGACGCATTGTCACAATTTGTAAAATTAAAACATCATAACTTTTTTTGTTATCGTAGTGGAAGAATTCTGATGTTTCAGAGATTTCATTAACGTCATAAGGGAAAACCTAGGAAAAACCTTATGAACTATTCTGATATAGGGTTGTTCAAAAGGACATGACCATTACTAACATCATCCATAATTATAGGTAATCAGGCACAGCTGAGAACTACGGAACTAGTAGCGATTCAATAGTTTTTATTTAATAAAATTAAAGCAAACTCTTTTAGCTCTCGTTCTGTTTTTTTGTTTTGTATGTATAATATGGTTGAATTTTTAGATTAATATTAAAACAACATTCAAAACAAGAAATATATGAAAAGCAATTACATCAAAATCAAAACCCTATAACATAACTCAAAAGATTGCATTTATAAAATTCCTTGCGAATATAATAAATTATGTATTGTAAAAACTTGTAGGCTTCTAAATCTACTAAAAACACCAGAATTAAATAAAGAAGCGACAATTCGATAGGTAAAAAATTTCTGAACATTTCTGGAACCTTGGTCATAAAATAAAAAAGAAGAACAAAACACGAAACAAAAGTTAAAAAAGAGTTTGCTTTAATTTTACTAAATGAAAGCGAATACATCACTACTACTTCCCCAGAATTTAGTCGTTCCTGGTTACCGGTAATCAAGGATCAAATTAGCTTGTAATTCTATGTTACTTGTCTACGCTACGTACCGATCGGATGTGTTTCTAAGAACATGACGAATAAATAACAGAAATATTTTCAACCACTTAGATACCTAATTGTATACATTAATTTCAAGGGTCTATTATCCAATAGAATCTTACACAGGAGCAAATATAACTTAGCACAAAATATCCAAATCAAAATTATCAACTCAAATATTCTGATTTAAAAAAATATATTGTATTGCAATATTACCATAACAAATAAGCACCGATTGACAATGTAAGAAACCAAGAGATACGAAATAACAAAATTTTAATCAAAATAGGACTAGACTTTTTTTATATACATTTGTATGATAAATATATCTATGAGCGCCTTGTCAGAAAGTTATGTTTTTTTTTATAAACGAATAAAAGTCTTTTTCAGTTTTTTCTTTGTAACTTCGTTTCTGTAGGCAGTAGGCGTTTCTTAGAATGAAATTTATTGAAAACTAATGACATGAATTAGTTAATATTTTACATTTAAAGTTTGATACAGATGGTATCTTCCAATTTTACCCAAACTTTGGAAACAAAAAATATTTTGTAGTAGTTAATCATTCCCCGAGCTGGTCTGTACCGGTCCACTACAATAGAATAGAATTCCTAGAATATGTGATAATTTTAAATTTATATTTGATGCAGAAGGTCCAATTTTATCCAGACTCTGAGAAACGATAAATAGTACTTAATCATCCCATTTATCTTTTGTGGGTTAAAAAACTGAAAATTCTGAGAGCTCCAAATCTTAAACAGCAGATTCAAGTGCTTGAAATTGTTTGTGCATATAAATGTAGACTATCTGTGATTTTATTATAATTTTGTAATACTTTACAGCGTTTATCTCATTTCACAAATATGAAAATTATAACCAAATTTGAGTAATGCGGTCAATTTTTAATATACTTTAATTCTGCAGAATGGAAAAAAATCTTTCTCAGATCTTTATTCCGTTTTCCAAAAGTCTTATGCTACAAAGCGCAAAAAAGGTAGATAATTTTAACTATGAATAAGAATTGACTTTTGAAAAATCACCTGAAATTCTAAAATTTATACCTTTATTGGTCGTCTGAAAAATATTTATATATCAAGTGATAGCGGCTATAACAATATTTCGTATTACATCGAGTGTGAAAATTGAACTGCGGAAGCGCAGATCTTATTTCTGAGTGTTATAAAATGTTGGACTTAGCCCTAATCACAATAGAATTGAAGTAACCACATTTCATTTGAAATGGTAAAACAATCGACATTTCACGTTATTCGGAAAATTACAGGAACCTGCTGTGTAGAAAAGCTTAAGAACAGCAGCTTTTTCTCTAGTTGCTGAATATTGTGCATCGATTTGGATAGGCAACTGTCAGGCGAAGAAGATAAACATCCATCTAAACTAAGTAATGCGAATAGTATCGGGAACTCTATACTCCACAACGCTATCCCTAGCTTCGCGCCCAGAACTTTGAAAACGCCAGTCAACAGTTCGTCAGTGGGAAAGAAAAAACAACCAGCTGATATCAAGGGAAACTACTATCCGTAACACTTTGGACAACCCCCCAAACATAATACCGATGTCAGAAACATATTTGGGAAAATATGGATATTCAGTCTACCCTGGCATGGAATTACCTAGCAAAATATGGTGCTGCCTGAATAGGATCAGAATTGGTCACGCCGCTGTATATATTTTTACATAAATGGGTTTTCTCTGGTCATCCTCAGTGTGACTGCGGAGCACCTCAGCAGAGAATAGGACACATAGTACCCGAATAGAAAACTCTAGGAAAGCTTGGACGACCTGGTAGCAGCACTTCAGTCGGTGAGCTCACTTTCGAAGATATAGTTATGTCCTCACATACTTGTGGGGGTACAACTTTTCTAACTCTCTTCTTTTATCTTTTTAACTCTCTGATTGTATATAACTGTTATTTACATATGTCAAGTTAAATCTATTTCTGACTACAAATAGGGGTTGACATAGATAAAAATTACTTAGCGCCAAGATAAAATATGGGGGCGATTTGTCCTCAACTGTATATCAGCGGTACATCACTGCGGCTTTGACAAGCATACGTGATTTAATTACAGTCCAGTCGTTATTAATGAAGATTATCTATATAGATCGAAAATTTGAATTGTTTTCCTAACAACAACATTTTATATCTAATGACAGAAAACTACCTCCTGCAATAAGAATTGAATAACTTTGATTTATGTGTTTCACAGATTAATGCCATTTTTAAATCAGTAGAATAATGTTTTATATCATGTAACAAAATTTATGATATGATTGGAATTAAATTTTGCGCGAACTATAATGGCTAGATTCTAGATGATTTTATAAATCCTAAAACCATCGTGGTTCGTTGGACACTCACCACGTATGCAAGTTGCAGGTGTGATTTGTAATTCCATAAATAAATATGTATATTTGTATGAATGAGTACAAAGAAAATATAATCTGCCTTTTATTGAAGCGAGACCTTCTTAATGGAGGTCCACACATATGAAAATAAATGAGTTATGGCATGCATAACTTAAAATCGCATTTGTTTTGACATGTTCCGACCGACACCACACTTCCTTGATCTTAAGATACCTATACAACTCAGTTCTCTTCTTTTATAGAAAATAAAGAAATTATAGGAAATAAAGAAATATTACATCCAATTTTTCAATTTGATTGAATTACTTCATTGATTTTTAAACTTCTGCACCTTTTCTAAAACATTCCGTCGCGCTAATGCTAATTGTAAGTGTGTTTTTGCGTGTAAAATATAGACAGTATTGTCATTCGTGGTTCGCTTCCCTAGCTGTTTAGACGCTTGGGAGTTTCGTGTATTGTGCTCCGAACTGTTCGGACATTTTTGATTCCGTCTGAAGAGACGACGCTTATTGTTGTTGTTTGCGTTACGATTTCGCGAGTTAGTAGCTTCGTTCGTAACGACCGCTAAACCGCTTTCATTTTGTTTCTTTTGTGTTTACAAAAGCGCATCATTTGTTGTTAAACCCGCATTTTTTTGTATGCTCAATCAATGAACATGACGTCGCTATTTTTTGTGTAACGTGTTGTCCAGACGAAGCTCTAAGAAACTGTTCCTGCTATTACGGGGCTAGCCTCAGAAGAAAGAAGAACCAAGAAAACACCAGAGCTTCGACTTAAAGGTTACTGATAACTTTTATTTGGTGATTCGTTTATGTGACGGCACGCGTTTATTGATTGTTCCGCTAAAGGTCCTTCGTCAATTATATACTTGCATTGAACCAGCATTGAACTAAAACCGCAACATCTAATTCATACATTTTTTTTGGATATTCTCTATGGAATGTGCATCGAAGACATTGCACAATTAATATACAATACCTCCACAAAATTTGCTTTTCGTTCTAATAAATATTCAAATTCTCTCTTGGGAAGGTCCTTAGGTTGTCTGAAGTAGAATTTTCGTCCTTTGGTGGCTTCTTGACGTGTTTTACAATTTTGACTGAAATGAATGCAACAACAGTGATTATGATTGTTGTAATCGTAGCGTATGTAAACCAGGATATGTTTCTGTTTACAAATGGCTGGTTGATAAGGTCGTCCAGGTCCCTGGAGTATTGATCCAATTTATGGCTCGCTATGGATAGTTCGTCCATATTCAAGTCATCCAGCTTTAGGGGCTTGAGTTCTGGAATATCTAGTTTTTCGGGGTGAGAACTGCAACAGTTGTAAGGGTTTAATACAGGGTATGAATTGTCGGAAATGTTTATATGTTTTTGAGGTTCCGCTTGTATTTTTGTGATTCCCACGAAAGCACTGCAGTCTGATTGTAAGCGAATAATGGTATTGTTTGTTAAAACTATTGTCTTAGTATCTATTCCCGCACAATTAATTGTCACATGTAAGGGCTCGGACACTATAACAATCCACGTGTTAGTTTCTAGTCTTTGGACATTGTATCCTTCACTGAATACAACGGAGCTTTGGCAACTCTCCGGTACAATACGGATGTTCTTCAGAAGTTGAGCTTCGCAGGGTGCATTGGAGTCGATGGGGTAGGCATATAACTCAGAACACAGTTTTTGTTGTGGAGTTAGTGGCTTGCATACACTCAAGTCCTTAATGGGTATGTACATTATAGAATCATCGTTTCGCGCAATATATTTTTGGGTGAATGAAAGAATATGATGAAAACCAGTTCTGTCATCTAAGATTGGGATAAGATATAAGTGGTAGGCGGTGTAGAATTGTTGCTCTACAAGAGGAATTTTTAAAATAAAGACTAAATCTGAATTAGTTTGAAATGCTTCTAATTCGATTACTTCCAAATATTGGGCGACACTTGAATATCTGACGGGTAACGGTAGATTGTTTTTGACAAGATTTTGCGAAATTTCCTGTAGTGACTTAATCAAATGATCAGGTGTGATTATTGAGGAATGAATTATTTTTAAGCGAGCAAATGTTATAGAATTTAAAATATCACTGAGGTTATCCTCAAGAAATAAATAGCTTGCCATTAATTTTTCGCATATTCCCAAAAATGACTGTTTTGCTTGGATAAAGGCTATTTTGTCGTTTAGAGTATGTATTGCCAAATTGATTGCGTCAATGTTTCTGTTAAAGTTTGCTTCGTCAATTTGGAGTTTCTGAATGGTTTCATTGAAAGTTTTGATAATAGAAGTAGTTACGCTTATTTGATTTTTTAGGAGATTCTCTACTTGTAATTGTCCCTGATTAAGTTTGTTGATACTATCTGTGAAAAATGCGCCATCGGTTGCGTCAAGGTTTCCAGTGATGGCTTTAAAGATAGTTCCTACACCGTTAATTAGTCCTCGTTTGGATCTTTTAGTGTCCATGAATATTTCTGAGAATTTAGTTTTAATTGAATCTGAAATTTGGGATAAGAGACTGATGTGAGTTTGTACATCAATTCGGAATGCACTTGTGTCATGAAGTTTGTTTGGGGATGTCCTACGCTTGAATAAGTTAGTTTAATGTCGTACAGTTTACACATGTCTTTGAATATGGCGTTGTCAAATTCCCTACCATAGTCACAATGGATACGCAATGGCGTACCAAAATGTTGGAAGTATAACATCATAGTACTGACAACTGATTTGGCTGATTTGTCTGCTAAAACATAAGCTTGTGAGTATTTTGTCAGTTCGTCTCTTACAGATAAGATATAGTTTCTGTTAGGTATTTCTAGTATGTCAATATTAATTCGCTCAAACGGTGTTTTAGGCTTTTCGGTAATGACGAGGGGATTGTCTAAGTTTTTGCGACACGCTTTAGTTTTTTGACAAATTTCGCAGTTCTTAACGAAATTTTCAATGTCTTTTGTGAAACTTGGCCAGGTGTACATTTCTTTAATACGGCGGACGGTTTCGTTAATGTCGCGGTGTAAGTTATTTTTCCCGTTATGATATCGTTCAAGGATCAGCGGTATTTCGTCCTTTTCAGGGGTTTTTGTAACGTTTTGGCAAATTTTCCATTTGATTTCCTTTTCAGCGAAAATGAAGGAGAGCATCTCTAGAATTGGAAGATCAAGATTGTTTTCGACACAGTATGTTTTAGATGGAGATAAAGTATCTTGATGTTTATATATTGATGCAAAAAGAACTTCATTGACAATTTCAGGATCATTTGGAAGTGGGATTATAAAATATTGCCTTCTGCTTACGGTTTTACTGGCGAATACATTAATTTTAAAGGTTTCGAAGTCAGCGAGTTCGAAGATATCATGATGAAATTCCTGAAGATTGGATGAATGGGGGAAAATTAAAATGTTTTTATTTGTTTTGTCTAGTAGTTGGCAATTTTGCTGTAGTCAATTAAAGAAGTGGTTTTGTAACATTCTATAAAGGTTTTAAATTCTTCGGACATAGTTTCAAGAGATATTTCATTTTGTTCGGGTTCAGGACTGTCGTCTTCGGATTCGTCGTTTAGGGGTAGGACTTTAAAGGGTGTTAGTTTCGATTTTGACTGAAATGATGAACATTCGTCAAGATGGTTAATTTTAATCCGTGATAAAGCATCAGCGTTCTTATTAACTTTACCAGGCTTGTAAATAATTTCATAGTCGTATTCTTCTAGTTTGAGTGTCCATTGGGCAAGTCTACTACCGGGATCTTTTATAGAAAATAGCCAGGTTAACGGGCGATGATCGGTCAGTAATAGGAACTTACGGCCATAGATTATCGGACGAAAATGCTTAACCGCCCAGACAATGGCTAAGAGCTCTCGCTCAATGGTGGAGTACCGGGTTTCGGCTTTACAAAGGCTCCTAGAAGCATATCCAATCGGTAAATCCTTACCTATTGGCCCTTGAGATAATACTGCGCCGATAGCAAAAGCGCTGGCGTCTGTAGTCAGTATGCCACGCCCACGTTGGTTGTTAGTTTGCCACACCAAAATGTTACGTGACACCAAATTTCTACCTTACCTGGTTATGCTAAGGGCAGAATAAGGTATGTCCGGTAGTCTCAGTGAAGACGGGGGGGTTCGTTTTATTTGAACGTAAATGAAGAGAAAAAATAAGAGCGCCAGGTAGATTCCCCTATACCTTCTAAATACACATAATCAGGACACCTACCCGTCCTAAAATATATGCTGTAGTAATTTTTGCTAATTCGGGGGCACTAGATTTCTAAATATAAATAAATAAATGTTGTAATTAAAAGGAATAATAAGCATACAACAGTTCCAAAATATAAGTTTAATTTGCGCGAACAGACTAGTACAAGGCGCTAAAAATATGCCATAGGGCACTCTATTAATGCAAAAGAGTCTTAGAATGTTTAAGCTAAATATACCTAAGTAAAAAATGAAATGAAACAAATATACACTTAAGGACAGAGATTCAAACTGTACATATAAACATGTGAGATTCTGAAAAACCTGGATACAAATATTTAAATATTCCTCTAATACAATAATTCTAATAATTAGAATATTTAAATAAATCGTCAATATCAAATACTATATTAATGGGAACCGATCATAAATTACCTGATATTTATCATTCAATAAAATTCAGAATTCCGACGTTGGTGTCATCTATACTACACTCGAGCTCGAGGGTAAGTGCAATCGATCAGAATAATAATAATAAACCCGATAGTAGGCTAATGGTCTTTACTTTCGGTTAACAAATTCCATCTTACTAATTTCAAATCAAATACTAAAGTTTATATTATTATTGTAAAAATAACCGCTAATGAAACAGTAACCAGATACACAAATTGTCACTTATCTGAAACCACAGCTGAAGCTGAAGTTAGAGTCCCTTGCGCTCACTCCACCACTGGAACTCTGATGATAGAAATACCAGAAATACAGTGTTCGTGTATGCACCATCAACTAGTTCATCTGCATGCTAAGTCCATGATCGGCATGATACCATAATGCCAAACCAGGTCTGTGTTCTAGTGTCGTAATAGAACAGCAAAATATAACCCCAATCTCACTGGATGGACAACAAAACCAGGAACGCCGCACGTAGAAACAAAAACAAATGGAAGAAAGAACGACAGAACAGGAAGGTAGAAAAAAGAAGAACCCTAAAAAAAGAAAATATCTATCAATAGTCTGACAATACGAGAAATCGGCTAGTGAACAAACAAAAATCACTTACCCTATCAACCAAGGGGTTCTTATACCAAAGGTTCCATAGTGAGGGTGGCCCCAAATACCATGACCACTCTGAAGAATTACGCAACAACAGAAGTTTTCAAATCCTCAATGAGAGAAACATCCCAGCAACTAACAACAGTACTACAATATGCTGGAACACAATGTAGGGATTTCCATATAACTCCCGAACTCGGATGGCTTATCAAACGCCAGTATATTAGTGGAAAATCCCTTAAAAACAACTGCACGACTTCTCCAGTTAACCTCACACAATTTTCTACACGCACATCACATCCCGCCTTGTCGACGACAATGACAACTGTCAAGAAACACACAATGCCAACCATGAAATATTCGATAAATCACTTCTCCACAGGTCGAATTCAAACATCCTTCAAAAATAAATCAGAACCAAATATAATAATAAGGCAAAATCGGCGCGCAATCAGTAGCTTATCGATCGCTAACCGGACGGACGAATAAAACCAATATTTTGACCGGTCTTAAACGCGTTCAATTATACGAGTAGCTAAGGCAAAAATATAACGTAACAATTCCCCCTTGCTTGAAGAAATTTTCCCAAAATTTCACAAACAAGTAGACAAGCTAATCGTCGCCAGGATCCTGCTTAAGATCTTTGACATGCCAAATGCCCCTAGAATTACTCTGTTCATCCCGAAGCTCGAATGTCCAAGGAGAAAGCTTCCTTTTAATGTAAAATGGTCCAATATACCGAGGAGCCAGTTTCTGAGTAAAGTGTTTAGCTGCATCGGATAAAACAAAGTTCCGCCTCAATACTGGTTGGTTAGGATAGTATTCTATCTGCCTACATCTCAAGTTATAACGGTAACAGGTCTTCTTAGATGCTTCCTCTAATCTCTTCTGCACATCGGAGAACATCTTTCTGAAGGCTAAGTTACGACTTCTCTCGCCAGTTTGTTTACCATCTTCTGTTCCAACAAGCTCAGCTGCGACATAGTCAGAACCTGACAACATCATGTTTCTACCAAAATTCACGAAAAACGGAGTTATTTTAGTGACCTCATGTTTGGATGTACGTATTGCACAAGCTGTTTTGTCAAGATTTTCATCCCAACGCTGGTGATTGTCGGAAGAGTAAATAGATAACATAGTCTTTAGAGTTCGGTTTATTCTCTCAGTAGGATTGGCTCGAGGATGATATGAGGCACAAAATTTAATTTTACACTCATAGTCTCTTGCAAGTTTTAGGAATTGTCGGCTTCTATATTGTGGTACATTGTCACAAATAATGACGCGAGGTACACCAAACTTAAGAAACACTTCCGACTCTATTTTCTTAATTATTGTATCCCCAGTGGCTTTTCTCAAAGGAAACATGAGAGGAAACTTACTCAGATCAGTGACCACCAATATGTATGTATTTCCATGTTTTGACTTTGGCAAAGGACCTACGAGATCAGTAGATATTGTTTCCCACGGCCTGGAGGGTTTTGGATGCGAAGCTAACTTATCAGTGCGCATCTCTTGTGAAACTTTATGGGCCACGCAAGTACGACAACGTTGAACATAGCGAGCGACGTCAAAGCGCATCTTTGGCCAATAATATTTTTCAGCTACACGAGCGAACGTTTTATACACCCCGCAGTCTCCTGAGGTTGGGAGTTCATGAGCAGAGACAATTACCCGAAGTCGGTCGGTTTTAGGTAAGACCAGTTTCCATGAATCAGCAGGAACCGATAGTTCAGAAAACATGCTTCCAAAGTTGTCCATCCTGCTCTCTATAAGAAGAATACTTGAGCGGTTTCTTCCTAACGCGTTCTAACATGGCTACATACCATTTATCTGTAATCGGCTTCGACAATAAGAAATCCATATTGCAGGGATCCAAGTAGTCAATTACGGGAACACTACGAGAAAGAGTGTCTGGTAGAACGAGGTCTTTGCCCTTACGATGTATAATCTTAAAACAAAACTGCTGTAGTCTTACAGCCCAACGAGCAAGTCTACTTGATAAATCCTTCAAATTATGTAACCAACACAAACTATAATAGTCGGTAATCACCGTAACCTCTACACCCTCAATATAAGGTCTCAGCTTTTCAAGGGCCCAAATCACGGCAAGACATTCCCTCTCGGTAGATGAATAAACACGTTCTTGCCTGGTGAGGGACCTACTAAGGTAACAAATCACACGGTCACCGTCTTCATATGGTTGTAACAACACGGCACCTATCCCATAACCAGAAGCATCTGTCTGGATAACAAACGGTCTAGAATAATCCGGACAGCTAAGAATAGGGGCGGAGACTAAATGCTCTTTAATAACCCTGAAAGAATTTGCACATTCTTCCGTCCACACAAATCTACTATTTTCCTTAAGCAAGGCTGCAATTGGTGCGATAATCGTTGAAAAATCTGGCACAAATCTTCTATACCATGAAAATGTCCCGACAATCCGGCGTACCTCCCTGACATTGGTTGGCGGGGAATCTCTAACATCGCCTTCACTTTGTCTGAATCGACATGAAGTCCATTCCTGTCAACAACGTATCCTAAATATTTCATCTCGGGTTTACAAAATTGACATTTCTCCGGACTAACGGTAATGTTGGCTTCCCTAAGACGACGGAAGACTTCATCCAAGAGAATTAAGTGTTGTTCAAATGTCTGACTTACCACCACTACAACATCTAAATAAACAAAAACGTAAGGTTCGAGATCATTCCCTAAAACTTGATCTATCAGCCTTTGCCAACGAGCTGGAGCGTTATGCAACCCAAAAGGCATACGACAAAACTGAAATAATCCTCTATTAGGCACTGAGAAAGCTGTATAGGCTTTAGAATCATCGGCCATTTTGATTTGCCAAAAGGCGGACCTCACATCTAGGGAAGATAGATACTTAGCATCCCTAAGCTTATCTAATATGTCCGAGACCCTTGGAAGTGGATAACTATCGCGGACCGTGACAGAATTTAACTTCCTAAAATCAACGCAAAAGCGATATGACCCGTCCTTCTTCTTAACTAAGAGAGTGGGAGAAGACCAAGGACTAGTTGACGGCTCTACTACACCAAGTCGCAACATTACCTCCAATTGCTTGTCAATTTCACTTTGAATTACAGGATTCACCCTATAATACCGCTGCTTAATCGGTTCGCTATTGGTCACAATAACATGTTCCGTCCTGTCTGAACAACCTAATTGATCACCCATCAATGCCACGTTACGATCCACTACTGCCTGAAGTCTGGACCGCTCCAGAGGACTAAGTACAGTCTGATCAGAGACATGACTTATTGCATTAAGTCCAACAGGTTCACGAGAAAAATGCCAATCATTACGCCTTAAATCAGGAACTATACCCATATCTCGCCAAAAATCTGCTCCAAGGATGAGTACATGGGGAAGTTCAGGAACGACTAAAACTTCTATTAGTCTAAACTTATCTCTTAAGGACACAGGTAACTGTACACTACCTACACTACAGCATTTATTACCATTTGCCACAGTACAACTAACTACCCTGTTGTAATTAACAGACATACAAGGTCCTTAACAATCCCCAAACCCTGATTACCAATGATTGTCCTTGATGCCCCAGAATCCAAAAGTCCTAGAACAACTTTACCTAAAATGTTCACCGACAAGTAAGGCCTCTCATCGCCAACGGCATTCTCTAAGATGTAGTCCAAGACACCTTGAAATTTGTTGATTGGAGTCTGCTCACCAACACGACTACACCAATCACCTAGTCGCGGGTCAATCCGTTTCCCTGAGAATTAAGATTACAGCCATTACAGGATTTTAGAGTAACACCCTCTTTTTTACATTTATAACAGAATTTACCCCGAGCCACAGCACATCCAACAGCGCGATGTCCTGCTTGGTTACACCTAAAACAAACAATATCCCTAGAACGATCTCGATTACTACTCCGAGACGACGACGATCCACTAACACTAGCCACGTCTGCCTCAATATATGCCAAATCCGGTTCCAGAACACTAGTCTTCCTAGAAGGTGCGGAATAACTCTCCACAAATTTTTTCCGCGCTTCCAGGCGCTTGCCTAACTCTTTCAGCTGAGAAATAGAATTAATGTCTACCAAAGCCAACTGGTTCTGATAAAATGGAGCAATATTCCTCATCAGAATTTTTAGTTTGGTCTCCTCAGAAACTGAGCAAGTCAATCTATTGAAATACCCCAACATGATAGCAAGATAGGTTCCCATCGACTCATCATGTCCTTGAGTTCTCTTGCGAATTTCCTCGAAAAGTTTTTCATTGTAGCTGGAAGAAAGGTATTCTTCCCTCAGCAAATCCGTGAACTCATCCCAAGTACTAACCTCATCACGATAGGCCAAGTAGAACTGATAAGCCCTGCCATGAAATAAATCAATACCAGAGTGTAAAAGATCATTCTTGGTTACATGCCTTGCAATCCTTAACTCTTCTAGTCTTTCCAGAAAAGCACTTAACGACAGACTTAGAAAATTTAAGGTTCCATTTACTAGGGGGAACAGGTTTAAATGAAAGGGAACTACCCTGATTAGCATTTGGAGACACACTCGATGACCTACGGGACGGGGGAATGGTTTGTGCGAACTGTGCAAAATTTGCCTCACCGGGTAGCGGTGGAAGAAAACTAACTTGAGGCGGTTCAACTTGATCTTGATCATAAGAGCCCTTTACGCTGTTCGCATACAAGCGATCCAACAGTAACAACGCTTCAGACAACACAACGGGTCTACGAGTGGCCTCGACAGGAAAATTATCTATTCTACCCAATAAGTGAGAGATTTTACTTTGGAGCTTGCTAAAAGCATTACTCGTGGTGGATTTCTTGAATGACTGCACCTTGGGCCTAAGATCGTCCAACTTCCTCTCCACAGCAGCCAAATCTTCTTCTGGAGAAAATGGGTAAGGCGGGTAACTGACAGAGTCACCGCATTTCTCTAACCGCAACGCCATAGTCAGAGCATGACGCATCTGATCTACAGTACCTGTAGCAATACCTCTTCTCACTACTTCATAACTTAACTCTTCCTGATTCAACCACTTCACCTGCATCTTCCTCAAAGCCATGATAACGAAATTTATAAAAGACCAAACTAAACTCTTTTCATCAAATTGGAAATGATTCACCCTAAATAACGCTTGGCCGAATCAAGTTTGTTGTTGTCTTGCACCATATATAATAAATGAAATGATAAAACAAATATAATATCAACAATAATAATAATATATAGCACAAAATGTTCAATTAACGGCAATATCTAGATAAATATCAATAAATCAGCGTTTAATTTTTATTGCGCTGAAAATGCTAATATGAGCAACTTATAAGTCACAAATATGAACCAAGTAAATAAATAGTAACCTACAGTACTTGAATTTAAAACTGTATGCCCCATTCATTTACAGAAGGAACATTGTTTTTGTACTGGAAACTGGTTGGGCTTTCGAGGAGGCGAACCTTGGTTTCTAAAATTCGAAAACTTTTGAGTTTCTAAATGATGGAGTTGGAGTTCACGTTTAATGCGTGAAACGGCGGTCAGAATGTGTTTAGGATCGCTAGCACGAACTAGTTGTCCTATCTTTGGCTCTAAACCTGTTAGGAGGCTATTTAGTGCCATGGATTCGATCAAATCGATTTGTGCCTGTTTTTCTTTTTGAGTCAAGTTTTGTTTGTTAACCGCAGCAAGCATTTTTGCTTGGTGGGTTTGTAGTCGGGCTGAAAATGTTATGGGGGATTCGGTATTTAATTGCCTCATTCTTTGAAGATCTTGAATCAAGGCTGAGAGATCTCTAGGATCTCCAAAGTGGTTCTCTAAGAGTGTCTGAATTTCAGTTAATTGAGTCGGGTTGCGAGAATTTATAAGTTCGGCAGCTCTGCCGCGAAGTTTATTTTTTATGTGCAATATTAAAAGTACTTGTTGATAGTCAGTTGCCATACTATACGCAGTTTGGCATGAAGAAATAAAAGTGTTCAAGAATATAGGGTTTCCGTCATATTCCGGAATTATTGCGAAAATTTCTGATATTTTGTATGGCTCTACCATAGGAGTCGCAGCATCTTGTCTTGTAGTTGCGATTTCGAATATTCAAGTGTAACGAAAACGAAAATAAAAATTTAATAAGACAGTTTAATGAAGGTAAGCAAAGTAACACAAAATTATAAAAATTCAAAATTATGGTATGAGTAAATGGTTAAATAAATTCAGCAGTTTGCGAAAATAAAATAAAATAAAGCGAGGTAAAATAATGCAGAAGAATAATAAATTCGTTTCAAAAATAATTTAATAGCTTAAAACGTAATTCAAAGGAATAAGAAATATATGGAAATTTTAAACGAGAGAACAGATAATAATAATATAAAAATAAATATAAAAATCGTTTCAATTGATAAATAATTAAATCAAAAACGAGATGTTTCTACATACGTTAGTAGTACCCTAGGCATAGGACTTGTTCTGCGGAAGCGTCGACTGGTTAGCTGTATCGTTGCGTGTCCCTGGTCTCTGCTGTTACAGTTGTTGTCTCAAACAGGTAGGTATTGTCCAGGATGATTTGGAAATCTCCACAGTCAGTTAGTATACACGTGTTCTAACTCTGTTGGACAATCCTACTGACTGCACCAATTTTATATCTTTGATATCACTTTAGACTTTTTAAAAAAAATTATTTTATTCAAAACGTAAAAATCAAAAAATTAACACTTTTAAACTTGTAAAAATAATGAAATGTAAATTGAACTTAAAACTAACTGGACAAAATAAAATATTATAATGACGACCGTGGGATCGCTTCGGTTCTATTTATGATTTAATAAAAGCTGAAGTCAGCGAAAAGATATTCACACGATGCGTTCCCACGTTAACATCGGAGTACCAGGAAGCTGTCAGCGTAATCATACACGTGTGTACAATTCACACCTAACATTAATATAGGAAATTATTTACCACAGTGTAGTAAAAAGGTGGTACAACAGTAATCCCATCCCAATGCTAAAGTATTACCAAAAATTCGCCTTCTTTTACGAAGCAACTGCTGACGGCTCCAAGTGACTTATCCCTGCACGTTTACTGCGTATACATCTTGTTCGACACGAAATATCACGGCTAACCGAATCAATTAAAAATAAAATTCTCTCCTATGAATAAAATGCAACATTGATGTTCCTTATATTTGAGACTCCCTGTTAGAAAAATAATTTTTAAATATATCTACATATTACAAAAGAATAAATCAGTTATCTGTTTTTAATGTTACAGAAGGACTAAAACTATAATGAAAAATTTAAGAAGCATATGTGTATGTAAAGAATATTTTCCCAGATGGTACCTATTCATGGTTATTATCCTGAATACCATAGTGCAATTATTTGAGTGACATAATTAGAAAAGAATTTAAAGTTATATCTTAAATGAAAAACAAGCATTTAAAGTATTTTTTTATTAAACGTTTGTTGGATTACACACTGAGTGATATATAATTGTAACTGTTTCAAAAGAATGTGAAAAATTAGGAATTTAAAAATGTTAATTAAGTTACACGTCATATGTTCCGTTGCTGATATACAGGGTGTAAATAGTTTGAGTGCATATATTTTAGGTGGAGGTAGTATACACCAAATTAAACAAAAAACTCTTATACCACTATGGTCAGTAGGCCTTAATAACCAAGAAAATCCCTAAAACATATTAAGTAAATTATTGTCAATCCGGCAACGTCGCTCGCGTTCGAAGCAGATTCACTCTTAAAGCGAATAATAAAGGAATGACTACGCCGACAAAAAATAAACACCTGTGTTTTGTATTGACTGATGTTATTGACCTTAGAATTAAATAGAAATGTATGAAATATTTTGTTGAAAATATTTACGTTTTTAATACAAGGTATTGCAATTAGAATTTGTATTTGGCGGTTTCTTTTATGCAATTATACAAAGTTGGGTAAATATGATATTCAACTCAAGAGATCTGTATATGTAGTTTTTTACCAGTTAAATTATTCGAAGAGTCATTATTACTGATTTAATTAATATTATTTATATTAGACAAGTAAATATGTAATCCTACTTACCGAATTTATTATAATGATAGAACTGAGTTGAAACAACGGATTGTTCACAACAAATGTTCAAAATGCCCACCATTACTATCGACACAAGCACGACACCGTTTAATCCAATTTTCACGTATGCGAGAAAAAATTCCTGGAATAATTCGGATTTCGTCAGCAGCGTCAAAAATGCGTTGTCTAAGGTCATTCTCGTCAATAATTGGAGTCGTGTAAACCTTACTTTTCATGTGTCCCCATAAGTGGAAATCTAAAGGATTGAGATCAGGAGATCTTGCTGGCCAACGTATATGTCCGTTTCGACCAATCCAACGACGGGGAAATGTTCTATTTAAGAAGTCGACAACTAGATGACTTGCGTGGGCAGGTGCTCCGTCATGTAAGTACCACATATTGGAACGTGTTTGTAGGTTCACTTCATCTAACAAATCTGGTAGCGTGTTGTTCAAAAAATAAAGGTAATTCTCTCCTGTCAAACGTGCAGACAGCAAAAATGGCAAGTATGCACCAACTATTCCAGCCCAAACGTTAACTGAGAATTGGTGTTGAAATACTGACTGGCGTATTTCGTGCGGATTTACCTCAGACCACGAATGCGTATTGTGAAAATTTATTATACCATTCCTATTAAAACTTGCTTCATCTGTTGTTAAAATATTGTTCACAAAATTAGGAAATTGTCGATGTTTTCTGAGGAACCAACGACAGAAATTGAGTCTTGGTTGAAAATCATCAATTGAAAGCCCTTGAACCCGCTGCATGTGATATGGATAGAGCAATTGTTCCCGTAATGTTCTATGAACAACAGTGTGTGAAATTTGCAGCTCACTTCCAATACTCCGTGTGCTACGATATGGGTTGATGTCGATAAGGTCTAGTATTTGATCCTCAGCAGCTAAGATACGATTATGTCGCTGTGGTCCGCGATTGTTTATTTGTGGTAATACACTACATGTTTCCAGAAGCCTCTGCGAAACAGCTACGAATGTCCTAGCATTGGGCAGGCGTCTGTTTGGAAACCTTTCCCTGTATAACATTCCTGCTATTCTGAAATTACGTCTGCTTTCCCCATAAATTAAGAGCATGTCATGTCTTTCCCTAATTGTATAATCGGCCATTATTTATCACAAATAAATACTGTCGCACTATTCTTAATTTTCGAACTTACACACTAATCACAACCGATTTTATTTATTTAAAAAATATATTAAATGGAAAGCAAACCACGAAGTCTACATCAAATAGATATCATTCAAATCACTTTACCGTTTATATATTCTTATTTACAAGAATCGAAATCGCAAAAAACAATCGTAACTCTCAGTCGTCGTTAAAGTAAAAAATGTAGTAAATAAGTTGGTCTGTATGCCACGTTGCCATATCTATTTGAAGAAACTTACACTAAATTATAAAAGCATATTTCGAGTTTAAATAATCAATTTTCATTTTTAATGTGGCTAATAAAGATGTATAAGCTATTGAGTATTTACATATTTAGATTTACCGACATTTTGAAATCGAAATTATTGTATTATTCACTGTAGCAAGGGCTACATAAAATCTAACTTTATGTGTTCTTTTTGGCAAAACTGTAGTTTATTTTAGAAAATGTTATAAAGCTTTTTGATTTTTTTTTGCCTGAAGTATTGTTCTTCAAAATCTTTGCACTCAAACCATTTACACCCTGTATTTAAATTAAAAATTAAATTACACATTAGGATTACTACTTGAGTAATAACAAAATAGTGACAATTATTTTAATTCACCTGAAATATATTTCCATAACTCAGAATGACACAAAGAAAGAGAAACAGAGACAGTAAGATAACGAGAGAAGGGAATTATATTTCGTAAGAAGCTTTCCCTTCCATCGTTCAGTCTCAAATGAATGATGCTCTTTTTTATTATTATTACACACAAGCAGTCTACAAGGTATCACCTACGCCCGTGCTGCTGAAGATGTCTGCCGCAGTTGGAATTGACACGTTCAGAAGAAATTCCAACTGACCAGGGCAAAACAGTCCAGAATACCATAGTCTATCCAATTATTAAATCGTTTGCTTAATGTTTTATTACTTGCATTCATTTAGAATAATAAATAAAATATACCTTAGAATCATTTATATAAAAATTATGCCTGTGCATGTAGATAAATATATCTGAAAATTCTACTTTTACACTGTCATTACTTTATATTATTGAATAGTAATTAGATTATAGAAATCTAAATTAAAACCGACTCTATTATAAAATATTATCTCCATAATTTTCTATATAAATAACAGAGGTTTTTATCTTTAACAAAAGCTCATTTTTTCTTGTAATTATAATTATTAAACAAAACTAATAACACTAAATGAATATAAAAAATTTATTCTCATCTACATGTAATTCTGATTACAAAAACAATGTTATTTATTATTCCTTTGAAGTATTTTTAAAACTCCGCCTGCATGATCGCTGGGTGGATTGAGTAGCTTAGCGATTGTGTTGCCGGTCCCAAGCCCGGAAAAAGGAGGAGGGTTGGTGGAACGGGTTAGCAGCACATCCACCGGAAAACCAAATATAGCTCATAGACCCACAAACCTGCCTCGAAATAGGACTGATTTAAAGACGACGACCCATGCGAGAAAAAGGCTAACGAATTGGAGGAGGAGAGACGTTCTGCGATTTGCTACCTGGAATATAAAAACTTTTAACAACAAGGAGCAAGAAGTTATGATAGAACTAAAAGATCATCGCATTGATATCTGCGCCCTTCAAGAAACCAAAAAAAAGGGAAACGGACAACGAATATACGACGACTACATGGTAATATACAGTGGAGTCAGCAAGGACGAACGTGCGAAAGAAGGAGTGGCACTGGCAATACACAAGAAATTTACAAACAGCATAGAAGAATGTCAATATATATCATCACGCATATTAACAGTTAAACTGCGAACAGAATCTCAACAATTAAATATAATATCGATATATGCACCTGAAGATAATAAACCGAAACAAGAGCGGGAAAGTTTCTATGAACAACTTCAAAATATTACAGAATCACTACCCCAGAATGAATCGATAATAATCCTTGGAGACTTTAATGCACGCATCGGTAACGAAGTGATACCTGGCGTAAAACAAGGCTTTAACGAGAGTATATTGAACGACAACGGGGAATTGCTGACGAACCTATGTTCGTTATGTGATCTAAGAATCAATAACACCTTCTTTGATCTTAAACCACAGTACAAAACCACCTTCCATAACTCCCGGGGACAGCAATCAACAATAGATTACATTATAACCAATAGATATATACACCCTGCACAGATACAAGAAGTAAGGACATTAAACTCCGCGAATGTAGGAAGTGATCACAGTCTGCTTCTTGGAAAAATCAAAATGAAACTTAACCTAAGAAGGAATAGAGAACCAAGAGCACACACAGGGAAAATAAACACCGAATCTATGTGGGATACAACCATAAAAGAACTATACCAAAACCGTTTAAAAGAAAAAATTGATAAAAACCCGATAGACGAAAATGACGATATTAACAACAGTTGGAAGAGATTAAAAGAAAATATAATAGAAGCAGCAAGTGAATCGCTTGGAACTCGGACTATAAGACCGCAAAAACAAAGAACAAACAAAACACCGTGGTTCTCCAACAAGGTCAAAGAACAGTGTAAAAAGAAAAAGAAAGCGTACTTGAACTACATGTTGTCACAAACGGCAGAAGCATATGAAGAATACAAGAGAATCCGTAATGATACAAAAACACTCGTGAGACAAACGAAAGACAACCACTGGGAAACCTTCTCCAAAAGAATGGAAAGTGACTTTTATGGGCTACAAAAACAAATCTGGCGACTAATAAGAAATCAGAGAACAGAAGCAAACGAACTCATCAGTACCAGACACATAGAGAGAGATACCTGGGTAAAATACTTAGAAGAACTATACAGGAAAGAAGAGACAGAAACCGAGCCAAATACTCCAGAGATAGTAATAAGTGATGAGACTGACATAAAAAGGGAAGACATAGAAACAGCACTCCAAAAACTGAAAAACAGAAAGAGCCCAGGTCCGGATAACATCGCCAACGAGTTACTTAAATATGGAGGAGAGAAGCTAAACCAACAACTAACAACCTTAGTCAAAAAATATTTGCCCAGCACAGAATACCAGATGAGTGGAGGAATAGCATTACGATCCCACTATTTAAGAAAGGAGATAAAAAAATGCCCAAGAACTATAAAGATAATAACAAATAAAATAAATGAATGTGTATCATTAGCAGATGAACAACAGGGTTTTAGGTCGGGAAGATCCTGTATGGATGCAATCTTTGTCATAAGACAAATAACGGAAAAATCGATCGAATATAATCGACCAGCCTTCATGTGTTTCATTCACCTGCAGAAGGCCTTCGATCGAATACAATTAAAAGATATAATACACCTTCTCTACGATAGACAGATACCGTACAATGTCATTAAAACAATCGAAAATATATACTCAAAAAATACAAACCAAGCAAAAATAGATGGTGACCTAACTGAACAGATACCTGCAAATAATGGGATTAGACAAGGGGACTCTCTCAGCCCGCTACTATTTAACATCGTGATGGACGAAATCATAAAACAAGTACGTAAACTAAGAGGATACAAAATGGGAAATAAAGAGATCAAAATCCTGTGCTATGCAGACGATGCGGTACTGGTTGCGGAGAACGAGGACGATCTGCAGAGGCTACTGTACCAATTTAACAAAACAGCAAAAAAGTTCAATATGATAATAGCAGCGGCAAAGACAAAAGCAATGGTTACTTCCAAGACACCGATCAGATGCAAGCTTGTGGTGGATAACAAAATAATACACCAGGAAATGAAATTTAAATATCTGGGAATCGAAATATCTGGACACGGGGAAGTGGAGACGGAAGTAAGAAACCAAGCTACAAGAGCCACAAGAGCAGCAGCATACCTAAATGACACAATCTGGCGAAATAAATACATTCGAACTGAAGCCAAAGCCCGCATATACAAGGCCGCAATCAGGCCTATAGTATCCTATGCAGCAGAGACACGACCTGAGACCTCTAAAACAAAACGGATAATGGAGACCACAGAAATGAAAATAGTTCGAAGAATAGCGGGAAAATCACTAATGGATAGAGAAAGAAGTGAAAACATAAGACAAGCATGCGGGATAGATAACATCAATGACTGGGTATTGGACAGTAAGATAAAATGGAATGAGCACATTGACCGCATGACGGAAGAACGAATTGTGAAAATATCAAGGGACAAATCATCAGCAAGAGGAAGAAGCCTTGGAAGACCTAGGAAAAGGTGGAGTGATAACCTCCCAGGTGACTGAGCAGAGGCAAGGATGTGAAGAGAAACAGGCAAAGATGCCTATACACAGCATGAAGAAGAAGAAGAAGAAGTATTTTTAAGTCATATCTAATCGTATTTGCCTCAATCGGTTATATTTGGCCTACACTTGTTTATACTTCATCTTGCACTTACGTATCTTTTACTATCCACATACCCTATTTGTAGTCACTTTTAAATTAAAAATTCAAAAGTAATTTTAAAACATTGTTCATTTTTTAATGTAGTAATTTAAAATACTTTCGACCATGTTTTGTCAGGCCACCCATCAGAAACGTATTCCCCTATTAGTAATCATCTATTAACATTACCTTTCAATTTATTGTGAAATTATACTAATCATCTTAAAAGTTGACTATGTAATCCATTTCAAATCATCTAGTTATATTATCTAGTAACACAATATTACAGAAATGTCGAAATTTGAAACTGATGTCAAAATTTTGACTTACTCCGAATTCAGCAAACAAATTATATCTAAAACTGTTAAAGCCAAACCTACTGAAGATTTCATTGGGTACTTAGACAAACATAACGACAAGCTGTACGAGATATACAAAACCCAACGGCAACAATTTTGGAATACGTGTAAACAGTATGAACGTCTTAATCAGGAAACATTATTTTTCCATGAGGAGCGATTGTCAGAAAACTATCAGGAGTATTTACAGCCGTCCTTTTTTGATGATGAAGAGCATTTAGCATGGGTAATTAATATATTATTAAATAACATGAAAACGGCTGAAAAGTTGGGAAACATCTGATGATCGCAACAATTTTTCAGTCGTTTACAGCACTTGTAGAATAAAACCAACACATTTTTTAGTATTGTACCTGCAAACCCACCAATCAATGTGAACATTATCCTGGTGGACGGTTAATTGTAAAGAGAACAGAACGTCCTATTCATGAAGTAGGTATTTAGCAAAATAGTTAAAAAGCATAAAACGCTTACTAAAAGCCTACATTGGTACACCACTGTGTATTATGAATTATTTTTACATCTACTCTATGACTGTATCAGATACATTGCAACGATTTTTTTAATGATCACGAGGTCAATAACTAAATTTTCATTACCCTTCAAATTACATGTTTTTCTACAATTTTTTGATAAATTTTTAAGTTCACAATTCTAGAGATAATTTTTCTCCTTCATGAGCAGATTTATTTCAAAATCTTCAGTAGCCAAATGATTCGATACCTAATAATTATAAGTAAGTTTGAAATTTCTGTTGAAGATATCCTTGATGATGGTCACTGCCAGACACTTCTTCATGTTAGCAAGAAAACCTTATGTCTATCTAGTTAGGACCTAATGTATCTATTTATGATGACACATAATTTCTGATGACTCCGTCCCCCTCTAGAGCAATAACCTGTCATCAAACAAAAACCTGCCAATTTTCCTCTAACCACGCTCCCGTCCTTGTTCACTGGGGTTTGCTCTCATCATCATTTAAACGTCCCTATTATCATTAAAAATTAAAAATTACCAAAAAAAATCATTACAAAATTAATGTCGATGATGTATAAACACAAAGTTTTGTACCCTAACACCAAACCTTACTTTTTCACTCAAAGCACGTTTCAACAGCGAAAGCTGTCATCATCAGGAGTAAACTAAAACTCTTTTGGTTTACTCCTGATGATGACACCTTGGAAACAATTTCACGATGATAAAGATTTCTGGAAAAAGAAAGAGAACATTAGAAAGTTGCCCGAGACTGCTCTGGAAAAAAAAACTAAAAAGGAGCAGAAGGAGAATAAAGGATCAGAATATAAGCTTGACAGCAATTCTCATAAGCCATTACTGAGAATATCATGAAAAATAATAATATCATTGCAAAGAGGAGGAAGGGCTTTTCCACAAAAAGGAAAATTAATTACTAGAAACATTATTAGGGATTATTGTTCTGGGAACAACGCAGATTCAACTTTATGTACCGTGTTCTCCACGAATGCACAAACGTACATCTAAAAGAAACTAAACCTGGCACAATTAATATATTGAAACAAAATATAGTGCCGCCATCGACAAAAAAAAAGGAAAACAAGGACATTGCAATTTGAAGAAGTGATAAGCAAACAAGTTTACAAGTTCAGAACGTCGATTTGAAAATTAATGAGGAATTATTTTTCTTCGAAATAATTTAAATCCAGGGATTTGTTTTTTTTTAGAATTCTGTTTTACTCTTAGTCACGCTAATAATTGTGTAGATTAAGGTCAATAACTGTATTATTGCTGCCAATTACTATTGTTTTGAGCATTTTGAAAAATTATTATTATTTTCTTCCACATTTATAAGTTTTGACACACATAGCTTTGTTTTAATGTTTGCAATATAAAAAATGTTACATATTCATTGGAAATAATTTTTAAGTGTCACTTAAACTAAGTTTCTATTTAAAGGCCCAATGGCTATATTATTCACCCTACCAGTAATTTGTAGTGTCATAAAATTTAATAACCAACCAAAATATTTCTAACAATACTAATAACCAACAGAATCACACACAACATAACAAATATACCGTATATTAAAGCCGTTTCTAAAATATTTTGAACAGTTCAGTATCAATACTGTATTCTAATCATTAAATTACAACAAATTCAATGATTTCAAGAAGTAAACTATTTAATTGTAATTGACTTGTTTTACACTCTGCGGATTCTTTCGGATGGGGATTTTTCCGTTGCTGGGCGCTGCCAATCCACAGCATAATAGAGAATGGTTCTGACTAAGATCCGACCGAACATTCAGCTTCGGCCTCCTTCGGCCAAAAAAAGCTACTTCAGCCTCCACTTAGGCTTCGGCCAAAAATGAGCGGAAGGTTTGGCCGAAGCCGAAGGTTTCTATCAGCCCCCGAAAACAGACGATCTTGTACGAGTGAGGCCGAGGACAGTGGAACGATATCGTAAACCTCCATAACTTATTAGAATAGGTCACTTAGACTATTTAATTTCAAAGATATTTGAGTTTTTTTCTAAAAAAAACCTCGAAAACAACACTAAACGATTGACAACGACTCCAGACTCGGAGATGAAACGTCTCCATACACAGATAAGTATTACACAATATACAATACATTACTTATATGCAGGAATACTGGTTGATCATTTTGTAGACATCTCTTTCTCTCAGAATAACTGTGAGGAAGAATCTCTGTATATACAGCCAGTAATCCGGGCAATTTTACGAAATTTCCTTCTACATATACAATTTTTAAATACTTATCTGTTGCAGGAAAAAATTTGGAGGAGAGAAAACCCAATGAACAGACAAAATATAACACTTAACAGCTATGCACGTTGGATTTTTCTAGTTTTTCCCACTAATTAACCACCAAACTTACATTTCGCACTAAGATTATTTATACTGTTGCTGAAAAATTACCAAAATTGACAAAATTATGATTTTTGCAACTTCAAACACTCCCTATAATTTAAGAAATAAAAATTTGTTAATTACACTTTTTATGTGTTACGCGCTGTACATTCAACTAAAAAATCCAATCAAACACTTGTGGGTTTTTTGTTACAGAAAATAACAATTTCCCTAAGAGATATAAATATTTCATTGCTTACATAGTTATAGTTGGCTGTTATGTTCTGTTACCTTATTTCATTTCAACCTTCCTTCGGCTTCGGCTTCGGCCGAACAATCGACTTCGGCTTTGGCCAAAATCTGACCTTCCCTCGAGCACTAGTTCTGACTGAGTCGTGAACTGGGCGAGAGCGCTATGTATCAGTGTTACGCATGTCTCACTATTTGCCATTTCACTACTTGAGACTAAAAGCTACGGACATGTCCAGTACTCATGGGTAGTCCTTAGGACTTTCTCAATTTCTTTTGCGGGAAATAGTTTACGAAGAGATGGAAGGACATGAGGTAGCAAAGTTGTGTGCGTATTTATGAATTACGAATTATGGCGATTGATTAACAAAAACTTCAGAAAAAGGGGCCACAATGTTTCCTGGCGGTTACAAAACATGTTTTACCTTCATTCAAATCTATATTCTTTTCTTATATTTCTTTATTTTCTGTGCAACTTCTTAGGCATCAAATCTACATCTAGATCTACATCTATCATTTCATCACTAATCATTTTTAACGCTTTTCCCATTCACTCACAATTCTTGTAATTGTCCGAATTCACCTTTGATAAATGTTCTGCACCACAATATAATGTTACGAACATCATTAACTGTTCATTTTATAGACCAACAACCCCTTCGAAATCAATCTACTACCAAGCGGGCAAGATAACTCCCACAAGCCACGTTTATCACAGACATGTACGACTCCAGCCACCACAACCGCTAGTTCACCCACAGTAGTAGTCCGTCTAAATTACGAGTCATAGAGGTAATACTTAAATATAGAGAACGTCAGGTCCCGAGAAAATCGTAACGGAATGTGAGGAAAAAGAAAATCAGGTGAACGAATCTAAGTCGGTCTAAGGTAGCTTCTGATTGGTACTTATTTGCGTCAGTCAAGTGACGTACAGCTATTACTTGCAACAATAGAGGTAGATACGTCCAAAAACAACGTTACGATTCCACTTAAGTATTTACCTCTTCGGTACGAGTACTGCTCTCGCCCAGATCACAACTTCGTCAGAACCCTAAGATAAACTTAATATTGAGAACTATCAACCAATAACTCTCCTTCCACACCCCTATAAATTATTCACAAAAACAATCACTAACAGAGTGGTGAGAGGTATCCACAGGAGCAAGTGGGGTATCGTAGAGGTTATGGCACCATCGAACAAATTCAACACATTAAAATATCCGTTTGGCTTTCTTCAACTATAATAAAGCGTTTGACTCCATCGAGTTAGGGACCATATTTCAAGCAACGAACAACGTAAGAATAGATTCGACATACAGAAATATTGAATACTGTCTTTGAGGTGTCATTCTTTTGTACGCAAGACTATATATAATATATATTGTTTCTGGTTAGGGAACCTTCATCAGTTGCGCTACCCACAATGGAATGCCCTTTCGAACACTTCTTTATGTATTCCATACATTTCGTTAAATTTGAAGACGCGAGATGTAAGACCGACATCTAGGATTTTCGTACAAAGGAATGACACCTCAAAGAGAGTATTCAATATCTCTGACAGATGAAGTAACCTGAAAAATTTTATAGTGACATTCTGTCCTAGGAGTCAAGGGAGAACAGCAATTACATGGAACGGCTCCAGATTCGGAACCTCTGGGTGCTAATTCTCTGGAAAATCCTTTTTTTCAAGATTTTTTAATTCCATGTAATTCTACTCCGCTCTAAGTTTCACATATCCTATATATGGAACACCCTGTGAAATTACACCTGATGTATCAGTTGATTTTTTTTTTAAATTGAAACATGTTATATTCCAAATTTATAAAAGCTACGCTGATGCAAGTGTCTAATATTTGGTGCATGCGGTGGAACCAATTGACTAATTGTGTGTTATCCAACATGGTAGTAGTTTTTTTCGCTATATCTACCTTTCCTATCAATGTAGCACCCTGTATAAATATAAATCCATCAATTCCCAATAAATTTCACCAAAACTGCAACTGCTTATAGGGCACCCTATGTAACAATTTTTCAAAAATTCTATTTGTGAAACTAATTGTAAGCTACGCTATTACCTCATAATTTTTGAAGCACAGTATAAAATATAATTTCTCTCCACACTTCATTTAAACCATCCTTCATTTACAACTTTTTCTAACCTTGTTTGAATCATACTGTGTAACGATAGCTTCATTTTGCCCCATAATTCAGGTACTTCAAAATGTTTCTAATTTTTTTACCCACACTGTATAGTTATTGTTCTACTCCAAACTATATTTCAACAGCCTTCTATATGAATCTATTTATAGGCCACCCTATATAACATTTTTTCACCACCCTGTATACTTACAATTCTAGTCCACCCTATGTTTCATTTATCCGGTATATGAAACAGGTTGTAGATCATAACATTTTTATAATATTTTTTTAACCCACTGTAGATATAGCAGTAATTATACTCTGCTACATATTTCAACCATCATATAATATGCTACTTGTGAACTTGTGAACTACTTGTGATTATGAAACAAATTTTTAACTACACTATAAACTACAATTCCGCTCCATTTTATATTTCAACCACCCTGTATAAACAACTGCTTCTAACATTTTTTCAACTCATTTCACAACTATAACATATTACATAACATATTTTTTTATCCAGTCTATATAAATCTAATTCTATTTTACCCTTATCTCTCACCCACATTGTATATGCAACTACTTATGACCCTAACAATATAACATTTTGTTATCCGCCCTTATAAATATAATTCATTTCCATCCGATTTTCAACCACCTGGTATATGCAACTGTTTGTTCCACTCAATATATCTTTTTTGAACCACCCCCTATATCTTGCCTCTTATTTCAACCACATTGTATATATGGAACTACTTACAGGCCACCTAATATACTTTTTTCACGTTTTCTTAAATCCGTTTAATTCTACCTATAGTTCCTATATATGGAACGCCCTGTAAAATTACACTTGATATGTCAGTTAAAAATCGAAACATGTTATACTGGCATATTCCGAGTTTTGAAAAAAAGCTAAGCTGGTGCAAGTATCTAAAATTTGGTGCACGCAGTGGAAACAATTTACTAATTGTGTATGTATTACCGAAAAGGTAGTAGATTTTTCCTTATATCTACCGTTTCTGTCAATGTAGGGAGATAAAATGTATACCAGATTTTATGTCAAACTATAAGCTTTCCAACCAAAAAAAGATTCAGCAAAATCAGTTGAGTAGTTCCTACGTGATGAGGTAACAAATAAACAAAAACAAACAGACAACTACAATTTTATAATAGTACTAGCCCTTACCCGCGGTTTCACCCGCGAACGGAATGTTCAAGCTTCGCAAAAAGAAATAACTTATGAAACATATGGAGTATCCTGAACAAAAATTTTTCTAACTAGTTTAAACCACCCTACTTAACTATAAATCCACCAATCCCGAATATATTTCATCCAAACTGCAAGTACTTATGGGCGACTCTATATTACAATTTTATTCGACATTTTTTATTCACCTTAAATAACTGTAACCCTACTTCACCCTATATTGCAACCATCCTGTATATGCTGATATAACTTTTTGAACACCTGACTATAACTCCTCTCTACCCTATATTTCAGCTATGCAACTGCTTATGGTCTATGCTGTATAACAATTATTTCTGATATTATATGAACCACCTTTTAAAGTACAATTTCTCTATACCCTATATTTTAATCACCCTTTATATGTGCAGCTTTTTCTAACGTAACACTATAATCTTGCTTCTCCCCATATTTCAGATATTCCATGTAGTAGAATACAATTGTTCATGGTCTACCCTTTATAACAATAATTTTTTAACTTTTTGATATCCACCCTGTTGGAAATACCGGTGGAACCGTTGGTGTGTCACCAATTTAACAATACAGTTTTGCACCCTAACACCAAACTTTTATTTAAACACTCACCCAAACTGCAACTGCTTATTGGCCACCCTATATTACAGTTTTATTAATTTGCTGCTGCCAATTTGTCAAACATTACAACTTATTTTTGAACCACCCTGTACAACCATAATTTTACTCTACAAAATATTTCAACCACCCTGTTGTGCATCTGCTTAGTGGTCACCAAATATGATATTTCCTAAACACTTAACTATAACTCTGGTCCACTCACTATCTTATATATCTAACTGCTTATGGACTAGGCTATGTAACTAATTTTGAACCACACTTGAAAGTATAATTTGTCTCCACCCTGTATTTCAACCACCCCTTATATGCAGCTTTTTCTAACATTGTTTTAATCACACCGTATGAACTATATATAATTTTACTTCGATCCATGTTTCAGATATTACATATATGCAACAGCTCATGTTCTATCCTACAAGAAAAATTATCCAACCTGTTTAACTATAATTCTACTCCACACGCTATTTCAACCCCTACTATATGCAACTACTTATCGGCTACCCAGTATAACATTTTTTGTACAACCCTGTATAACTATAAATCCATCAATGCCCAATATATTTCACCAAAACCGCAACTGCTCATTAGGCACCTTATATAACAATTTTTTCAGCATGTTTCTGAATAAATGAATGAACCTTGAATGTATTACAACTACCCTGTATACGCTACTGCTTATTGGTTAACCAATATAACATTTTTTAAATAATTAACCATAACACTTCTCCACCCTATAATTCAACTATCCTATCTTCTCAACTTATTACGAACTACGCTATTTCATAATTTTTCCTCATATTTTTTCAAAGACATTATAAAGTATAATTTCTCTCCACACTTCATTTAAACCACCCTTCATTTACAAGTTTTTCTAACCTTGCATGAATCACACTGTATAACTATAACTTTACTGCGCCCCAAGTGTCAGGTACTCCATATATGCAACTGCTATATAACAAAATTTTTCTAGCATTTTTACCCACCCCGTATATCTATAACTCTACACCACCCTATATTTCAATAACCTTTTATATGCAACTACTTATTTGCCACCCTTGTATCCTAGAATCCTACCCCACCCTATACTTCAACCATCTGGTAAATGGAACAGCTTGTAGATCATTACATTACTTATTTTTTAAACCCACCTGTATCGCTGTAATTATACTCCGCGACATATTTCACCCATCCTATATGTGCAACTGCTTGTGGATATAAAACAATTTTTTAACCACAACATAAACTATAATTCCACTCCATCTTATATTTCAAACACCCTGTATAAACAGCTCCTTCTAACTAACAGCGTATTATGAACATAGTTCATAGATCCTAACTGCTTTCATAACATTTTTTTTTATAAGATTTTTTATCCAAACTGTATAAATATTCTACCTTTTTTCACTCACTTGGTATATGGAACTGTTTATTGCCCAATCAATATAACTTTTATAGACCACCCCGTATAACTAATTCCACTCTCCCTTATTTCAACCACATTGTATATATGCAGCTGCTTATATGACACCAAATATAACTTTTATTAGATTGTTTAAATCCATTTAATTCTACTCCGCTCTAAGTTTCCTATAATACAGAACACCCTGTTAAATTAAGCTAGCTATATCAGTTGATTTGTGTTAAATCGAAACATGTTGCAATGGCGCATTCTGAATTTTGAATAAAAGCTAAGCTGATGCCAGTATCTAATATTTTGTGAGTGCGGTGGAACCAATTGAGTAATTGTATTACCCAATATGGTAAAAAAATTTTCGCTATATCTACCGTTTCTGTCAATTTAGGGAGATAAAATGTCTACCAGATTTTGAGTCAAACTAGGCTTTGCAACAAAAAAACATTTAGCAAAATCAGTTCATTAGTTTTTACGTGATGCCCGAAAAAAAAACAAACAAACAGACAGACAAACTTACTATTTTTTCTAGTACTAGCCGTTACCCGCGGTTTCACACGCGCACGAAATGTTAAACCCTTCGCTAAAAGAAATAACTTATGAAACATATGGGTTATCCTATATAAAAAGTTTTCTAACTTGTTTGAACCACCCTACTTATCTATAAATCCACCAATCCCGAATATATCTCACCCAAACTGCAAGTACTTACGGTCCACCTTGAATAACTGTACTTCACCTTACATTGCAACCAACCTGTATATGCCGCTGTTTATTTTGTCACCCAATATAACTTTTTGAACACCTGACTTTAACTATTCTCTATCCTATATTTCAGCTATGCAACTGCTTATGGCATACGCTGCATAACAATGATATCTGATATTTCTGAACCACCTTTTAATGTAAAATTTCTCTTGGCTCTATATTTTAATCAACTTTTATGTACAGATTTTTCTAATATTGAGTTAACACACACCCTACAAATATAATCTTGCTTCTCCCCATATTTCAGAAATTGCATATAATAAAATGAAACTGTTCATGGTCTACCTATATAACAATTTTTTTTAAACTTTTTTTGATCCATCCTAATGGAAATGCCTGTGGAATCCTTGGTGTGTCTCAAATATAAAGATACAGTTTTGCACCCTAACACCAAACTTTTATTTAAACCATCACCCAAATTGCAACTGCTTATTGGCCACACTAAATAACAATTTTTTTAACCGCTTTGTATAACTAACTCTACTTCCATCTACATTTTACTCTACAGAATATTTCAACCACCATGTATCTGCATCTGCTTACGGGCCGCCAAATATAACTTTTTAAACACTTAACTATAACTCTGGCCTACTCACTAAATTTTATATGTAACTGCTTATGGACTAAGCTATATAACCATTTTTGAATCACCCTTGAAAGTATAATTTGTCTCCACCTTGTATTTCAACCAGCCCTTATATGCAGCTTTTTATAACATTGTTTTAACCACACTCGAGTATTCAAGTAACTAGAAGCGAAAGCAGAAGGCTACGAGAATTATGCAAACCGACCTGAAGAGGGCAGATGTGACTCTACCGAAACGTCGTCATTTTACCATCGATCCCGGCAGGGATCAGTTATCAACTACGCGGATGAATTCCCGGAAACCACCTAACACATAACACACACACACACACACACACACACACACACACACATATATATATATATATATATATATATATATATATATATATATATATGTATTTTCTTGATTTTGGGTCGTTCAAAATCATGTTCGTTTTACATGTTTAATTGATGACGTTTCGGCCATGTTTTTGGCCTTTTTCAAATCTATTCTACAGCGTGAGTAATTGTGAAGTTAAGTTTGTTCTGCTAATTTTTTTACATTTTGTAACACTCGACACCAAACTAAACTAACGACATACGATATGCGTCTGTACGAGCTTTGTTAAAAAAGATGAATTTTCCTGAGTATTGAAGTACTTACCATTACTTTTAGCAATATCGAAACTGTTTATGAATTAAAATGAATTACAGTTTTTGAAGAAAAAATTGGAAAGCTTTCGATTTTTTGATGAGCACAACTTACGAGTTCGTATATGCATATATAAATTGCTTGAAATATAAGGCGTTGTAGAATTATAATTATAAAGGAAAGTTTCAAATTAGTTAGAAACTCAATATTTCATTGGATGACCCATACGCAGTTTCATTTATAGGGAGTTGAAATATAGAGTGGAGTAAAGAGAAACAGCTATACAGGG
The DNA here is from genome assembly GCA_034190945.1 of Octodonta nipae. NCBI lineage: Eukaryota > Metazoa > Arthropoda > Insecta > Coleoptera > Chrysomelidae > Octodonta > Octodonta nipae. The sequence continues at coordinate 72,396,627 of CM067217.1, forward strand.
TGCTTAGAAAAAAGATACAAAAAATAATTGTTATACAGGGTGGTTTAAAAAATGTTACAAGAATGCTACACCTATAGGGTAGCCCACTAGCAGTTACAATTACAGGATCTTTGTAACATAGGGTAGAGTGATATTATAATTAAACAGGGTGATCCAAAAAAATTTACATGCGGTGGTTGGTCATATTCTTATACATGGTGGCGGACATATATGCTGAAATATAATTACAGTTATACGGAGTGATTTAAAAAATGTTAGATCAGAAGTACCATTTATTTTCCGAAAAATAGTTGTGGAATCTCTGTATTTTTTCTGATATTTTTAGGAATAACACCACGATTTCTTGAAAATCTGTTTATTCAAATAGTCCAAACGTTTCAGGTTCTAAAAATGCTATATTTGGTAGCGCATAAGCAGTTGCATATCTAGGATGGTTGTAATAAAGGGTGGACAAGATTGCAGTTATACCTGGTAGTTACAAAATGTTAGCAAATAAATTATTTTTTGGGTCTTAGCAGGTGATTCAAAAAATTTAGAAAAAAGTGTTTATAAGGTTGCCCAATGCCCATAGGCAGAATGGTTTGAATAAGAAGTGTTACAGTTATACAGGATGTTTGAAATATAAAGTGTGAAAGATATACAGAGTGGTTCAAAAAAAATTTAAAAACATGTTATAATAGATAGTCCATAAGCATATAGAGATAGGTTGAGGAACTACTATAAAGAGTATCTCAATTACTGTTAGAGAATTGACATTAAACTGATCCATTTCGTCTTGGAACAATTTATTTGCATAGCAAATGTCTGATTATTTGTATATATGTATCTACATTTTTTACGAAAACTGCCTGGTCTGAACCCTAAAATAAAATCATCACATATCAGTTTTTTTCAATTTTGTACAAGGTTCGTCAAACAATTGGCATTCCGTCTAATAATAAAGTACCCCTATTTTGTCAATGATGACAGTTCTTATGAAACTAAGTTAATAACAATTGAAAAAATACATCCAGTTATGCCATTATATCACTTAATAGCAAAAAATAAATAGCTTCAAAAAATTACCGACTTCAATGCATCATAACAATACTGACACTAAAAAGTAACAAATAATTCAATTGGATTTTAAACAAAAAAATATATGATGTTCTAGAAAACTGTCTTTGATTTGAAGTTGGTGCTAAGCCTGAAAAATATATGTTTAACATAGCGCTTAAATAGCTTTATTAATTAATACCAGACATTGTTTAATTTATAAGGAAGATTATATTCTTATTTAAAATATAGACATTTATTAGACATGGTACCAATTTCAAACACAGTATTTTAGAACCCATTATAGTTTTCATTTAAAATATTGAATTGAATTATTTGTTAATTTTTAGTATCATTATTGTTATTAAGGATTACAGTCGGTATTTTTTAAAGCTATTTTATTTTATTAATTTAGATATAAGAATGTCTGGAATATCAGGTTTTAACTTGAGCTTAAAGGTAAAAAATCAGCAGTAGTTTCTGATATGAATCAATAATAAAACAAAATTAGCCTGAAAAAAATATGTTTAACATAGCGCTTAAATAGCTTTATTAATTAATACCAGACATTGTTTAATTTATAAGGAAGATTATATTCTTATTTAAAATATAGACATTTATTAGACATGGTACCAATTTCAAACATAGTATTTTAGAACCCATTATAATTTTCATTTAAAATATTGAATTGAATTATTTGTTAATTTTTAGTATCATTATTGTTATTACGGATTACAGTCGGTATTTTTTAAAGCTATTTTATTTTATTAATTTAGATATAAGAATGTCTGGAATATCAGGTTTTAACTTGAGCTTAAAGGTAAAAAATCAGCAGTAGTTTCTGATATGAATCAATAATAAAACAAAATTTTGCTGAAATCATTTTACTAATTAACATGGCAAATAATGCCTCTATAAAGCTTCTTTGTTTAGCAAATACTACAGGTGGCTGAGGTTAGAAGCCGCCTCTCCGTATATAGAAATTGTTCGTAAAGTCGAGTAAATAAAATATGTCATTACTGTAGCAAAAATTATATCCATAGAAAATTTGAATTTAATAACGCCATCTTAAGTTTACTCAACTTTAGTGATACTTATGTAACTAGTTCATTGAGACAGCTTCCGCCTTTAACTCTATTAACTCTACACTCCATAACAAATACTAAGAAAATAACATCTAAGGTCGTCTAGTGGGGAAAAAAGTACACTCAATATTGGTAGATTAAAAAGAGTGAATTCAGAAGTACCTACATGTAATAGCGCTATCATAGTTTTTTTAAGTTAGGGATTCATTTACTTATATTGATTTCTTCCCCAATATAGAAATTTGTTTCGCGTCTATATGCAAGTCTACCCATTATTAAGAACAGTTTTATTAGCTATGTGGTGTTTCTATTATCTTATACAAACTCTGTTTTAATAAATCTGAATTAATCGTACTCCTTGTAGCTGACGACAAAGAGGCAAATTGACTGCAGTTTAGAATCTTGGTTTCGACGATATCATACTTTAAACAAATTTATTTGGGCGGCAAGAGTAATTATACTGAAGAACAGATTAGAAAAACATAGAAGGAAATTTGAAGAACTGAATGGTGAGAAGACTAAAGAATTCATGTCAATGAAACCGTTTATAGAAAACGTTAGTTACGCTGTTAATTTCAAAAAATATATGTAATTCCAAGCGATTAAAACGTAATTCATATATATCTTTATATAATCTTCGTTAAGATTTATACGACGTTTTGGGGGGAAATAATCATCAGTATAAAGATTTTTAGTACGTTCCTGAAATAAATTAAAATATTTTTTTTTCATGAAAAGAAAATCTATAAATTTTTCCATGTTTTTCTTGTGCGATAAAGCGACGAAAATGGTAAATTCGAAAATATTTTTAAAAATTTCAAATTTTGTTTGTAATTTAAGTATAAATTGATGCAATATTAAAAATCAATTTTTTCCTTGATGGTGTCTAAACTATAAGTTCTAATGTAAACACGTGTATACAAAAATTCTAGGTAATAGCAAGATTTATAGTATACAAACGACAAATTTTCTTTTGTTGCTTTGCAAACTGTAAAACGCATAATTTTTGCAATAATTAATTACTTGGTCCAGAAGAAACGCAACGTAGCAGTGAAGATGTGATTACGCCTTATAGTGTAAAGGTATGTGTCAAAAAACTTTCCCTTTTACAATTTTTTTAACTCTGTAAAATAAAAGCATTAAAGGCAAATAACAAAAAGTAACATTTTCCGTTTTCGTCGTATACCTTGAAAGGGACAAGAGATAGCGAAGTTTTTCTTTAAGTGATCGAATGTGCTCTAAAATACGCACCTTTTTCTCAATTTATTCGTGTTTGTATCTGTTACCATTTTATATATAGCAATGTTAACTCTTCATATATGAGACACCCTGTATATTGCAATAGATTCTGTGGGTTCAAATGCACAAATATTCACAGTACCCATTCAAACGTATTTATTTTACTAAAATGAATTCACTTGTTTACAAAACAAAATGACTTATATAATATAGCTGTTATGCTACACTCTGCATTCAACTCAAAATCTCATCTCTGGTCTGCCATCGTATATGGCACTCGACTTGGGAATTACGTTAAACTCAGTTTTTTACATTAATCGAGTTTTTGCGACCGTAGGTTTTTATAGCATAGCAATATGCAATGCTTTCCCTTAGGGTGTAGTCAAATAACTGAAAGATTAATTCAATTGTGTTTTATATGCTAAAATGAAAACAAGATTTCGACGAACATTAGTTACCTTTTTTTAACAATTTTGTTGAACGATGGGAAATATAACATGATTATTATTCGACAAAGATTTTCGTAACTGAATTAAATATTATGGTCCTACATTTTAAAATATTTCATTCCCTATTTGTATTATTAACATTTTAATACACATTTGCTTTGATTAATATGTTGTTGTTATATTTTAACAAAATTAATTTTATTTTTATGTACTTTCATATCAATACAAATATATTTATATTATTTTGTTATTACTTCCAGTAATTGAAAAAAAAATCAAATTGACAGATTAACAATATTCCTCCATAAATTGTCACCATCCTATCATATCATATCATACACTATTATTAGTACGTGAAGAGCACACCCCTACTACCCCTTTTTCGGCCTTAATTTTGAAAGGAGGATAATGAAACGTATATTATTCGAAAGGTAAGGTGCCGTAGAAGGGCAGAATATATAAAGAATATTTATTTATTTCTTTTAAAATAAGTAAATTAAATATAAATTATTTGAGAAGGCGCCATCTATGAACAAGTAGCTTAAGCCTTAATCTACAAAAGTTTTACGTAAGTACAAATACACAAATAACAAACCATTTATAGATTCTAAAGTTAATTGATACATTTGAGTTCCGTCTTCACGAGTTGCGTATGTACATTCCTTCAGTCATAAATTTATCACAAGTCTAATAACAATTTACTAGTATTTTGGAAAAGCATGTGTATCCATTAAGCATTGCGTCAAAAGGTAGTAACACAATCACGAAGTGTAATATGAACATAGTTTTTTAATTACTTATATTTGATATGTGCATATAGTAATAAATGAATGGTAATCTTTTAAATTATTTTTAACATGTCATCTAAAATTTTCGTCAGTCAAAACTTGTTTAATGTTCTTTTAACGAGATGTGATATACTGCAAATATTTTTTTAATTTTTATCTAATAAAATATTACATACAGTGTTTATTTATTTGTATACATCTTATTTATATGTAATTCGGTTTTCAAAAATGTCACTATCGATTTTGTCAAGATTTCACCATTTCGGGAATTTGGGGTCTAGAAATCGATTGCTCTGGAAAAATCGTATTACCGAGAAAGAACGAGATTGTGACAATTATGACAGCTGAGTTTTGAAATTACAAAAGTTTCAATACAAGTGATTTGTTAACCTACTTGAGATTGAAACTGCGCTTGAAAAATTCTTTCAATACAAAGTGATGTGTAGGATCTTATAAGAATGTTATCACTTGTTAACATTTTTCTACCATTGCATTTTTACAGCTGAAAGTTATGCGTTCTCATGTTAAATTGGGGCACATAATGAAGTTGTCTTGAGAGTCAACCCATATTGTTATAAGATATATAGTATAATTCATAAATGTTATTATGCAGCCCAAAGCAGTTAAATATGCATTTTTAAATTGACTGAGATATAGGGCGCTGTCAATCATATTTACACAGGGTGATTCCAGATGTTGTAAACGAAATGTTGATTGAGTCGCCCATAAGCAGCTGCATATACAGAGTGTTTAAAATATAGGGCAGAGTGCAATTATAATTATACGGGGTGGTTAGAAAAAATAATTATTTATGGTAGGCCATTAGCGGTTGAATTTACAGTACAGCATTTACGGTATAATTACAGTTATATAGGGTGGTGCAAAAAATATTAGAATAAAAATGCAACATTCCCTAGCCCAAAGCAGTTGCACATATATGATAGATGCAATATAGGGTGAGAGAAATTATAGTTATACAGGGGGAATATAAAAAATGTTATAAAATGAGATGATTTATTGGGTAGCCCACCATGAAGTCCATATATATGATGATTGAAATATAGGGCAGTGTAGATTTATAGTTACAGAAGATGTAGAAACAAAAAGAGTAAATACGGTGGCTCATAGGCAGTCGCATATACAGAATGATTGGAGTGAAATTATAATTAAATGTCAAAAAATATGTGGTCCATGAGCAATTGCATATACAGGGTAGTTAAAATATAGTCCAGCGACGAATTATAGTACCATAGGGCGGTTAAAAAAATGTTAGCAACTATTTTATATTGGGCAGTCCATTAGCAGTTACATATAAATGGTGGTGGAAATATACTATGATGTAGAATTATTATAAAGAGTGTCTCAATAAATATTAGAGATTGAAATTAAACTGAATCATTTCATCATGAGAAAAATTAATATAAGTATAGAGTAAATGTCCGATTATATGGATTTATGTACCCACGTTTTGATGAATCCTTAAATTTATAAGTAAAGTACTATCTATCAAATGTAGAAATGGAAACAGATTAAGTATTAGTAATAAAATAAAACAGATTATTTAAAGACGCTAGATCTAAAGACCGACATCTAGGATTTTCGGGGAAACTAGCACATAGAGGTTCCGAATCTGGAGCCGTTCCATGTAATTGTGTCTTCAAATTTAACGATATGTATCAAATACATAAAGAAGTGTTCGAGAGGACATTCAATTGTGGGAAGCGCAACTGATGAAGGTTCCCTAACCAGAAACAATATATATATATATATATATATATATATATATATATATATATATATATCTTGCGTACAAAAGAATGACACCTCGAGGAGAGTATTAAAACAGATTAGGTTACAATTTCCAGATATACTAATTTTATTTTAAGAAATTTCCTGGTAACTAAATTTTTGTTATTAATTTCCACTTACTGTCTCTTTGCAATATTAAATTCAGAATTACGAATCTGAATACAAATAAAGTCTTATTAATTAAATATAAAAAAGAGGTTGAATTAAATTAGTTATTGACACATAATAGACCTTTACGTAATTGAAAAACAAAATTATATGCATGTGTCAACGTCCGTCAATTTTTACGGACAGTTTATACTTGTTTATAATGTGAATAAGAAAATTTCAATGTAATTGATTAATTTACTATTAGTAGTTAAGTTTTAATAGTTATAAACTTAAAGTGAACTATCAGTATAACGATTTTAATTGACATGTATAACATTTCATCAATAAAGAATGGAGCAAAAAAAGCATTAATGTCATGGAATATGTGAGAGCCATATGTACAGTAAATCATTTTTGGAGAATTTATTTGATTTTATTATTTTTACAAATCCTTGTATCGAATCTCGTCGAAAGCCTATTAGATCAATGAAAAGAATAAACAGTTAAAAGTTTGTCAAAAATGTGCTAAATGAGTTAGAGATATGAACTAAGTGATGATCGATTACAAGGTATTGATTATTGTAAATAAAGATACATATATTTATTTATGTGTATGTGTTTTTAAGACAATATTATGCTAAAAGATATAATAATAAATAAAACGAGTGTTAACCTTTTCAAAATGAGTTGTAAACAATGTACTCGTGACCAGACAAATGGATGTAAATTGAGTTTAATTAAATATTTATATACTGAATTTTATATTTTATTTGTAGCAAGTAGCAAGAAGCAACTGTACAGCCTTCGGTAATATTGCATACAATATTTGTACAGATTTCGTGAAAATCTTATAAATTAACTTTCTTATATATGTCATTCGAAAGATATTCATAATTAAAATCACAAATTGTAGAAAAAAGGACAATGACTGAAAAAAACATTGTAATATGAGTATCATTTTTGTCCTAACCTGTCAAATAGATCAGCTTCATTTTCGCCTTGTAGATGAAAATAACACTTTAACTACATTAAGAAATGCAACAATTATTTTATAATTGTTCTTATAAGGTACTACCGTTGTGTGAATAAGCTCCATCGGACGCAAATCAATTGTCACAAGTTTTAAATAAAGTATAAGTTTGTAGTCAGTTGTATTACTCAATTCATCATGATTTTCTAAATGACCAACGTACATGAGTGCAGATTATTACTGCCTGTTGTTATGGTTAGCAAAGGCCGCATATTTGAATCAAACAACAAGGAGAGCACTGCAAGAAATGGTATAGAAAACCCTCGAGCAGACTCATAGCCTGGACTGGTACTGTCTTAGATCATTTACCATCTAGATATAGCCTGTCAAGCATAAAATCCTGGCAACGCCAGAAAGAGAGGGCAATAGAAACAGTAAGAGGCTATTTCACTTAGTGGGTGGAAGCAGCCAATGAACAACATGCTGAACGTATTTAATTGGAAGCAGCTCCCAACCGAGTGAAATAGCCTCTTGCCCTCTCACTCCTTCGTCTTACCTCGACATTTGTGCACTGCGGGCTATCTCTAGAACGTAAATGCTCTAAGGGTACTGTCCACAAATTATTGGGTGCGTTCAGCAGATACAAACTGTTATTAACGTTTGCTACACAAAACATGAAACGTGCAGCACAAAACATGAAACGTAAGCAAACGTTAAGAACAGTTTGTATCTGCTGAACACACCCATTCACTATAGATGTTTCACTTCATATACCAAGGTCATATACTTTTATGCGCGGCCCGGCCATAAACAAACAAGCCTTCAGTTTGTAGAAATCTGCAATGAGAAATTCATCTCCGATAATAGTCGAGGGCGTTCAAACTAGGTGGCTTCTTTGTAATCTTTTGCAATTCGTAATTCGTATACGCTAGTAAAGTATCTTTGACAATAGACATTTGCGCCATCTCGTGTTTTATTGGTGGAACGGTGGTTCTGTCAAGACCGTAATTTATGTTTGATTAAAATTTTGTTATCCCTTAAAATGGAAAGAAAAACATTAAACCGAAAGTCATGTGTAGTTAATTTTGAAAATACGTCAAGGAAAAATCAAAATTTACAATTCTACCGTTTTCCGGGATTTCTATAGCAATCGGAGAGGAAGGAAAAAATGGATTACAGCAGTTCTTCGTCAAGGGCAATTAAATTAAATTTCCACGTTTTTAGTCATTACTAAATACATAAAATTAATCAATCACAATTTTTGTTCTGTTAACAAAAATAAGATTCAATAACTCTTGTAATCAGAAAAGTTAATCATGTAAATACTTTTCTTTCCAAAATAAATTGAAATTTAAGGTTAACATAATTTTTCATTTTTTAATTATATATTCTTTTAGGAATAAAGAAAAAAAGTAACTTTTTAGTTACAGTAGGGATGAAAAGCCATGGAAACCAGACACATATTCAAGAATTTGCTGTACTCATTTCGATGGAGCACAAAAATCAAACAATGTAGATATATAACAAAGTTTACAATTCAACTATCTTTCTTGTAATATATCAATTTATACTCTTTTAAATAAATAACACTTTTTATTCACATTATTTTTATATTTTTATGAGCACTTCTTTATTATTAGTTATTACAAAAGCTATAAATAATATATACTCAATCTGTTGTTGCTTTATTATCTTTGTTCCAACTTCAAATTTTTTATCTTGGTCCATTAAAACTTAATCATCAGTGAAATCTACCAATAAATTATATATAATGAATAAAGTTAAGTTGTTTTTTCTTATATATATTTACTTACTATTGTTAATCTCAATTGGAGCTTCATCGACTCCTGAAGATGCAATTTTTTCTTATCGTAGGTACTTGTAATCTTTCAGCCCACAAACCAGCATGAAGATTTTGCTTTTTTCCTAAACAATTTGACCACTGCAAATCATTGAATTTGTTTCTGGTTGAGATGGATTGCCCCACTGCTGTAATTAGAAAATCTCAGTTTTGTTAATAGAACAACAGCTATGATTAATTTTATACATACAATAATGACTAACAACGTGGAAATCATATTAGTTAACCATGATGTCGAACTGCTGGAATTCATTTTTTCTTCATCTCTAATTGCTATGGAAATCCATGCAAGTGGTATAATTGTAATTTTGGGTTTTTCTTGGTGTATTCTCACAATCAACTACACCGCACTTTCGGTTTGATGTTTTTCTTCCCATTTTTTGGGATAACTAAATTTTAATCTATAACACAGCAAACATAAATTACGGCTTTAACAGAACCACCGTTCCACAAATAAACCACGAGATGGCGCAAATGTCTATTGTCAAAGATACTTTACTAGCGTATTGGCCCGCCATATTGTATGATCTGTGCCCGCCATCATTGTGTGAATTTCTTTGTCTTTGTGCGTGGTAAAAAGTGCTTGCTAGTGAACATTTTTAAATTTTTGAGCATTTTTAGTTAGGGTGTTGCTATAAATATGATAAACATTAAAACGTGTTGTGTCCCGGGATGTACGGACAGAATTAATAAACGTTACCGGTTTCCCCTCCCCCTCTGTAACTGAAGTTAGCATGTTTCGGTTGTGGCTAAATAAAATTCATAATCCAACGTTAATGCGATTTGATATTAGCAATATTTATGGTTCATATAGAATGTGTAGAGTTCATTTTGAGAAAAAATTTTAATCCCAAGATACACACGTGTGTATGTGGGACAGGGCTGAAGCGAGACGCTGTACCTACTCTTTATCTGTCAGGTAACATTGTAGTTAGTGTAAAGTGTAACTCGCCAAAAACATCTGACACCAAAAGCAAAAGCAAGGTATTTTTATAAGAAAATTGTTCATTGGACAGCTAAAATGTCGAGAATCCAAATAAAATTAAATCCTACAAGTCAAGACTCCAACATGCTGAACAGGTAGCTGGATCTATTAACTTACAAAAATTAACAACAAGCCAACATACAATTTTATTCTGTGTCAGATCAGAAACCAAATAAAGAAGCCATATGGAAGGCGATACACATTAGATGAAAAAGTATTAGCATTATCTTTGTATAAGGCAAGTGGTCATGGATACCTATTGTTGTCAAAAACATATAGTTTGACCTCAAAAAACACCATCTGGGAACTACTGAATAGAATTTATATCAAAGAAAATGGAAATTCGAATGAGCAGCTATCCTGTAGGCAGTTTAATGGAACAGATTCAAAATGGGTAAGTTTTTAATATTATGTCCTCTTACTTTGTCAAAATTAACATGTATCTTCTCTTTTCAAAATTGAGGACAAACATAGTCTACCGAAAGAAGCAGCAAATACAGTAAAATTGATTTCATTTTTTAATAGCAATTTTGACAGCTGCAATTCTCATACAAAAGTTCACCTATCAACAAGCCAATGAAAGGAGCATTATCTTCAACTTCAGGATATGAAGAGTTTTGGAAGGAGCAAATTAAGGTTTTAAAAAGTTAAATCAAAAGAAGCAATTTGTTGGGATTCCTTCTATAAAGAATGTTATAAATACTTTGAAAGGTTTTATTTATTTAAAGAAAAAGATTTTAAATACAAACAAAATAATATTTTTCTGATTTGTTGGAAATAACACCACAATTGGTCAAAAGCCTGTATATTTCAAATATACCAAACATTTCAGGGTTTAAATCAGAGCCCATGTTTAATGGCAATAAAAATTAACACAACTGAATAAGAAAATTAAAAAAATATAATTTTCTTATTCAGTGGTGTTAAATTTTTTTGTCATTTAAAAATGGGTCTGATATAGACCCTGGACAATTTAAAATATGCAGACTTTCCAGCAATTGTGTTATTCCCATAAAAACAAAAATTCAAATTAGAGGTGAAACAACTATCTTTCAGATAACAATATCCTTAACTAGTTGCTCTCAGGTTATTGTTTCCTTCATCACTGACAGTATTTGCTATAAAAGAACTACTTTCTATTTCTTTAACTACAATACTATAACAAAATTCATGTTAGGAATTGTATTAAATATTGCAGAAAAAATGTATAAATATATGAAATAATACAGCACAGTAATTTATCAGTAATCTGTATTTCATAATATTTCTGTCATATCAAATTTTTCTACATGTCCAGACTTGGTGAGCAGTTCCAGTAATGTGTTTTGTCATGGTACAATGAGAAATATTGACACAATCTATTAACCATGTACACCTTTCTCAAAATAGCCGAAAACCTTATAGTTTGTCATCTAGACTGTATCCTCTAGCTTGTGGTTGCTTTTGTTTGGTTTGGATATGGACCCTGTTACAATTGATTCCTAGCTTTATTACTTTTACTAATAATGTCCCTCAGTTATCAGTATCAGTTCACATCGCTCTGCCTATCACATACAGTACTTGCTGTAAATAGACTATATTTATTTAAAAAAATTATGCAGAGTACAATTATTAATATACTGTTTGATATAAGTTTTTGGCATAATCAATTTAAACAACTCAAATTACATGGTTCACATATTGGCCTAACCTCCAATTATATTCTACTATATTGGTAAAATTTAACAAAAAGTTTTCCTACATTCTCTTTTTCTGCATTACCATAAATCTTTTAAGTAATATAAGTTGTTTACCTACTTCACTGCGAACACATATTGTAATCTGAAATACATAAATCTTTATTGCATGTACATTAGTTAAAAACTTGAATAAGCAGTAATTTTATAAGCAGAATTCAATAATTCATATTAACGTTCCCTCACCTCTGATGTATATGGTATCATATAATAGTAATTCTTATGATTATAATCATCTAAAACTGGAGAATTTTAAGGTTTTTATTTAAGCTTACTTTAATGTTTTCAATAATTGCATCTAGTCTAGGTGTTTTAAGCATTTATTTTTTGAATTGTTTTAATGTATCTATAACTTACATTTTGTATATTTTAAATTTAAATCTAGAATTAAATTTAAACCATTCCTATGCATTAATTAACATAGATAGTTTATGCTGTATCAGATCAATAATTTGGCATAAGAGGAAAAAACTGTAATTTATTCCAATTTTTCGTATACATTATTGTATTTTCTGATTGATAGATAATAAAATAAATATATAATTCTGTATTGTGTTTACATTATACCTAACCTATTACATAAAATTATAAACATCAAACAAGTTTCCTGTATTACCGGCCATTTGTTGTTCGGCCCGGCATTGGAGGGCGCTCAAAACTCTGTTCCGATGTATAACATGGGAGTTGACGCTCTGCGAGTGGATACTTTGTGGTACTGTCTGCTGTGATTCGTTTTTGTGCTCGTTCTGAAGGAATCACCGAGAGGAAAACGATTTGGAAGAAATGAAGAAGTCGAGGAGCACATGCGCAATTTGTTTGGAACTCGCCAGCAAAAATTATATGAACAGAGAATACCGAAACTCCCAAATAGGTGACAAATATGTGTAGATCACGCAGGAGGGTATATTAAAAAACGTTACAACAATAATTTGTGTATAATGTTATTCAATAAATATATGAAAAAAACGTTTATATATGATTTACCCTCGTAATTGTTTTGCTGAATTTAATTGTCAGAGTTTTGAAAGTAATAAAGTCCATCGCAGTATCATATTTAATATATTCGACGATCTTAAAACGAAAAAAATATGTTTTGTTCTGTACCATACCAATACCCAGCAGTAAATAAGGCATGTAATCGAGTAAGGACTAGCATGGAATTTGAACGTAACAGGTGCGGAAATGAATATGGAATATGAATACTTTTGACTAGTATCTAGTGCCTATACATAACAGATTCGCAATACGACTAAACTACAGTAGTATGCAACTACAAACGTACCAAGTAAGTACCGATGACGATCTTCCTTTAAGTATTCGCAATGCAAGTATTTAGACGTATTTTATTATTTACGTATTTAATTAATTAAACTAGTGGTCGCCCATTGGTCAAAATTAGACTCTATTTCATCAAATTGTGAACATTATTAAGGTTCTTTTGTCAAAAGCATATTTCAATAAGAAATAAATTGAGAAATCGGAGAAGTAGGCGTCATGACCCCCCCCAAAAAAAAAAACGTTCATGTCATTTTGAGAAATCTATGGAAATGAAAAATAAATATATGAAACTTTTATCAAATATAGGTAGGTATTCCAAGAATTTTGGAATACCTTGAAACGTTTGGATATTTTAGAACATATGCTTTTTCTTCACAAGTGTGATGTTATTTCCCTAAATACCATAAAAAGTAACCATCAGAAGGTGCCACAAATGCATATCTTCAGAAACCAAAAATGAGAATACTGTGAACGTTTTTTCAATAACTTCTTCATCCAAAGTTTACGTGATACTCGCCGTTGTGTAGCTAATACCATAATTATAATTGTCTTCTAAACGTTGTTTGTGGCATATTCTTGATTACTTTTATGGTTTTTTTTGGGCAATAACACCACAATAGAAATAAAACGACGTATATTGCAGGAATACCAAACGTTTCAAATTATAGCAACACAAGAAACTTAGTGAAGATCTATTTTTCGTATAAGTCTTGCTTTTTACAGAGAACTCCAACTATAGTAGAGGATAGTAATGACAATAAAAATGATTGTGTAGGGTTTTAAGAGTAATAATAATCTGAAATGAAGTGAATTATGCAAGTAATTTCATTACTGGTAATATAATTATTAATGACCGTGTAAGAGAAGCATTACAATATTTTCTATTTTAAAGGGGTTGACCGACGGTCTCAGTACAAGAGTTCAGGGAATTCGTATATTACACTAAAAGCCCGTAAGGAACCTCTAACAGTCTGGTCCCTAAATATCCCTGCCAATCAATTTTTTTCATGTTTATATGAATACAAGAAGTACAAACTCGTAATAAATTTCCTTTTTATTATTAAGTAATAAAAAATAGATTGATTTTAATGTATATAAGTAAAAATAATTTATCATATAAAAATATAGTAAATAATTTATATTTAAAACACAACCGAGTTCAGCTGACTTAAAATAAAAACCGTTTAGAAACCGTGTGCAATGAATCACTATTTTCAGACATGTCTTCTTTTTTACCTGATTTAAGATACAATTCAATTGAAAATTTTAGCGTATTCTCATCTCTCTCTATTTTTCTTCCTTTCCCTTTCTCCCTCTCTAATTTGTATTCTTTGTCTATATTTTCCAAATGTATTTTAACTTTTTTATTTGTTTTAATATATATATATATATATATATATATATATATATATATATGTCACTTCGATATATGTGTCGGGTTTTGTAATTAAAGGATATTGACTTGTATATGTATACTATTTATTACATTAAAACCAAGCTTTCGGGAATGATTATTCCTTTCTTCAGGGTTATGCTAAAAAAACAAAAGTTATTAAAACTCACTCCTAGCTAATTAATACTAAGTCAACTTACTATTATATGAGATTAGTTAATTATAATTGTTGGTAAAAATAAGTTAATATATGTAAAAAATTTTGGAACCGTAATGTTAAATGTCTATTTTTTCTCCTTTCTTAATTATTAGTAGTCATTGGAAATGTCACCAGAGTATGTCGGGACAATAACATCATAAAACTAGACTGGTACAGAAAAATTCAAACTCCGACAAAATAATCCACTACAAATCAGATCATCCACTACCAACTAAACTGAATATCATAAAACAGATGAGAAGAAGAATATTGAATATATGCCACAAAGACTACATAAAGGAAAACATGGTAGTACTAACAAATCTTCTCAGAGAGAATGACTACCCAAATCATCTAATAAACAAGTTACTTTACAGGTCAGTGATAACTACAGAACTCCAAAACCAAACAGCACAACAGCGAACACAAATGAAACCAGAAGAAGTTGGAATGGTTTATGGGAGCCTACTATGCATAAAAAACCCAACACCAAAATTAGTAAACATTTTTAAACATGAAATGATGAAAATAGCAACATACAATGTCAAGACAATCAGAACACTTACCCAACTCAAAAATCTAACACCTAAATTACTGCAATCCAATGTCATTTACATGATCGATTGCCAAGACTGTAATTCCACATATGTGGGTTAAACATCGCAATGGCTAGAAAGCAGATTGGCCATCCATAAAACTGACATAAAAAAATAAAAAAACTAAGATGTACTCATTATTCGAGTAACTAGAAGCGAAAGCAGAAGGCTACGAGAATTATGCGAACCGACCTGAAGAGGGTAGATGTGACTCTGCCGAAACGTCGTCATTGTACCATCGATCCCGGCAGGGATCAGTTATCAACTATGCGGATGAATTCCCGGAAACCACCTAAAACACACACACACACACATATATATATATATATATATATATATATATATATATAATTTAGCTGTAGTATAAAGTGAGGGCCTACTGTAGAGCACATGATGTGAGAACCGAGAAGGAATAAAAATTAAGGGAATTTTTTTATCCAGCAAATATTAATTCTAAAATAGCCTCAATTTTCTCACTAATATAGGCACAAAAAATGTAAGATAAATTTTTTTGTTCCCTAAATATATTAAAACGAAGTGAGAAACTTATAAGCTACTATTCAACTCAGGCCCAACAATAATTTTAATGTACTACTAACATTCTGAGGACCGGTATATAACACAGACCTATAAATTCAAGAGACCGAAAGCTTCATTCATAAATCCGATACAAAATCGATCCAACATTAAATGTAAACAAATCATGAGTGGGAAAAAGACAGAGCATCATGAGTTGCTCCGCGGCAACAATGTCCAGCTTGAGACCTGTTGTCGTATAATATCCAGTAGCGTAACGTAGAAATAAATAAATAAATGTAATCCAACATCTATTACATATTTTAAATTCAATATTACAAAATCTTTTTGTAAAATTTTAATGTAATACAACAATTATGGTGATAAACTAAGTATAACTCATCAAACTTTGAAATTTCTAAATATTTATTTGCAATTGGAAACTTAATTATTTTTGAAAACTCCATATTGAGTGGTAAAGGCGTCAATTTTAATGGGTAAGAGGAATGTATTGGTGTCGCACATTATGGACTTAAGGACAGATTCTCGAAATTCAAAATCTAGAATTATATTTTAAAATATAAAGCCATTGACAACGAAGTCAGAATAGACTTTGAAACGTTTGGTATTCCTGCAATATACGTAGTTTTATTTCTATTGTGGTGTTATTCCCCAAAAAAAACATAAAAGTAATCAAGAATATGCCACAAACAACGTTTAGAAGACAACTAGAATCCAATATGGCGGACTGCTATTCAAACTCAATGAATCTACCTAAAAACTTGTACATAGGGATTTTCGGTGTTGCTGATTATAGATTTGAGGAACAATTTTCGAAATTCAAAATGAAAAATCCAATATGGCGTATAATTCGAACTAAATGAATTTGCGTAAAAAATTGTAAATAGGGGTTTTTGATATCGATGATGAGGGTATGAAGACAGATTTTCGAAATTCAAAATGAAAAATCCAATATGTAGTAGTAGTAGCATTTATTAGCAATTATTCTGCTACATAAAAACTTATATATCTAATTAACATTATCTCGTACTTAAACTATTACAATTCAATCTATTATTTAAATATAATTAGTTTTTACTTAAACATATAAAGACTATTTATATATCTTGTATAAAAAGTAAGCTTATTGTATATTACCAGGTCCTTGGTACCACATTTCCTTACTCAATGAAGTACTGGTGTGGTACTGACGAATTTTACGTAGCAGTGTTATTCTTTTAGACATACTGGGGCAACATATTATAAATGAAAAGCATATTGTTGTAAATTAGTCGTTGGTTTACACTCATAAGTGTAGGACAAATGAGCACATTTTTAATTTTGGTACATTTGTCAACTTCTAATACATAGCTCTACTTTGCTGTTTTTTGTAAGGCGTTTGTTTACACAATAAAATAGAGTTAGACTATGTACTAAAAATAAAAGAACTATAATTGATTTATATACATGTTAGAGCCTATAAAGACCACGATTACTACTATATCCTGATCTTTGAATTCCCTGCATTTTAATATATGTTATAGCGAAACTTCCAAACTCGATTAATTATCTATTAATATATGAAATGATTCAAAATCTGTTTGTTAATGAATATTTATAGGAGAGAATACTTCACATTTTTTTGTGTTGATTATTTTGTATAAAAAAGTAGCAAATCTCTATCCGCTTTTCTATAAATAATATTATAATCATTGTTAAAAAGATATGGACTGTCAATTTTTAATAAATATACTTGTGAAATAAAGCTTAAACAGTACGCCACTGAGACATAAACAAAGTATACATAATCACTTACCGATGAAAAGATAAATTCGGAAACAAGTTATCTACTTTTCCACAAACTACACAACCACGCACCATGATTAAGCAATAAATAAAATGTTTTTTTTTACAAAAAACTTCAAAATATCACCAAAAATTTACTTAACCTCAACCCAAACAGTTTCTTGCCGGCAACACGGTAAGAAATAATTTCATTCATAAATCCATACTGGTCGTTATCCCATCGTAAACGTAGTAAAAGCATTGCCAAATGTAGCCATTTTATGTATTATACTACAATATGAGAATAATTTGAGATATTTCTGTAGTAAATATGCCAGCGCCACATTAAGCGTCTTATATAATTAAGTAAATTATGGTTTATATTTTCTGTTGCATGTTATATATTGTGTGTAAATGAGTAAAATATTTTAGTTTCTATATTCCTGTCAATTAGCTTATAATGATTTTGTGGAATCTGGCAACAGTGTATCGAGAATAAAAAGAGATAATTTGAATGTTGGAGCGCATAAAAATGTAAACAATTGGGTCTATTTAATTCTTAGGTCTGTGGTATATAACTTGGACCTACCAAAGCGAGAGCTACGCATAGTTGCAACATTTAAGTAGTTATGTATATTGTGGCGATAACGTCCTATAAATCTACGAATGAAGTGAGGTCCATAGATTTTTATTCCGGCAAATTCACAGTTGTTTTGACTAGTCGTTATATGTTTACGTTTTTTTATATTGTGGCGATTCAGTGTCAGACGTTCTGACTCAGAACGGTGCGTTTGAAATAAATTCATTTAAACATAAGATGTTTTTGCTCAATTAATATCTCATTAAAGTAATAATTTCTTGGATATGCTTCATACAATATACAGTTTGAGCCATAAATATAGCTAGAGAAGCATATATTGTTTTTTTCCCATTAATGAGTCACCCTATAGGAACCATTCGTACTGCAATTTTAATAAGACAATAAACAGATATATGATCCGTCTCTTGATACTCATTGCAAAAAGTATACATATTGAAAAAGGAGTTTTTTTATACTATCTTGTAATTTTAAATTCTCTCCGTCAACTTTGTATGTTATAACATTGCTACGTTAACAAATGTTCAGTGTTATTATATTGTTAAAATTGTATGACAAGTTTTCGAGATATAGGGTGTTAATCATTGGAAATGTTTCCATTTTCTTATCAGATTTCTCATAGCAGACATGTATTATTTCCGTACATTGCTGGAAATAATTTTCGCATTATTTGACAAAAATATTAAATAAAACAATTACCATTAAATATCTTTGATTAGAGTGTGTTTCCAATATATGTAACATGTTTTTCAGAAAACCCATTTTTTATTACAACGATGAATACATAAGATGTAATCGCACAATTAATAAGAAATGAGTTCTTGGATGTGTTCATATATTATACAGTGTAAGTCGTAAATATGGCTATAGTGGGGATATACCATTTTTTACCATTAATGAGTAACCCTGTATAAACTACAATACTTTAATTTGTAGAATTTTTGCAAACCTGTAGAATTTAGTGGTGACGAGTCGTTGATTTCTATAATTTAATATAAACATTCCAGGACGCATGGTTTATACAATGTTACCTAATAATGAAATAAATAATAGATGCCCCCTTTAGCAATATTTACAACTTACACTGTATAATGTATGAATACGTCCAAAAATTAATTTCTTTGACACTATATTAACTTAGCAATTAGATCTTCTTATGTATTCAACATTATAATAAACAATGAGTTTTCTAAAATACATGTTACGTATATGAGAAATACCCTGTAATAAAAATAATTAATAGTATTTTTTTGTGGAATATTTATGTCAAACAATGTGCAAACCACGTCCTCTACAATAAAGGGAAATAAAACACATCTATTATGAGAATCTGATGCGATAAAGGTGACATTTCTGAAGTTTAACACTCTATATCTCGAAAACTAGTCATACAATTTTAGTAATATTCTGCTCAGTAAAACACTGAACATTTGTTAACGTAAAAATGTAATAATTTCAAAGTTGACGGAGAGAATTTGAAACTACGGGGTAGTATAAAAAAATACATTTTCTCAGTATGTATAGTTTTTGCATTCAGCCAAACATCCCGTTGAGTATAAAGAGACGGATAATATTTCTATTTAAATATCTTATTAAAATATCAGCACGAATAGTATGGACAGGGTGAGTCTTTAATAGGGAAAAATAATATATGCATTCTCTAGCTATATTTATGGCTCACACTGTATATTATATGAAGCACTTCCAAGAAATTATTAATTTACGAGATATTAATTGTGCAATAAAAAAATATTTTTTCAAAAATCACATGTTACGTATTTTTTAAATCCCTGTAATACACCAAAACTTATGACAATTGTTTTGTTGAAATATTTATGCCCAATAATGTACAAATCACAATTTCTCCAATAACCGAAAATAAGCACGTCTATCATTGAAATACGATATCAAAAAGCGGTATTTTCGATGTTTAACACTCTGTATCGCGAAAACTAGTCATAGAATCTGTTTGAGCGCACGGACTCTTTTTATCAGAACTTCTACAACATACCAAAATTGCAAACAATTTGACGGAAGTCCATTTTTCCATAAAAAGGTCTGGTCCTTTAAAGAAGCAACTTCCAGACCATATAATAGTGATTTCTATTGTTGAACAGATTTGAAAAAAAGGAGAAACAACATCAAGAAGAAATCGAGCAAAGGTTAGTGAAATCTTTTGATGAAAAACGTAAAATAGAATTAGAAAACCTTTTAACTAATATTGATAAACAATTAATGCAATAGTAGCACAAGTTAATGAAACAGTTAATGAAAGAATGCAAATAGTTGAGTCGGACATAAAAGAGATAAATGATGACATTAAGGCAATAAAAAATACCATGGATACTTTTGAAACCAAAGTAGATGACCTCGATTCCAACCAAGGCCAAGTAATATTGAAATCAGTTCAATTCAAGACCAAGTCAGTTCCATTAAAAAAACAGTACAGTGAAGTACAAGATAAAATCAGTGTCATCCAAAACAAGGTAGAAACAGAAATTAAAAATTCAACAGGACTTACAGCGAGAAAAATACAAAACACCATTAGTATCAAAGGTTCCGTTAGCAAACCACTCACATTTGATGGCAGTTCATCTTGGCCCATGTATAAACGGCAATTTGAAGCCGTGGCTACAGCTAATGGATGGGATAACCAAGAAAAATCTACCTCTCTTGTAATTTCCTTAAAAGGTCCGGCCTTAGAAATCCTCCAAAGCATTCCAGTCAAGGCAATTTCGACAAGATCATCGCCATCCTGGACAAAGATACGATATCAATCCCTGAGCCAAGTATACCAGGTGCAACTAAGTGAAAAAACGCAAAAATCCGAGCGAGCTATCAAGAATTCGAAGCAGAAATCAGACGGTTAGTACACTTGTATTACCCAGATCTGCCCGAGGAAACGAAAGATCAATTGGTCACACAGAGTTTCATAAACGGTATCAGGGTGTGGAAGAACAAAGAACTATAAGACTTAGTGGCATCAAGAAAAATAATGAAGATGGAAGTAGAGGCAGTCATGAATATGTCCAAACCGTGGGTGCGAGCAGTTTCCTTCATCCAGAACGAACAAGAACCATCCTTCCAGGGAGTGTTGTTCGGATCCATAAACTTCTAGAACGATCACAAAGAACTGACCACAGAGGAGCATGCTACCGGTGTGGACGGACAGGGCACATTCAACGTGACTGCAGAGTGGGGCTACCTGAACGATCATCAACCAGAAGTAGCCAAACAACAACTTCACCAGCCAGGGAAACTCCAATCAGTCAGCATAAGGGGGCGAATGCTGACTAACCCTCCACCAGCCCCCAGAACAGTATCCATCGGGAATTTTGCGATATAGCAGCAGCCTACTCATCAGGGGCACCATCAATGGCCGAGCAATTACCATCACCATCGACACCGGCGCCGCTGTGTCCATTGCCAAGTCCGGAGTTTTGAGGGCATCAGAAATCCAGCCAGTTACCAACATCCAGCTCAGAACAGTCACCGGTGAGTCCATGTCAATACAGGGTGAGGCAGATGTAGTACTATAATTAGTCCTGGTAGCGAATATTGAGGACGATTTCATACTGGTATGGACCTAATCAGCCAGCATGGATTTATGTTCGACCCGATGTATGATGTTCTTTCGGTTCCTAACTGAGGAATTTGTATTGACACGGCCCGTCAACAGTTCAGCCACCTCCATAAAAATTGAGGCAAAATCCTCAACAGAATTCCCGGTCGAACGGAACAGATAATTGATTGGCAGCTAGAAAACAATCCTGAGAGCTGGGTTGGAATGGTGGAGCCCGTACACTCGGCTCATGACTT